>CAVMJV010000044.1:1200000-1800000 GCA_963681835.1 Meloidogyne enterolobii
ATAAACTTTTCTTTATTTTTCCATTCTAAAGTTTGGGTACTTGAATCATAATAACCAAGAAGAATATATTTTCCATCTTTTTTAAATTTTAAATTAATTTTTAAAATATTTTTGAAATATTGTCTTTATTAAAATGCAAATATATAAGGGAGAGGATTGTCGAATTAAAATAAATTATAATATTTGGAATTTAAATTTTTTTGAAAAGTTACCAATCCGTGTCCCTACCTCTTATCCCTACCAGATGTGGGTCGTAACATTCAGAGGTGTCGGAAAGAAAGAGCCGGAAATCGCAATTGCCTCAAAAGTCGGAACTCGGAAATCAAAATCTTTTTCGGAACTCAGAAGGAAGAAAACTTCGGAAATCGCAAGTCGGAATTCTGACCCACCTCTAATCCCCACTAATCTCTCTTTTAATTAATTTAGTAATCTAAAATATACTCTGCATTTGTTCAATTTGTGTTCGAGCAATTCTATCTCCCAAATCACTAAACATTACTTGCCCCTTTAAAATTAAAAAAAAAATTTCTAATAAAAATAAAAATTTATTTACAGAAACACCCCTAAATTGTATATTTTTCATGCATTCAAACATTCTTTTAGCAATTAATTTATTTTTATAATTAAATTGTTGAAGTCCTTTCCCGTTAATTAATTTATCCATTGTACAATTTAACATTAAAGCTAGCGCCCTTTAAAAATTATTTTTTAAATTTCTTTTTATTTGAAATTACCAAACAGCATCATATGCTAAAGGTGCTTCAGGCCACCCTCCTGTCTCTTGCGGGTCGGTAATTATTCGACGACGTAAACGTTTTAAAAATTGTGCCCCAGTCATTCCTTTATTAATTGAGAAAACAATATTTTTTAATTAAATTGATAATAGATGAATAATTAAAGTAATTTATATAACCAAAAATAAGTGAATAATCTGATCCCTTTTTTCAAATTTTTTATTGTTAAAATATTTATTTTCTAAAAATATTTTTATTTAATTTCTAACCAGAAATTGTCGGTAAAGTATCTCTACTTAACATAATAGATTCTGTTGTAAAATGATATTGAACAGCCTGTTCCATATTTTTTCTTGTACAATTTAATCCTTCATCTGGATGTGGAATAAACCAAGTATCTGCATACCAACCAATCATAAACCAAACTTTTAAAGAATTTATTAAATAATTATTTTTGTATTACCAAATTTATGTCCATATAGTCCATAATGATAAGCCTTAAATTCTTTTTTAATTTTAAAGAAAAATAAAAATACCTGACAGAGAACTCGACGTGCCTTAAAAATTAATTATTTAAAATTTATTTTAAATAAAAATCCAAACTTCGGTAGCATAAAAAAGTCCAACAATAATTCTAGCATCCTGCCTTCTAATTGCCTTTAAAGCATCTTTTGGATCTTTTTTTAAAAATTATTTTTTTCAATTATTTCCTTTTAAAACCTCCATAAAAACTGTGCCTTTCAACTCTAATCCCCTTTTCTCTACATTGCTCCTCCAAATCTTTAGCTGTCGAATCAAAAACTTCTTCAGCTGATTGTAATATTGTTATTCTTTTCCATTTAAAACGTTCAAATAAATGAACTCTTTTTTTGAAAATAAAAATAAATATTTAAATTTGAATTAAAAATATGTACCTAGTCGGATTTTGCATATTTGCTGAAGGGTGTGTTCTAAAAAGTGTTGGAAAACGTTCTCGATTTGATAAAGCTGGGGATGATGCTCCATAGGATAACTTTTTATTTAATTAATTTTTTAAATTATTAAATTAATTTTACATACAACAAGTAAATTCCAAACATGTGCAGATTCTGCAATCATTGTGGTTACTGGGGAACATCCTGCTAATAAAATTAGTTTTGTTGGGTCATTATAAAGTAATTCAAATAATTGTCGAGCAGCTAAACCAGGAGAACACTTTTTTATGAAAATTAAAATTTCTCTAAATTAATTTTCATATCCATACTTTACTATTATTGTGATGTAATCTAAGTGCATAATTGGGTAATAAACCCAAATCTAGATTCACATCTTCTAATGCCATTTGTACGGCTGGAAGACACGCCTAAAACTTAAAAATAAAGTAAACTCCAACAACAATTATTTTAATTATTTTTCAATAACCCCCAATTATTAAATCTAAAATATTTATTTAAATTCATAACTGTCCTCCAGGCCACCCACCAGACCCAGATTCCATTGGAAAAAATGCTCCAATATGTAATTCTTTAAGTGGAGTTATTACTTTATTTGATAAATTTGGGATAAAATATTGACAAATAAATAGAAAAATAAAAATAATTATTTTCATTTTATTAATTAAAAACTGAAAATAAAAACAAATTTTTAAAAATGATTAAAAATAAATTTGTGTATTTAATAAGATTAAAAATTGTTTTTAGATGAAAATAAATTTATTTTAATTAACAAACAAATTTTGATCTGCAACAACTTTTCCAATAAAAAATAGCCCTATCTTAATGATATTTAAAAGATACTAAATAAGAATAATTTAAATATATAAATTAAAAATGATAAAAATAAATTTATATTTTTATTTGTTGCATTCTTTTATTAAAAATTAAGGAAAAATCTTCTTTTTTTTCTTTTTATTTTTCGAGGTTTTCATTTATGTGTGAAAATTAGTAACTAAAAAATATCAGTTGGGAAAATATTTATTGTTGAAAGAAAAAACAATAGAAAATAAATAACAGATTTTTTTCTCAAAAACTCTTCAAAAGAATTAATAATGAGGAGGACATTTTATTTTAAAGAAGTTTTTTTATTTTTTTATTATCGTTGAAAATTTTTTTTTTGATTTCCAAATAATAATTTAAAAAATAAATTTTAATTAAAAATATTATCAGAAAATTTTGAGTCATAATTATTGAGAAATAAAACCTTAAAAAAGTATAAATACCGTTAAGAAATTAAAAGAGCAAGCATTTTTTTCGGTGTTACTTATAGTCAACGAAACTATTTTAAACTGCCACAATCCTAATATTTATAGAATATTTAAAATTGGAAAAATTTTTGGTACGATTCAACATAGGAAATATGAATAACACCAAAAAATGCTTGCTCTTATTATTTCTTAATCCTAATAATAACGGTATTTATTGATTTATTTGTCGGGATAATAAAGAATATTAATTTAAATAAAATTAAAAAATTTAAAAAATATTTTTTTAATCCAAAATGTTTTTTCATTAAAATATTTTTAACAAACGGAAACAGATGAGCAGCAACTTTTATTTCTAAAAGTTGGATGAAGAGGATATATTTTTTAAAAACCCTCCTCACTTCCCCTATTTTAAGTACACACATCATTTTCTCTTTAAAATAATAGCCATATAAATAAATGATAAACGAGGGGACACAAAAACAAACATTTTTTCGGGGACGGTTTTTGGCACACGCAAACGAGTGAATGTTTAAAAAAGAGAAGTGGATAAATGTTTAAAGCAAGCAACTTATTCCCTCAGGAATGTCCTTCTCCAAAACGGCCAAGTATGTAGAGAGGAGATGTGACGGTTTTTTAAACAAAATAGTGAAACTGACTCAATTTTAGGAGTTAAAGAGGTGGATAAGTAGGGGATTTTGAAAAGGAATAGGGAAGGGGAAAGAAGGGAGAATTAGGCGCTAAAATTTGGTTAGAAAGGGAAGAGAGAAAGGAAATTAGCTTAAATTTAAAGAAGATATGTATTAAATAGATTTTAAAATTATTTTTTAAAAAATAATATTTACTTTTATTTATCAATAAAAGTGCACAGAAATTCTTTTCTCAATTTTTTAATGGAAGCCTTTTTGATTTTATAGTTGAAAGAATTTTATTTTCTCTTAAAATCAATTTCTTTTTTAATGTGTTTTACTTTTAAAACTTTTTTTGTTTTGATAGCTCTATTTTTTAATTAATTGCCAAGTTTATTTAATCACATGGAAGGAAAAATTTTTTTTAATTGTTTTAGCAAGAAATAATTAAAAGAAATATTAAAAAATATTTATTTTAAAAAATATTAATTATTATTTAACTAAATATAAAATAACAATTTAAAGATTTATTTTGCATTTTTCAAAACATTTCTGGACTTTCTTTAAATTCCGCACCACAATAGTCAGGTCCATTTACTGGCTCAGCTCTATAACCTCGTGAAATCATTCTGCAGCGATGTTCTTGTAATCGAGGCCATGCTTCATCGGCACTTTTTGTTTTTTCTGGTGGACTCCAAAGCCTAAAAATAATTTTGATAATTAAAGAAAAACTCAGTAATAAAAAAGAGACGTGATATCGAGATTAAACTTCATTAAAATTAAAAAACACCTTTCAGCCACAGCCGAAGCTCTAGGCCACAATGTTGATTCCAAATTAGTTCCATCAATATATTCACCCCACATTGTAGCTATCCCTCCAATAACTAGCTGTTTTTGTTCATAAGTACCGGGAAAATTGCGAGGATCACAATAATAATATCTTCCCAATCCTTTAGGTGAAAGAGCACGCCAATCAGCGCCATAATTTATTAAATTTAAATACCTAAATTTGGAATTAATATTTAATTGTTAATTAAATAATTAAAATTTAGTAATTAAAAATAAATTTAACTAAAGAAACAACTTACCAACAAGAAGAAACAATTACTTGAAAGCCTTGTTGAACAGCTCTTTTAATATCTCGAGCACGTGCCTGATCATTTTGTGAATACCAATTGTGAACAATAGCACTAACATCCTTTTAATTAAATATATTTAGACTTTAAAAATTATCAAAAAGACTAACAGGTTTATTATTATCAAAAACTTCTTGCCAAAAAATCATTTTCCGTCCACCAACTTGTGTCCCAAAAACTTCTTTAACAATTGCTTGAAGACGGCTAAAGTAATAATTCTCTAATTGAGTCATGTTTTTAAATCCCCTTTCGGCCATAAATTCTCTAATTATTGGATTACGTGCCCTTAAAATAAATAATTAGGTATATACATATAAATTATTTATTTCAGTAAAAAAAGAGGCTATTAGCAATTTTCAATTATATTATTTTAATAAAATTTATTTTAAAAATATACTAGGTTATTTTTAGTGGAAATTTTTTAAAAATAATTTTATTTAAAAAAAATTTTTTGGTTTTTATTAATTTATGTGAAAAAAAAAATTTTTAGTTTGAAAGACAACAAAAGCTTTAATTAAATACAAATCTTTATTTCAATATTTTCTAAATTAATTTAGATATTCCATCCATAATATTATAATCAAAAAATTAACATACCAACATTGAATTGTCCAATAAGCAGTCTCATCTCCACCCAAATGAATATATTTATCACGAAAAGTTTCATCAATTTCTAATACAAACATACATATATTTTTTTTTATTTTAATAAAAACTGCTAACCTTTTAAAAATTCTTTTAAAAATATATATGTCGATTCTTTACTTGGGTCAAGCATACTTGATGTAACTAATCTATTCTTTTTATCATAACAATCAGCTAAAATTCCAGAACCTCGCCAAGAAGCCATATGTCCCAAAAAATTTTTGAAAAATTTTTTTTATTTAAAATAATATTTTTAATTATTTTTTCAATAATTATTCCCTTCGTACTACAAGAAATTAACTCAAAAAATTTATATTCCTAATAAGTGTTTGTTTCCATTTAATTATCTAACCTGGAGTATCAAATTCAGGGATTACTCGAACACCACGCAAACGTGCATGTTGAAGAATTTCATCAACAACATTTGGCGAATAAATATGTTTTGAAGTAAAAGCCCCCTTTTTAATTAAAAAAATATTTTTAAACGAAGAATTAATTACTTCTTTTGAAATATTAGGGAATCTAGTAGACACAAAAGGGAAGGATCTTTAAAAATAATTAATTTAATTTTCAAAAAAAAAATCCTCTCAACTCCATATCAACAATATGCCAATGTAAAACATTCATTTTATTTTGAGAGGCCAAATCAATTTGTCTCAAAATAATATTTTTATTTAAATAATGACGGGAAGTATCTAGCAAAATTCCTCTAACAGAATATTCTGGCCAATCATGGACAGTAATTGTGCGGATATATAACTAGATTTAAATTATTTATTTTTAATTATTCTTCACAAATTACTTGTCCTTGTTTTACAAAAAATAATTGACTAAAAGTTTCAATTCCTCTAAGTACTCCCCATATCTCATTTGCTTCAAGTAATATTTCTCCATTTAAAGGAACCATTAATTTATCTAATATTTTAAATTAAATTTTTAATTTCAAAAGAATTTCTTCACATTCTTCATTCATATCACTTGGAGGGAATTGCTGACGTCCAGGACAACGTTTCTTTACTTTAATAACCACTTGTAAAGGTGTTCCCTTTCCTGCACGTACTTCTTCCAATGCAGGGAAGACAAGCAATTTATTTACTTTTAAATTTATTTTTAAATTTAAATATTAATTTAAATTTATATTTACAATATAAACTCTTCGCCTTTTCAAGAATATCACATTCTCTGTTTTCGCCTCCAAATGTTGAATTAATAAATATTAAAGGAATTAATCCCTGTCTCCCTACAGTTCTGTTATATTCTCCATAATGAAATTTTTGAGGAAGCGGCCATAATGTTCCTGCCTATTTTTTTAAATAATTTTATTTTAATTAATTTATTTTTTAACTTACTTGAATGCTAATTGGGGAGGAAGGAGGGAAATCATCTGCTGTTTCTCCACCAAAATTAGTTGCGGGCTTATCATTTCCTTTATTTTTTTAATTTTAAAAATTTGATTATTTCAAACCATTAATTGGAGAATTTTCTTTTAGATTGGGTTTTGATTGACATTTTTCGGATGTTAAAGAATCATCAGAATTTACAAAAATTAAAACAAAAAAATATAAATAATTAAAGAATATAAAAGAATTATTAAAAGATAAAAAGGTAATAAACATTAAAAATTAATTTCTAAAAAATAATTATTAAATTATTAGAAGACTAGAAAATCAGAAATATTTTCTTTTATTTTTTTTTAATTATTTAAATTTATTTTTTTTATAAAGAATAAAACTTATTAATTATTATT
Organism: Meloidogyne enterolobii; assembly: GCA_963681835.1. Classification (NCBI taxonomy): domain Eukaryota; kingdom Metazoa; phylum Nematoda; class Chromadorea; order Rhabditida; family Meloidogynidae; genus Meloidogyne; species Meloidogyne enterolobii. Next base: position 1,207,071 of record CAVMJV010000044.1, read on the forward strand.
ATTTTTTAAAGATCAATTTACTTGATCATTAATAAATAAAAGAAAAATATTTTAAATAAAGTAAAACCAAATGACATTATAAGCCAGCAATCTTAACACATTGATTATAATCGATGAAATAAAAACAGGAGCTTAATTTATTAGAGAACTAATTTTCTTTATTAAAAAGGGAAAAATAAGAAATAATATTTTTTTGTAATATTTTTAAAAAGGAAAAGAAAATAATTTTTAAATAAACTTATTAAAAGATGGAATTAAAAATAATTAAAAACAATAATGCAAATTAACAAAATTAACAATTTAAACAAAAATAAATACATACCTCGTAATTTATTCATTTTTTTTTGTAAATTTTGATTTCCCTCTATTAAGCACTTTCCTATTCTTAAACCTGTACATCTTTTTTGCTTTAATTCAAATTTTTATTTTTTTATCTTTTAAAGCCATACATACATATTCTCTAGAGATTTAATTCTTTTAATTCGATTACCTTTTACTTTTATCTTTAACTGAAATCACTTTCCAGTTTGTATGCTTAGGCTTTTTTTAATTATTATTGTTTTAAGAATTAAAATGAAACCCCAAATAAATAATCAAAAACAACGTAATTCAAAATTAAATAAAAATAGTGATTCTATTGCTTTAAAACAAACTTTCCAAAAGGTGAAGAAATAAATTATAATTAATTGTTTAAATAAATCTAATGATTCGAAGTTTGCCATAGTAATTTGTATTTCAATTTACTTGTATTTTAACATTTTTATTTGGTAAAAAAAATTATAATAATTGGAAAATTATACAAAATAAATAATATTTAATAATTATTATTTATTTATTTTAATTTAAATTTATACAATATTTTATACATAATTTACTTCAGCTTCGTCAATTAGTACCATGCTATCCATTAGAGCGCCGGGTAAGCAAATTAGAAGTTCTTCGATCAGCAATTCGTTACATCTCAATTCTTGAATATTCTCTTGGACAGCGATCTGTGCCAATTGGGTGTAAAATAATAAAAATTTGTAAGATTCATTGAGGAAATACCAAAACATGCAAAAGATTTACAAAATTTATTTTTAAATACATTTACTTTGTTGAAATTTAAAAAAAATGTTTTTTAATAGTAAAATAATTATTAATTTTATTTTTTATTAATTTCAAAAATTTTTCCTTTTTTAAATTAAAATATTAATTTGGCTTTAATTCTTTTTATCGGAGGATATAATCTTTAAAAAAATTAAGAGATCTTATATTATTTTTTATAAAATATTTAAAGTGTTGGTCACGGAATGTAAATGATCCTATTAAAAAATGAAGAGATTAAAAAATAAAAAATAAATTAACGTTAAAATAATTGAAAGGAAAGAGTATTCCTTTTTCCCCCTTTTAATTCAAATGAATTTTTAAAAATTTAATTAATTAAAATGATTTATTTAATTATTTTATTTATTTTTAAAAATATTATCAATATTGAAACAATTGAGGAATACAAAAATTTTAAAATTTCTCAGGTAAAATTATTCTTTTTTGGTTAATTTGGAAATTTTAAGAATTTTTGGCGAAATAAAAATTCTTTTAAAAATTTTGGAGAATATTCTTTGCCTTCAACAATTGATAGTCTACAAAAGGAAAAATTGAAAGAACAAAAAGATGGATTTACTAAAAATTTAAATTTAAAAAGAATTTTTGATTTTTCGAAGGCTTATTGGTTAAAATTAATTTAAAAAAATGAATTTAGAAAAAATATTTATTTTTTAGTGAATCATTTAATGTAGATATCCATCCAGATGAATATCCACAACCTAAACGTAATGAATCTGTAATAGAAAATATTTGTGGAGTTAAAGTTTAGCTTTAAATTTAATAAAAATATTTAAATAAAAAATATTTTTTAAAGGTTTCTGACCCTTATCGTTGGATGGAGAATCCAAATTTGGAAGAAACAAAACAATTTATCTATGCTTTAAATAATCAATCCCGTCCTTTTCTTGAAAAATCTTTTTTTCGAGAAAAATTTAGAAAAAAGTAAAAATAATTATTTTTAAAAATTAATTTATAAAATAAAAATAAAAACGATATTTAATTATCTAAATAATTTTAAAAAAGAGATCGTGTTTAAAAAAATTAACGAACTTGCCCCATAAATTTAATGTACATTTTTTAAGATATCTAATGAGATTAATTTATAAAAGTAGATACTTTTAAATTCTTGAAAATCTCAAAAAAATAAGTTTAAACTAAAAATCAAAGACTGTCAACACGATCTCTAAAAATAGGTTTACTCAATATGACAGGATGATGCAGTTATTTGACCAAAAAAGTTATGGATGTATTTCTAAACATGGAGATTATTATTATTATGCTTACAGTGAAGGAAATCAAAAACAAAGGTAAAAAATAAATTTAAAGTTTTTGAAAAATAATAAAAATTATTTTATTAAAAAAATTTTTTTAATAAAATAAAATAAAAATTATTGAAAAAATCCTAATTGAAAAAAACACTAAACCTTCTGGTTTGTTTGATCCTAAATTTCCGGTTCTAAAAAATTATTTATTGATCAACTATTTTATTTGACTAATTTTTCGAATATTATATAATATGACATAGCCTTGAGTTTAATATTTTGCAAGTGTTTAAATATGTATAACATCAAATTTAGCAGTAGCTATTTCTCCGTTTTTTAATTAAAATAATTGTTTACTTATTTAGAAAATTATTTTTTTCAAATTTGAATATTTAGTTCAATTTATCGCCAAAAAACTCTAAACGATACAAAACAATTATTTCTTGATCCAAATAAACTTTCTTCAGACGGAACTTTAGCTATTTCACAAACTGCTTTTAGTAGAGATGGTTTAGTTATGGCTTACACTATTTCTGAAAAAGGAAGTGATTTAACAACAATTTATGTGAATATAAATTAAAATAAAAAAATAATAATTTTTATTCAAGTTTAAAGATGTAAATGGACAAGATTTGCCTGATAAAATTCCAAAAGTTAAGCAAGGCTCTTTATCATGGATGCCGAATAATAAAGGAATATTTTATTCTGTAATTTATTTCAAAAATTAATTAAAAATATTTATTTAATTTAAAAGAAATATATGCAAACAAAGAAACATTCAACAAATGAATCAACAATTACAAAAAAAGATGAATACCACACACTTTTTTATTATCCTTTAGGCTCTAAACAGGATATTCTTATTGCTGATTTTAGAGAACTTGATGATCCAAATTTAAATATGTTTGATAATTTTATTATGTTTTTTTATTAATAGTTATTTTTAAAAAATAATGAAAAATCTAATTTGAAAGTTTCTTTAATTATTTTTAGTGTTGGTTCAGTTTCACGTGATGGACGCTTTCTTTTTGTTTATGTTTATGATAGAGGTAATTTTTAAAATAATTTGATATAATTTTTATTAAATCCAAAATCATCAAAATTCCTAATCTTTCCTTGTTTTTCACAAACTTTTAGTAATATCTTAACAAATAATTATTTTTAATTTAATTAAAAGATAATGCAAATACAATTTATTATTTGGATTTAAATTCAATTAATTTTAAAATTCATTGTCGACCTCCACTTACCCTTTTAATTCACGACACTCGAGCCTTCTTTGTGGTTAATTTTAAGTTTTTTTTAATTTAATTTAAAATATTTTTTTAAGATACTTGATTATGATCATGAAACAGAATCTGCTATAGGTGCTTATTTTAAAATTAATTTTAATTTCATTCCTTAACTTTCTCTTTGTTTAAAACTACATAGACACTTATGTAAAATCCTTCTTGTGTATTTTTGCCTTACTTTCTTTCAAACAAATTTATTCCAATAAAAAATATCAACAAATAAATTCTAATATAAATAAATTTTTAAATTTAAATTTAAAGTTTTAACTGATCATTCTGCTCCAAACAGAAAACTTATTCGAATTAAAATAACTACAGCAATGCTTGGATGTGCCCATTGGGAGACTTTAATCCCTGAAGACCCAAAAAGAGCATTAGAATCTGTTGTTCCAGTTGCTGGGGATAAATTAATGGTTATTTATATTGAAGATGTTAAAGTAATTTGGAATTATTTTTAAATAATTATTGTTTAAAGACATTTTTATATGTTCATTGCTACAAAACAGGAAAACTTCTTTATAAGTAAATACATATTTTTATTTAAAATTAATTTATTTATTAAAAAAGAATTCCTCTTGGAATTGGAACTGTCAGTCAATGTTATGGAGATAGAGAGGATACTGAAGCTTTTTTTAGTTTTAATTCATTTCTTGAAGCACCAACAATTTACCGAGCTGATTTTTCTTTAGTAGCTAAAACATCTCTTTTACAATTAGAACAAGTAAATATTTAAATTTAATATTTTAAATTGGCCAATTTTGAACTTTACTTTAAGTTAAATTAAAGAGAAGCTGTTAAAATTGTTTTTATTTAATGTAGATTCGTCATAGGAATGAATGGCGAGGGGTTAATGTCACTGGACTTGAAGTTAAACAAGAATTTTATCGAAGCAAAGATGGCACTAAAGCTATTTTTGAAAAATATTTTTAAAATTAATTATTATTTAGATTCCAATATTTATAATTGCAAGAAAGGATGTTAAAAGAAACGGACAAAATCCAACATTACTTTATGGCTATGGAGGCTTTAAGTATAAATTTAAAAAAGAAATTTTTTTAATTTTTTAATATAAATTTTGCAGTATTCCAGTTTTGCCAAGTTATTCTTCCCACAGAAATATTTTTGTTAAAGTAAAATAAACAAGATTTTAAATTTATTTTTAAAGCATTTTCATGGAATTGTTGCAATAGCAAATATTCGTGGAGGTGGTGAATATGGAGAACATTGGCATGAATGTGGGGCTAGAGAACATAAACAAAATGTTTTTGATGATTTTATATCTGCTGCAGAATTTTTAATTAAAAATAAATTTACTAGTCCAAAAAAGTTGGCAATACAAGGAGGGTCAAATGGGGGACTTTTAGTTGCTGCTTGTTCACATCAAAGACCTGAACTTTTTGGAGCTGTTATTAATCAAGTTGGGTAAGAAATTAAAACAATAAAAATATAAAATTAACATTCGGAATTCCCAATTAAATATTTTAAAGAGTAATGGATATGCTCCGTTTCCATAAATTTACTGTAGGCAGTTTTTGGATTAGTGAATATGGCGATCCTGAGAAGTCAAGTGAATTTGAATATATTTTTAGGTTTATTAGAATAATTCTTAAAAATAGTAAAATAATTAATTTTATGTATGTAGATATTCACCTCTACACAATATTCGGTTACCTCGAGGGGTTCAATGGCCTGCAACTCTTTTAATGTAAATTATTTGTTAAATATTAATTTTTTTGAGTAAAAAATATCAAAAATTATAATAATGAATCAACGAATACTCTACCAAAAGTGTTTATTTTAAAAATCTCAAAACTATATTTAGAACAGGAGACCACGATGACAGAGTAGTCCCCAGCCATACATTAAAATATGCAGCACAATTATATCATTATTTAAAAAGATCAGAAATAAAATTAATTCAACGTAACCCTATTTTGGTAAATATAGAGACAAATACAGGACATGGAGCTGGAAAACCAAGAGATAAAATTGTAAAGATTTATATTTAAATTTAAATAATATTTTAAAAAAAAAAGATTGAGGAATTGGTTGATATTATAAGTTTTTTACAAAGAGTTCTTCAATTAAAATGGTATGAAGAGTGATAAATAAAGGATATTTTTTAATATTTTTTTTAATTTAAAACATTTTTAATTGATATTTTGAAATTATTTAAATGTTTATATTTTTAATAAAATATGTACGTACAATTAATTACTACTAGTTTCACTTATGGAGGTAAATAACAGCTCGTCCTCAACATGCCTGCAAATGACTTTCTGCAGATATACATTTTTGCTGCATTGTTCTCCTTTCCTCACTCTACCATAATTTTCCTTAAGTAATCAACTAACAGTTTGGCGCGAATAATAAAGTTTAATTATAAAATCCACATTGCATTATAAGTCTGGCCAAATCACTAATTTTAAAAAAATTCGTAACCTCGCCAAAAGAGCAAAAAAACTTAACCAAACGCTCCTCTAAATTTTTAGGATTTTTTAACTTTAGACCTACAAAAATACAAGATTTGAAAAAAATCGGGTGAGCTACTAATAAGAGAGAGTTCTCCTCATTAACACTCAAACTCTACGATGAAATCAGCACTCAAACGGCTATTAATAATTGGATGGCACTGAAACAACCGCAAATAAAGTGAAAAAGAAGTGTTGTCTCTCTTAAAAATAACACGCTATTTTTCTTCGTCTTATTTTTTTAAAAACTTTAAATTTATTCTAAAACTTCGCGTTATTTCTGTGGGAAATGAGTTGAATTGTGGTCCGTTGAAAAATTAATTTAAAAATATTGCGAAAACATTAACTAGGGTAACTTTTGGCGCCGATTACGAATCTGAATTCAGATTTTGATTTTATCTTTGATTTTTTTATCAAGTACTTGATTATCATGTACAAGCATTTATCAAGTACAATAATGGTGTTCAAAAGAGCTCTCAAAGCTGAAACAAACTAGAGGCGAACGAAGTCGGTCCGGTACCCAAGGACTGAGATATCCTAAAATGAGCATAATCCATCTATGGGTTTTCAAATTTTTTGGCCTATAACTCAGTCAAAGCGAGTCAGATTGCGTTAATTTTGGTGCCATTCGACAAAGCTCGAAGAGCTCTTTCTAATGAGCTATAATTTGATTATTCGAATTTTTGACCCCAAAAAGAACAAGTTCCTCCCTATAGTTTTTGGATTTTCAAGTGACCATATCTCGGTCCTTGTGTACCGGACTGACTTCGTTCGCCCCTAGTTCGTCTCAACTTTCAGAGCTCTCTTGAACGACACCATTCTTGTACTTGATAAATGCTTTTGCTTGATAATCAAGTACCTAATAAAAAAAATCATAGATAAAATCAAGTGTTAGATAAAATATGGGTTCAGATTCGTAAGCGGCGCCAAAAGTTACCCTATAAAATGTTTTCGCAATATTTTTTAATTTTTCAACGGGACCACAATTCGACACATTTGCCGTTTTTGTGAATGTTTTGTTTACTTTTTTAATTATTAGCTTTAGAACATCTTTAAAACAATTCTTCTTTAAAATGTCTACTTTTCAACCGAGGAAGGCGACGAGTATAATACAGGATGCTGAAAGAGAACTTGAGTTGGCTCAGGTTAGTTTGAATTATTCCACTCGAATTGCTAAAAGTTATTTTCTGGCCTAGCCAAAATCTTTTGGTTTTCTTCTAGTTTACTGGTCCCTAGAAAAAACGATTTTTCGATATTTTTGAGGTTTGCTTTTAGGTAATTGGGTATGCTGACAATGAATTCGAAACTTGGGACCTGTGGGACCAGTACCTTTCTGGCGTTGGACTTACATTAATATATTGTTTGTTCATGGTTACAGGCTTATTGCCTTTGTTGTTAACTTACGTATCGTAGCTTCCAAGGGAATATTCACCCGATAATCCTTTTACTGGTTCCTAAAATATTAGGAAAGAGTGCTCTTTCGATATTTTTTAGGTTAACTGGTAGGTATTCGAGTGTGCTGACTCGGCACTGTTGATGAGTCCAAATCCTAACCTAGAATTTGTTCATTTCGAACACGAATTCGACCAAGTCGAATTTGCGATAAGAATTCGAAATTATGAGGCTATGACTATTCCTCAAACGTATCATGTTTCATCAACCTTAGACTATCAATAAGACCCCCCCCCCCCGAAATTATTCCACTCGAATTGCTAAAAGTTATTTTCTGGCCTAGCCAAAATCTTTTGGTTTTCTTCTAGTTTACTGGTCCCTAGAAAAAACGATTTTTCGATATTTTTGAGGTTTGCTTTTAGGTAATTGGGTATGCTGACAATGAATTCGAAACTTGGGACCTGTGGGACCAGTACCTTTCTGGCGTTGGACTTACATTAATATATTGTTTGTTCATGGTTACAGGCTTATTGCCTTTGTTGTTAACTTACGTATCGTAGCTTCCAAGGGAATATTCACCCGATAATCCTTTTACTGGTTCCTAAAATATTAGGAAAGAGTGCTCTTTCGATATTTTTTAGGTTAACTGGTAGGTATTCGAGTGTGCTGACTCGGCACTGTTGATGAGTCCAAATCCTAACCTAGAATTTGTTCATTTCGAACACGAATTCGACCAAGTCGAATTTGCGATAAGAATTCGAAATTATGAGGCTATGACTATTCCTCAAACGTATCATGTTTCATCAACCTTAGACTATCAATAAGACCCCCCCCCCGAAAGCCACACTCTGGATACGCCTTTGTTATCTTCTCTAAATATTAAATTAATAAAAGATCTGCTTAAATTATTTAATTTTTTCACTTTTAGCTTCAAGTTGGATCTACTTTGCTTGCTGAGAAGAAACAACCTGGTACTATTGATGTTGGACGTGGTCAAAAAGTCGTCACTAATGTATTTTTTCTTAATATTTTGTTTAAATTCAAAAAATTTTAGGTCTATCTCCTTGAAATGTCAAAAACAAAAGATTTATTTCGTTATGAGGTGAATGTTTCTGGAGTTAGACAACGTGAATCGAATTTAACTACTCGATCTTCATCAGAGTATTTTTTAATATAATTATTTTCTTGAGATCACTAGTTTTTTTAAACTCCTCTAATACTCTAAAAGCAAGATTATCTATTAATATGCTCTTGGTCTTGTTTAATCTTATTTCTTTAGAGATAGGAAATTTAAAAACCGTGATTCTTGTTTTTGTTTGGTCACCCTGACCAGATCCTTGTCTTGACTCTGAATCCAAAAAAAGTCAGGGTATCCAGATCCAAGCCGATCTCTAATTTTCTTTTATATTTTTGAATGTTAAATTTTCTTTTTCAGCTATCGTAACGCTTTGCGTCGTCTTCAATGCTATTCTGTTTTGAGAGCTTTTAAGATTAAGCATGCTTCGTTTTTATCAACGGAACGTCTTTATTATGATTGTGGGAGTTTTCTCATTTCAACCTTTGATTTGAAAGTTCCAGTTGTAAGTTTTATTTTCAATTTAAGATGGGATTTCGTCGAAGGGGATTTTCTGGGAAATTGGTCACTGAAACTTTGTGCTGGAATCCGGCCGGATCCAGTTCGCTCTTGTTATAATCCCGATCGAGTCCAAACCCCCTGGCTACACCCTTGTTATATATGCTCTTTATTACTTTTAGTTTTAGAAATTTAATCGGATTTTTTTTTCTTATTTTATTTAATATAATTTTCTCAGCTTGGAATTGAGGAGTTGTACACGTTGGAGCAGATTAAACAACATTCTCCTCATTTCTTTGATAATGGCTTTGACTCATTCAAACTTAAAATTCTTCCGGTTCATGATACTAAGAAATTGCTCAATCTGTCTGATTTTTCTTATGTCACCAACGATGCAGAGAAGATTGATCGTACAACTCAGCAGTTTTTGGATATTGCAACATCTCAGGACGTCTTTGATGATCCGTAAGTTTCGATTATATAATTATGATTTTATAACAAATATGTTTTCCAACAAAAAACATAATAAGAATTGCTTATAAAGAATTTTTAATCTTAAAAATCACCCAATTTTTCCACAGATTTGAAACACTTTTCGTTATAGCACCTCTTAATTCTATTCCTGTTACGCCTCTGTGGTTGTATCTTGAAAAATTTAAAACCTAAAAATATGTACAGATTAACTTTAAGACTCTTTAGCTTATTCTTCATTCATTTTATTTATTTTTTTTTCAGTTCACTTTACATTCACTTCTCAGCTTCTGATTTTTATTTGCTCAATCCCAGCTCTTTTGGGTTTACTGATCTGGATTGTCCTGTTTTTTCAAGTAATGGTTCGTTTCTTGGGATTGGAATGCGTAAGGGCATTCGCACTGTTGAAAATGCTTCTAATGAGAATCAAATGAGTGAAGCAATTGTTGCATCAGTAAAGAAGGTTTATTTAATTGTCTTTATTTTTACAGTTTTTTTATTTTTTAAGACACCTTTTCATTGCGTGCAAATGGTTTCAGAGAAACTTAAGTTGCATGAGACTCAATTCGCTTCTCGTATGAGGGACACGGACTGGATTAGGGAACGTATGGAAGACTCTCTCCGAGGTATTTTGTTTGACTTGAATTTTTTAAAATATATAAATATTCAATAATATTGGGTTACGAATTTTACTTGCAACTTTCCGTGGAAATTTGTTTTTAGCCTATATTTTTTTGCTTCGGTTATGTATGTAATTCTAACGAGGCCCTTATTTGATTTAACATTTTCCCCGATTTTATGGGTGTTGCATGCCTCCACCCCTACTGGAACTCTAATTATTTTTCTAATTTTATTCTTATGTTAGGGCTTTTTGTTGCGACTAATCATTCTGAAAAACGTCGGATTTTTGAAATTTATGGATTGTCTTCAACTAATCTTCACACTGAGTTTATTCAACGTGAAGGAAATACAAGAATTTCTCTTTTTGAATATTACACTCAACAATATGCAATTGATTTTGAGTTTGTTTTATCTTTTTTACAAATAATATTTGACTGTATGGAATGAAAAGTGGAATTAAATTTTTCATCACTTTATATTTTATCCACACCTGTAAACGAAGAATTCCCTCCCCCTGGTTACGAGCCTGATCCCGCATTGGGGAAAGAAAAGTATAAGGTAATGAAAAATTGCGTTCCCGCTCTTCATTTGATATATAGTAGCGAATATTTGATTTTTAGATTTCCTGAATGGCCTCTTCTTATTAATAAATACTCAATTGGGCCAAATAATTATGGTTTCCGTTACTTTCCAATGGAAGTGTGTTCTATTCTGGACAATCAACGAGTTAATTCAGATCAACAGGATGGGCAGATGATTGGAGTATGTTTTTGTTTATTCTTCCACAATTTTCTTATTACTATAACTAGGAAATGATTCGTAAAACAGCAATTCCGCCTGCTGAATTAAAGAAACAAAATGCTCTTTTGAAGAATTCTCTTCGACTTGATGTCAGTGAATATTTGAATGGTCTGGGAATCAAATGCCAAAAGGATCCAATTGAAGTTACTTCTCGTGTTTTATCTCCACCGGAACTTGAGTTTGCATCAAGGGCTAAACAAGTTCCAAAACTTCCTCGTTGTTCATGGGGTGATTGTAATGAATATTTTTTTCCTGCAACGTGTCATAAGTGGGTTGCTTTGGCTCTTTTTGGTACACAACAGGATGCTATCAATATGGAACAGTGGACGTAAATTTCATATTTAATTTTTTTGTTATTTTTAAAAATTTACAGTGAATTTGTGAAGCGATTTCGTTCCGTCCTTTCAAAAAGTCAAATGAACTTTGCTGAGCCTCAGATTCTTGTTCGCCAAGTTACTGGTGCAGATCTGAAATTAATCATTCAGGGGTACTATGAACAAGGTTTTGAGTATATGTTGATTGCTCATCCGGATGGGGCAGATCAAGTTCATCGTTAGTTTTTAATTTATTTTAGTATTTTTTATATTTTCTTCAAAGATGCCATGAAGTATATCGAGCAAAAGACCGAAGTCGTCACACAGGGTGTTAAGATGTCGACTGTTAAGAACGTTATCTTCAAAGATCGGTTCCAAACATTGGCAAACATCGTCCACAAGACTAATGTAAAGATGGGAGGAATCAATTATACTATTTCTATCTCTCCACAATCTGAGTGAGTATACTAACAATAAATATATTTAAATTACAATTATTTTTACAGTTTACTCCCAATTTTTGGGGATAGTACTTTAATTGTTGGCATTGGTTCAAACCATCCAGGTGGAGGGTTAGCCATGAGACCTGGAGTTGTGCAACCAACTGCTCTGGGTACAGAAAGTGACAAAAATGGAAACGGTAAGAATGGAAATGGAGCTAATGGGAATAGTAATGAACATGTACAACGCATAACTGTGCCATCTGTTGTTGGAGTATGTTTTTAGTTTTAGTCTTCATATTTTTAACATTTTAAGTTTTCTGCGAATATTGGGAAGAATAATCATTTTGAGTTTGTTGGTGACTATTGTTATCAGGTTAATTACTATTTTTATTTGAAAATGGTACTCTTGTGTTGGCTCTCGGACAATGCGTCAGAGAACATAAAGTGTAATTTGAAGGGATTAAGATGGATATCGATGGATTTATAGGGGTTTAAGAGGTTATGGGAATTAATCCAAAAGAGAAATTATAAATGCAGCATGAGAAGAAAAGGAAAAAGTAGCCATAGAAAATATAGACGTATAACACAAGAGTACCTAAAATTTTAAGCATTTGATCTTTTATCATTTTTGCGCAAAATTCATTAATTTTTTGGCTTAATAGACTACATTTTTCATGTTTTATATTTTTAGGAAGCTAATCGTGATGAGAAAGTTAGCATTATTGCGAATATCATCAAACGTTGTATAGTACAATTTGAAAAGTTTAACAACCGCTTTCCGTGAGTTTTATAAAATTAATTTAAAACCTGTATGTCTCTATAGGACTCGTCTTATTCTTTATCGCGATGGGAGTGGGGAAGGATCTTTTCAAAAGATTTTGAAATATGAAGTGCCACTTATCCAGAATGCATTCAATGAGCATGGAATTTCGGCAAAGATTACTTTGATTGTGGTCAACAAAATGCAGGTTCTTGAATTTATATCCTTTGTAGTATTTTTTAATCCAGTTTGTTCGACTTTACGCCAAAAATATTAATGAGCATGCAAAATCTCCTGAACAGAATATTTTGCCAGGCACTGTTGTTGACAAGGATATCGTTCATCCACTTTGGACTGAATTTTATCTCAACTCTCATGTTGCCCTTCAGGTTATTTAATTTTGGATTATTTTTAGAAAAATATTAATAACTTGTTACTTGTCGGGACGCATTGTTAAGACTCTCCGTAAAGACAAGCTATCATTTCTATTTTCGAATTTTAAAGATGAGTACAGCCCTGACAAAATCAATTAAATTTATAGGGTACTTCGAAAACTCCTCGATATAATGTTCTTTTGGATGAGAACAATTTTTCCATGGACACTCTTCAGTTGATGACACACAGTTTGTGCTTTGGGCATCAAATTGTTTACAGTCCAACGTCTCTGCCAACGCCTGTGATGGTTGCACTTGAATATGTTTGTTTCAGTTTATTTTTTGTACCTTTCTATTAGGGTTGGACGAGATCGTTTAATTCGAGGTTTATTTTTCCCTGTGCCTGACTTTTCCCTTCTCTTTTTGATCAGCCGCAGGGAACAATAAACGAGGTTATTAAACGGTCTCGTCCAACCCTACTTTCTATTCGCAAAACTTTGGGAACAACTATTTTTCCATTTTTCTTAACTCAACTTTCTTTTAAAATAACAATAAGGCAACTAATAATCTTTAAGGCTAAGCGTGGACGAAACAATTACAATTATTGGAGTAATTCTGGCTCTGGTGGTAATCTCAATGGTGGTAATAATGGCGCTAATTTGCAAGATCACAAGCAACTTACAGAAACTCTTTCCTATGAGAAATCCGTTTTTTTGAAACATATGCGCGTTAATGCTTAAAAAATTTTGCTTATTTAATTATACTCTATTTAAAATTTCACTCTTTATTTAAAAATTAGCTGATATTTTATCAAAACCTCTATATTACAATCGAATCTCTTTAACACAAAGCCTCTCGGATCCAAATTACCTGACATGAAGGAACGTCATATGTGGGGAATTTTATTTAGGTATATTCGAATAAATATTTTATTTGGGTAAATGTTAGGGAGATTCGATTATTATTTTATTGTTAATTTATGATTGCTATTCATTGATTTTCCCTTAACTTTACCTTAAAATTTGCTCAAATTTGTTATATTTATTGTTAATTTACTTTTATTTATTGAAAGATTTAAATTTAAAATATTCGAATAAATATTTTATTTTGGTAAAAGTGTTTAAAAATTGTGGTTTAATGACGATTATTTTAAATTCTTACATTCTGAATTAGTTAATTGGTTTTTATAACGTACGCTTTTTATAACACAGCATCTAAACCTTTCTGTTCCTTCCAAAACTGCAATTGGTTACTAAGCAGAATCAATTTCAGCAGAAATCAACTCGAATACTTCATTGACAAACCCTAGAAAAAAAGAACACTATTGGATCCAAATCCCCTAATATCCCCCATAAAACAAATATCCTTCCTTATCCCACTGATGTCCCTTAAACCCCCCTTGTCAATCCAAAACCTCTTTTATCGACAGATCTACTGCCGGATTCGTAGCAAATGATCTTAGAAAAATACAATTTTTAATTTGTTTATCTCCATTTTAAAAATTGTGTAAATTGCGGGGATTTTTGCAATTGCGGATTGCGTTTGCGGTTTTTAGAAAGAAATTGCGAGTTGCGTATTGCAGTATGTCCACGACGTTTTGTCCGTCCATTGACCGATTGTCCACCGACCATTAATCCACTGACGCATTGTCTGAACGCGTTCACGTTTTGTTAAAATTTTGAATTACTTACAATTAGTATTTATAATTTTAGTATGAAAGTATTATTTTTTGATTTATGTAAATTGATTATTTTCGGTTTAATTGTTTTTTTTATAATAATTTATAAATTAATTTTTAATTTAGCACAGAATCCGGCATGCAGCCGGATTCTGAAAATCTTATTTTGCAAAATTCTAATATTTTAATTCCTTCAAAATTTTCAAAAGGACATGTTGACACTACTGAAGAGGACGAGAAATTGCAATTTCTGATGCAAAATCATGTATGTCTATGTTTGTTTTGAGGTAATGCATATTTACCTTATTTTCAAGCATGAGCTCTGTGACCTTAGTAAATGTATGGGGAAACGTATTAATGGACTTTTCATCTGTCAGGTACTTTTCTAATTTGTCGATTTGTAAATTCACTAATTTAATTTTTATGTTTTTTCAGTTCTCAAACATTCCTGGCTCCCAATATAGTCAATATCTCCGCCATCGACGTCGCCAAAATGCTTACAAGACAAAACCTTGTCGCAATTATTATGGTAATGGTTTCTGCAAGGCGGGCAATGAATGTTCATTTTATCATGCTATTGGTGAAATGCGCACACTGCCACAAATGGAAATGTCTGACGAACTGAAGTGGCATCCAATTGACATTAAAGACTTCTTCCCTCAGGTTAAATAATCTAAAACTAATAAATAGACAAAATTCTTATTCCAAAAATTCGAATTTCTATGACTTTAATAGCTATGGGCGAAAAAATTCACTTTTTAATCATCTCCCTCGCAATTTTTTTCATTCCCCGATCTTTAAGGATAAAGACATGCCCCAAACCCTAGCATAGACATGCCCTTGTTTCTCGGACCTGAACTGTTATTAACAATAAGTTGTAAGTAAAACCCCAAAAATAAACAAGTGGAGAATCCGATGGGGATGGGCAAAGTACTTTCCGAAATTTGGTAAAATCTAACAACCTTGTTTGGAAGTAAACAATTTCATCCAAAATGCGCTTTTCATTTTTTTCAATTCCGCTATTTTAGAATTTTGTTTTTTTAATTTAATACATGTATTCCATTGCAGTTACTAAATGTGACCAATTCTCAATACAATCAACATTTACGAAATCTCCGACGTCATAATGCCTACAAGACAAAACCTTGTCGCAATTATTATAGCAATGGTTTCTGCAAGGCTGGTAATGAATGTTCCTTTTATCATGCTATTGGTGAAATGCGTGTACCGCCTCAGCATGAAATATCTGGAAAAGTGAAGGGATATTCAATTGACGTTAAAGACTTGTTTCCACAGGTTTGATAATTTAATCTTTTTAATGATCTTGATATTTGGAGCATATTGTTAGGTTAGCATAAATAGCGTGGAAATTAGTTTAAGGAGTCTTGTCTGTAAAAATTTTTTTATAATCCCCAATCTAGCCAAAATTTAATTAGTTTTATTTTTACAAAAATTTAAAGATTTTTGGAGAATTTCACCATGACAAAGAAAATCAAGCGCAATTTGGTTCCTCTGCTGCAATGCAATTAGAAATGGAGAGGATTGTTGACCGTCTCATCTCATCACCATTTCGTTCCTTTGAACTGTCCTCTTAAATTATTTTAACCTTAATAGTATTTCTGTCACTTTTTAAATGTCTTTAATTTTTCTAATTAGGTAAATATTTAAGTCTTTTAAAATTAAAGACATTTTCTAAACAAATTACTAATTTTATATGTATATGACTTTAATTTTTATATTTTTCATTAATCCTAAATGTGTAATTTAATTTCTAATTTATTTAATTTTTCGACTCTATTTGTATTTATAAGACTTTAAAATAAATATTTAAACTTGTAATTACCTGATTTTTTATAGAGGTTCGTTCATGAGGACCTTTTTAAAAATATCTTTAAATTTTTTGAAATACTAGATTGGAAATTTTTTGGATTTTGTAAGTTTAGGGAAAATTCTTTTTTGCATATTGTCATTAAATAATTTCGGTTTTGTTAAATTGTTTAAAAAAAGAATATTCTTTAAATGATATTCTTTATTTAATAATTTTTATTAGTGCGCGGCACCGGACAGGGTCAGGCCGGATTTTTCCGGATACCAAATCCGGGTTTTTTCGAGATCTCCGAATTTTTCCGAACCGGATTACTCCAGAAAAATCCGGTCCAGCATGAGTGTGAAATTCAAATTCATTTTCCGGTTTCCGGGTCCGGAAAAATAATTTTGCCTTCCACTAATTTTTATTTAAATTTTTTAGATTAATATACTAACAAATATTAATACTAACAACAACAATTTTTTAATTTAATTATAATGAACGTCACTAACAAACTCCAAAAACGCCCCTTATCCCTATCCAGCTTTCAACCAAATTATGAAGCTCATCAACCTGTAGAACTTACTCAATATATTAATCCCGAATCTGAGTAAATTTTTTCTTTAAATAATTTTTAAAATTTATTAATTTTTAGAAAGGCACATCACGTTCTTCTAGCCCATCATCAACGTGAATGGCGTAATAGCAGACGTTATATAGAAAGTTACAAAACGGTTATGTGCCAAAATTGGTTGGAGAGGGCCCAATGCAGTTTTGGAAAAAATTGCCGTTTTGCTCATGGCTTTGATGACTTAAGGACACCAACGTTGTTTTTATTTAAATTTTATTTTAAAGTTTTTTTTTGTTTTTTAAGGCTTCCTCTTCCCATCAACGAGAAGTACAAAACTCGTATTTGTGAAAAATATACGAGTCGTGGAATTTGCCCTTACGGTAGTCGCTGTTTATTTATTCATCCTGACAATGTCCAAAATAATTTGCAAACAAATTATATTCAAAGCAATTACCTCAACACGACTACTAATTATTTTGCTAGATCAATGCCTTCCTGTTTAATTAAGAAGAAAAACCAGAATCTCTTTCCTCAGGTTTTCTTTTAGATAATTAGCTTATTAGGATTGTTTAAATTAAATTTTTGGTTATATTTTTAAAATGAAAAAGGCATTCCGAATTATCCCATCATACATAAAAGTTAGGGTTGGATTTCCAATTAACAGCCAAAAACCGTTTAATTTAATTAGCCGTTAACCGTTAATTCAACTATATCTTCGTATTTCTTAATTTCGACGGTACATATTTTTCACCTTGTTATGTCATAACATTAATAGAAGTTAACTTTCTTCCATCCTCCTCGAGAGTTTCTTTGTTTTTCTAAAATTCCATTTGATGACCTTTGAATATTTTTATTTTAGATTCTTGAAGAACTTAATCGTGAAAAAGAAAACCAACAGCCACGAGCCTCGTCTGATGCAATGCAATTAGAAATGGAGCGCTTTGTTGACGGTCTAGTCGCATCGCCTTGTGCCTTTAGGTGATCCTTTTTAAGATTTTTAATTTATTCTGTGCCTGTTTTGATTTTTAAATGTCCTTAATTTTCGTATTTTTAAAAGTATCAAATGATTTTATGAAGGGATTCTTTTTGGAAAAAAATTTATAAAATTAAAGACATTTTTAGACAAGTCTAATTCTAATTTATTTATTTTTTCTGTTTATTTGTGACTTTTTAATTTTTTAATTCAATTCATTTTAATTTCTTTAAATTTTTAATTTATTTTTTTTCCCATCAATATGTATAATTTGTTTGTATTTTAAGACTATGAAATAAATATTTGAATACTAGCTTCTATTCTTTTATAGATAGTTTATGGATCTTAATTTTTTCTTTTATCATTTTTTGCATGTATTTTTTGAAGTTTATAACTTATTGGTACGGCTTTGGAAGAGATAAGTGTTTATAAACTTTGTCCCAATCTTTGTGAGTAATTTAAATATCCCGTCCCCGAAAGTTTTCCCTCATTTTAGCATTAACATTTTTATTTTAATATATTTATGTGGCGCATATTGATGAATCATTTTCTCTATTGGTGTTTGTCCGAATGCAGAAAAATTTTATAATACATGCCACTCTTAAATAGGGACGATTTATATTTCATTGATAGAGCTCGGCGAGAGAAGACGAACTGCACCAAAATCAACGAGCAGTCTCAATTATAGGCCGAGATATAGGTCCTTGAAAATTGAGGAACCATAGGGGGACCGATCTGAATGATCAAAATATCGAATACACTTCCAAAAGCACTAATTAAACAAGTTAAGACAAAGTTAACTAAGACAATTACGATACGGGGAGTCGGCGTGGCGCTGTAACGGCGCTGACTGGAGAGACTACGACGAATGGAAATAAATAGAAAAAGAGAGGAGAAATATAATACAATAGAGAGAAAAAGAGATTTAAAAACGTTGAGATTTAATGTCACGTTGACAAAAGCACTGTTCTGGCATTGTGTTCTTTAGAAAAAGTTGACCGTGATTAATTGATGATACCTATTAGTATTTAAATCAACTTTTCTCCTTTAGAAAATGTTTATTTGCAGTTTCCTAGTTTACGCAGGCTACAGCCCAAGTAGGCGCGCGGCCAAGTATGCGCAAAGCCATAACTTGCTTCAAGATTTTTGAATCTTCCAAAAGTTAGCATTAAACGATTCCTCTCATCGAGATAAAGAGATTGATTCCAAAATTGCTATAGTCCAGAAATTTTCCAGGTAGTTATGGCTTTGCGCCTACCTGGCCGCGCGCCTACTTGGGCGTGTCCTTTTACACATTTGCATAAGTAATAAAAAATCCGGATAGGCGTTTTTTCGCCGTCACTAAATTGTTCTTAATCTGCGATTAGTTGATGATGTTACGTATTGTCCATAGTTTAGCCACTAGATTAGAGATCGGCAAAATCGAACTTCCGGGATCCCGAGTCGAGACTTTTTTTAACCGACGCCGGGACGGGATCCAGAGGGAATCCCGAAAAAATCCCGGATCCCAAAAATCAAAAAAAATACGGGATTCGGGATCACGTCTCGCGCCGGTCTCTCCACTAGATATAAAATTAATGAAGCAATCTTTGCCTAAATTGTTTAATATTTTTTTACTACTTTAATTATTATTTTTAGAATCTTTAAATACCATTTTTTAAAAATGTCTACTTTGCAACCTAGGAAGGCGACAACCATAATGCAGGATGCTGAGAAAGCACTTGAGTTGGCTAAGGTTAGTGTGAATTGTTTACTTATCTTTGTAATGTTTATGGTTGTTAAATGATTTAGTTGTGTTTTTGAAAAGTTGTTTTTCAGAAACTCAACCATCATAGACAGATATTGTTCATAATTTAGAACTGATTGAATGGCATCAAAATTTTGTTTTGACAGCTTTCGATACCAGTTGACTCAGCTCGAATAAACCCTAAATTTTGAATTTTACACCGAATTCGACTTGGTCGAATTCGAGTCCGGGGTTTGAAATTAACAAATTCTAGAGCGAGCACTTTTTCCTCGTTTTTAGGGACTAATGAAGCAGAAGATTACCAAAAATCTTTGCTTAAATTGTTTAATATTTCTCATTTTTAGCTTCAAATCGGATCCACTTTGCTTGCGGAAAAGAAACAACCTGGGACTATTGATGTTGGAAATGGTCAGAGAGTCGTCACAAATGTATTTTTTTAATATTTTGTTTAAATTCAAAAAAATTTTTAGGTCTATCTCCTTGAAATGTCGAAAACAAAAGATTTATTTCGTTATGAGGTCAATGTTTCTGGAGTTGGACAACGTGAATTTGATTTGACTACTCGATCTTCATCAGAGTATTTTTTAAATATAATTAAATCACTAGTTTTTTTAAACTCCTCCAATACTCTAAAAGGAAGATTATCCATGAATATACTTCTTGTCCTCGTTTAATCATATTTTCTTTAGAGATAGAAAATTTTAAAAATCTCGATTTTTGATTCTGTTTGGTCACCCTGACCAGATCCTTGATCTTACCAAAAAAAGTTGAGGGTTTCCAGTTCCAGGCCGATCTCTAATTTTCTTTTTTTATATTTTTGAATTTTAAAGTTTTCTTTTTCAGCTATCGTAATGCTGTGCGTCGTCTTCAATGCTATTCTGTTTTGAGAGCTTTTAAGATTAAGCATGCTTCGGTTTTATCAAAAGAATGTCTTTATTATGATTGTGGGAGTTTCCTCATTTCAACCATTGATTTGAAAGTTCCAGTTGTAAGTTTTATTTTTAACTTAAGATAGGACTTTGTCGTAGGGGATTTGTCTAGGAAATTGGTCACTGAAACTTTGTGCTGGAATCCGGCCATGTGTATTTCCAAAATTTTTAAATTTTTCGCTTGCGGCGCTGAAAAATAAAAATATTTTTAAAAAATTTGCGTTCGAAACGCCAAAGTAAACGCAATTTTGGTTTACACCCCATTTTGCCTCCTCACTGTAATCGACCCCTGACTACACCCTTGTTATGTATGCTCTTTATTACTTTTAGTTTTAGAATTTTAATCAGATTTTTTTCCTTATTATATTAAATATAATTTTTCCAGCATGGAATTGAGGAGTTGTTTACGTTGGAGCAGATTAAACAACATTCTCCTCATTTCTTCAATGGCTTCGACTCATTTAGACTTAAAATTCGTCCGGTTCAAGATACTAAGAAATTGCTTAAACTGTCCGATTTTTCTTACGTCACCAACGATGCAGAGAAGATTGATCGTACAACTCAGCAGTTTTTGGATATTGCAACATCTCAGGACGTTTTTGATGATCCGTAAGTTTCGATTATATAATTATGATTTTTGTAACAAATATGTTTTCCAACAAAAAACATAATAAGAATTGCTTATAAAGAATTTTTAATCTCAAAAATCACCCAATTTTTCCACAGATTCGACACACTTTCCGTTATAGCACCTCTTAATTCTATTCCTGTTACGCCTCTGTGGTTGTATCTTAAAAAATTTAAAACCTAACCGATTAACTTTAAAACTCTTTAGCTTATTCTTCATTCATTTTATTTAATTTTTTTTTTCAGTTCACTTTACACTCATTTCTCAGCTTCTGATTTTTATTTGCTCAATCCCAGTTATTTTGGATTTACTGAACAGGATTGTCCTGTTTTCCCTAGTAATTCTTCATTTCTTGGAATTGGAATGCATAAGGGCATTCGCACTGTTGAAAATGCTTCTGGTATGAATCAAATGAGTGAAGCAATTGTTGCATCTGTAAAGAAGGTTTATTTAATTGGCTTTATTTTTACAGTGTTCTATTTTTTTCAAGACACCTTTTCATTTTGTGGAACTGGTCTCAGAGAAACTTTTGAAATTGCTCGGACCTCATTTTGCTTCTCGTATGAAGGACACTGAATGGGTTAAAGAACGTGTTGAAGGCTTCCTTAAAGGTTTAATTTTGAATAACTTTGAGCATATTTCCATACGATTCGACTTTGATCGAGTGGTTAATTGTGTTATTTTTATTAACATTTTTACCTTTTCAATTGGATTTTGTTTTCGGCTGTGTAAATTTAATAAGGTCCTTATTTGATCTAACATTTCTACCGATTTCAGTTAATCTATTATAATTATATTTTTCTAATTTTATTCTTATTCTTAGGTCTTTTTGTTGTAACTAATCATACTCAAAAACCTCGAGTATTCGAAATTCATGGATTGTCTACAACTAATCTCTACACTGAGTTCATTCAACGTGAAGGAGGCCCAAAAGTCTCTTTGTTTGAATATTACACGCAAACATATCACATTAACTTTAAGTAAGTTTTGATTTTTGTTTGTAAATAATTATGATTTAATTTAGATATCCTAATTTGCCTCTGATTGTGAATAAGTATAAAACTTTACAAAATACTGATGGAATTCGTTATTTTCCTATGGAAGTTTGTGTAATTCAAGACAATCAACGTGTTAAAACTACACAACAAGATCCACAAGCTAATAGAGTATTTTTTTGTTTATTTTCATTGCCTTACTTAATTATTAGGAGATGATTCGGAAGACGGCTATTCCGCCTGCGGAATTAAAGAAACAAAATGCTTATTTGAAGAATTCTCTTCAACTCGATGATAGTGAATATTTGAATGGTTTGGGAATTAAATGCCAAAAAGATCCCATTGAACTTACTTCTCGTGTTTTGCCGCCACCAGAACTCGAGTTTGCATCAAAGGCTAAGCAAGTTCCAAAGCTTCCCCGTTGTGTATGGAATGATGCTAATAAATATTTTTCTACTGCAACGTGTGGTAAATGGGTTGCTTTGGCTCTTTTTGGTACACAACAGGATGCTATCAATATGGAACAGTGGACGTATATTTTTTATTTAATTTTAAGTTATTTTTAAAAATTTATAGTGAATTTGTGAAGCGATTTCGCTCCGTCCTTGCAAAAAATCGAATGAACTTTGCCGAGCCTCAGATCCTTGTTCGCCAAGCAACTGGTGCGGATCTGAAATTACTCATTCAGGGGTACTATGAACAAGGGTTTGAGTATATGTTAATTGCTCACCCAGATAATGCAGATCAGATTCATCGTTAGTTTTAAATTTATTTTAGTATTTACTTTTTATATTTTTTTTCAAAGATGCCATGAAGTATATCGAGCAGAAAACCGAAGTCGTCACGCAGGGTGTCAAGATGTCGACAGTAAAGAATGTCATCTTTAAGGATCGTTTTCTGACATTGGCGAACATCATCCACAAGACTAATGTAAAGATGGGAGGACATAATTATACGATTTCTGTTTCTCCGCAATCTGAGTGAGTAACTAAATATTATTTAAATTACAATTATTTTTACAGTTTATTTCCAATTTTTGGGGGTAGTACTTTAATTGTTGGCATTGGTTCAAACCATCCAGCTGGGGGGTTAGCCACGCGAGCTGGAGTTGTGCAACCAACTGCAGAAGGTGACAAAAATGGAAACGGTAAGAATGGAAATGGAGGTAATGGAAATGGTGAACATGTACAACGCATAACTGTGCCATCTGTTGTTGGAGTATGTTTTTAGTTTTAGTCTTCATATTTTTAACATTTTAAGTTTTCTGCAAATATTGGGAAGAATAATAGTTTTGAGTTTGTTGGCGACTATTGTTATCAGGTTAATTACTATCTTTAGTTTAAAATGGTACTCTTGTGTTGGCTCCCGGACAATGCGTCAGTGGACAATTGTTTAGTGAAATATATCGGAGGATCTTAGGACATAAAGTGTTATTTGAAGGGATTAAGATGGAATTGATGGATTTATGGGGATTAAGAGGACCACGTTTCTCTTTTTCTTACAAATCCACGTTATCCTTTCAAATGCTCTGCAACTTTAAAATTGAATATATATTGTCCACTGATACATTGTCCGGATTATAAAATTGTCAAAGGTCTTTTGTTATTTTTGCGCAAAATTTATTAATTTCTTGCTAGACTAAATTTTTCATGTTCTATATTTTCAGGAAGCTAATCGTGATGAGAAAGTTACCATTATTGCGAACATCATCAAACGTTGTATAGTGCAATATGAAACGTTTAACAATCGCTTTCCGTGAGTTTTTTAAAATTAATTTAAAACCTCTATATATTTATAGGACTCGTCTTATTCTTTATCGCGATGGAAGTGGGGAAGGATCTTTTCAAAAGATTTTGAAATACGAAGTGCCACTTATCCACAATGCATTTAACGAGCATGGAATTTCTGCAAAGATTACTTTGATTGTGGTCAACAAAATGCAGGTTCTAGAATTTATATACCTTTTTTAATGCATACTTTTAACTTTTTTTAATGCAGTCTGTCCGACTTTATGCCAAAAATATTGATCAGCGTAAAAAATCTCCTGAACAGAATATTTTGCCAGGCACTGTCGTTGACAAGGATATCGTTCATCCACTTTGGACTGAATTTTATCTGAACTCTCATGTTGCTCTTCAGGTTATTTAAATTTTGATTATTTTTAGAAAAATATTAATAAACCTAATCGGGACGCAGTTTTAAGACTCCGTAAAGACTAACAATGATTTATATTTTCGAATTTTAAATTCCACTAATATGCTAATTCTTCGCTATTTTTGACCATTATTAGTCTATTATTCTAGTAAACCCTAGTAAGCTAAAAATCAGAAAACCCCGAAAAAATCAGAAAACCCCAAAGCTGAGTACAGCGCTGACAAAATATTTTTTCTCGAAAAATTCTACATAAATGCCATCAATTAAAATTATAGGGTACTTCGTCAACTCCACGTTATAATGTTCTTTTGGATGAGAACAATCTCTCTATGGACACTCTCCAGATGATGACTCATAGTTTGTGCTTTGGACATCAAATTGTCTACAGTCCAACGTCTTTGCCAACGCCTGTGATGGTTGCACTTGAATATGTTTGTTTCTGTTTATTTTTTGTACCTTTCTATTCGAAAAACTTTGAGATATTAAATAGTTTTTATTGCTTTAATATTATTTTTTAAGGCTAAACGTGGTCGGAACAACTATAATTATTGGAACAATTCGGGATCTGGTGAAAATCTTAATGGTGGCACCAATCTCGATCTCAAGCATCTGACTGAGCACCTTTCGTTTGAGAAGTCGGTCTTTTTGAAAAATTTGCGTGTTAACGCCTAAATATAATATTTTCTTTAATTTTTCTGACTTTTTTCCTTTAAAAAATATGGTATAATTTTAAATACAAATCACTTAAACGTAAATTTATGTATAACCTTTCAAATGCAAAACCAAATATAATTTATTTTAAATTGTTTTTTTTTCTGTAAATTTTGAATAAAGCGATAAATATTAAAAACGATTATAATATTTTTAATTAAAAAGTTTTTTAAGTTTAAATATATGCAGGGATCGTGCCGACCGATTCACTATTCCCGAAAATCTGGAATTTGGTTTTCTATCGGCGCGATCTCTGATATATTTAATAGAATTACAAAAACAAGAATTTACCCGAATATACTATATTGTTTGAGGAAATTTGTTAATTGATAAAAGGTATAGAAATAAACAGAAAAATGAGTGACATTGAGAGAATTAGGAATTCATGTAAGATAATTAAGTGACAAGGATTTTGTCGTCGTAAGGGAACCATAGAATTTTGTATATTAGGATTTTCCATTCCAATAATTCCGAAATAGATTTACGTTTCCATGATATTTTTCTTAGAATGAATTCCCTTTTGAGATAAAAGTAATTCAAATGAGCGAAAAAAAATAATTAAAAACATTATTCTAAATTTAAATAAATAAGCCAATATCCAAGATGAAAACAAACAAAAAATATAGGAAATGCAATTCTCGAAAAAAGATCTACATGTGATGCTCTAATTGAACATTTACCTAATTGGTTAATACTTTTTAAACTTTTTCTTCGTTCCTCTTCTGATGTTTGTTCACAAAAAGGAACAGCATTCTCTTCAGGTAAATACAAAAGGCAGCTAGGCCTACGTTGCTCGCCATTAATCGGCGATTGATGATGAGCAGAAAGAAAATAGCTACTAGGGCGGCGATTTGCTGAGAGTGGACGTTTTTCAAAAGTATTGAGACTTTGCCTATGGTTATTTAAAAGAGGTTGGCCTGCATTACAATTATCATTAGAATCTCCATTCTTTAAAAGAAATGGAAAAAAATTTTTTGGAAAAAAAAATAAATTACCGAAACATTTAAGGGAGCTGTTGAATATTTTCTACAAGAATTTCTAAAACGTTTAGAATGTCCATTAATATTTTTATTATTTGTTTGAATTTGTGTTGGGGGTGGGGGAGGAATAATAACTTGATCCATTCTTCTTAAAGTTCCATCTTCCAATTCAAAAAAGCAGACTGTAGCTGTAGACGAACGAGGTAATAAAGCTGTTGCTGGTAAAATTGACGGTCTTCGAAGGCTATGTCTTCGTCGACGTTGTCTTTTCATTAAAAAGCCAACGGTAGCATATTCTAATAGACTTGCAAATACTTTAAGAAAAAACAAAGGATTAAAATATTCTTCTATGGGATTTTTAATAAAATTAATTATAGTAGATTTTACTGAAATTCCCTCAACGTCTTAGTTTTGAATTTTAATTTTCGTTTTATTTATTTTCATTATTAATAAATAGTAATTTCAATTATCAATTAAAAGAATATCCTCCTTACCAATAAAAAAACAGACACCCAAAAATATATCCAAACTCTTAACATAAGAAACTTTAGGTAAAGAAGCATTAGTTGATGTCATTAATGTTGTTTGTGTCAAAACTGTAGTTACTCCAATAGTTACACGAGCTTGTGTAGCTTCCCGATTTAAGAAAAAAGAAACCCAAGAAATAACAACAATTCTTTAAAAAAGAAAATAAATTTCAATAAATAAAATAACAACTAACAAAGATGAGGGAAAATAAATTTGTATTAAATAAAACCCCAAATTTCTTTTAAAAGTAAAATATGCAGTTAGTCTTGAATAATTTCCAGTACTTAAAGAAATTGTTCTTTCAATTTGATAAAACCCTCCAATACTAAAATGGGCTAAATGAACATCATCGTCGATAGTTACAGGGAAAGAAGAAGTATTTTCTATTTGTTTCCATTGGTAAATAATATCACTTGTACTATAGCCATAACTCTAAATATTTTTAAAATTAAATTTTTAGATTAGAGATCGGCTTGAATCTGAATCCAGGCCTTGATTTTTCCTGGATCCAGAGTTCAGATCAAGGCATTCTTCAGCGTTAGTTGACTTTTCCTTGACTCAAGGTCCTTGATCTGGTCAAGGTCATCATATAAAATCAGGGATCGAGGTTAAGGTTTTTTAAAATTTCCAATCTCTATAAATTATATTTCAGTAATATATTTTAACAGAAAATATTTAATTTTTAATTAAGCAAACCTCAATTTCTAAAGGACAAACTTGTTTGTCTAATGGAAACTAAAAATAATAATTAATTAGAAAAATAAATATTAATTATTCACAGTATGTAAACTCATTGGACAATTAGCTGTAACAGTTAAACGAATACTTCTTAAAACATTACCTATTTAAAATTATTTTAAATTAAAAATTAAAAATAATTTTTAAATTTCCCACCATTACTATCAATTCTCAAAAAAGAATTGTGTGAAGTTGTTTCGTGAAAATAAGATTTCTTTTCGCTTAAAAATTTAATTAAATTTAAAATTTTGACGAAAAAAACTTTGGGAAAAACGTGTCGGGTGTCCATATAGATTTAACCATGTCTATACCGACAGTTAAATTTTGATGAGCAAGAATTCCACTAAAAGCTAATCTACTGTCATGCCAAAATTGCCGTAAATATAAATCCAATGTATAATCCTTTTAAGAAAATTTTTAGAAAATTCAGAGTAATTTATAATTAAAAAATTGTTTTTTTAATAAAATTGTAAAATCAAAAATTATTTTTAAATTCAAAGATTAGGGTTTTTAAGATTAGAGTGGTTCCTGGGAAATTTTTCGGATATCCGAAACCGAACCGAAGAACCGAACCGAAAAATCTTAGGTTCTTCGGTTCGGTTCAGAATCCACAACCCTATTCAATATTGTTCTAGTTTATATTTAAAACAGGGTGGCCCTTTCCAAAACACTAAAATAGGGCGCAGCCACTCAAAAATAGGGCAAAAATAGGGCAAAATTGGCCAAAAATAGGGCAAAAAATAGGGCATTATTTAAAAATATTAAAAATAATTGAAATTTCAATTAAAAAGCTTTATTCGAAATTTTTTACCTAGGTTTAACTAAATGAGCAAATGGAGGGATATAGGGGGATTTTGAGCAATTATTAATGGAATTGGGTATAACAGAGTTATCTAAGGGATTTAGGAGCAAGAAAGTTATCTAAGATGGATAAGAGGTTAGAAACTTGTAGTTATCTAGGGATTTGTGAGGATTCGGTGTATTTGGGGGTAGTAGAAACATCGTGTATGTTTTACGTCCAATTTTGGTGGATTAAATGCTGGGATTGGGGGATTAAGAGAGATATCTAGGCACTTGGGAATTAATCCCCCGATGTCCCTTCATATACCCTTAATTATTATAAATTACATTATATCCAACTTAGTCTTCTATCCACCCTAATCCTCGCATGCACCATTAATCTCTCAAATCCATTGATATCTCTCATTGATATCTCTCTTTATCATACAAATCCCTCGTTATCCAGTCAGACCTCCATAATCCTAGTAAATCCTCTTAAATCGTCTATAGTAAAATCTGCCTATATTCCACTCAAGCCCTTCCAATCCCTTAATTTTACACAAAGTCTTCACAGATTCTTCCTTTTTTAGCGCCGCAGGCAAAAATTTTGAAAATTTTGTAAGGCCAAGAAGCCAGATTTCTTTGTTTTTTTGCGCCGCAGGCGAAAATTTTAGGAATTTTGGAAGGCCGTGATGCCAGATTTCTTACTTTTTCTGCCATTTCATTTACGAAATTCTAAAATTGTAAAAATTTTACAAAATGGTAAAAATAGGGCAAAAATATGGCAAATGTAAAAATAGGGAAAAAATAGGGCGGAAAGGTCGAAAATAGGGCAAATGCCCTGTAAATAGGGCAAAAGGGCCACCCTGATTTAAAACAAATTAAAGATACTATAAAGGATAGAAATTAATTAGAATATTTCTAAAAAATATTTTGAGGGAAATATTTAAAAAATATTATTTTTTTACCATAGAAACTTCAGAAATAGCACTTATTGTAATTACATGAATAGTTACATTAACTATAGTTGGTGGGCCTTTAAAAAATATTTTTTGATAAAAATAATTATTTTTTTAAAACCTCCAAAATTAGGCCTTATTCTTCTATCATGACTAGCAATTAATGCATTTAAAATTCGTGTCATATTTGTTTCCAAATTTGTATCATAAACACTTTAATTTTTAAATTTATTTTAAATTTATCTCTCAATTATTTTCCAAAAAATATTTTCTATTTTTAGTAATTTTTAAAAAAATTTTTCAATAAAAGAACATTTCCTGTTATTAAAATATTATCAAAATAATTGTAAAAAAATATTTAAAAATAAGGAACAGCGTGAAAAGTGTTTAAAAAATATTTTTTTAGTTTACAGAGAAGATGAAAAATAAGTTATGTGATGAAAAAATAAAATTTCGAGATTTTATTTTTTAAAAAATCAAATTTTAAATTTTATTTAAAAAATTGTAGTTTTCTTTAATAAAATGAGAATAAATGAAGAAAAAAAGGTTTTTAAAAAAAAAAAGGGGGGGGTTTTAAATTGTTGAGGAGAAAATATTTAATTAATTTATTTATTAAAAAACAATATAAATTTTTTAGAACAATATTGAGTGAATAAAAGAGAGAAAGAATGAGAAATTAATTTTCTTAGGTTTTTTAAATTTAATTTAAAAAAAAATTATATTTACCCAACAGTTGGATGGATGTTATTATTATTTTCTATATTTTCTCTTTGTTTTCTTTTTCCAATTTTATTTTCAAACTTTTCTTCATTTAAATATTCTTTTGGTTTTGAATTAATAATTGTTGAAGTGCCAGAAATTGCCTTTAAAATAAATAAAAATAATTTTAATTTATTTAAAGAAAACCAACCAAATTTAAAAAATTAGAAGAAGTTTTCAGACAAAAAATAAATAAAAACATTTGTAGAATAATTAAAAGTTGATAATTAATTTTAATTAATTTCATTTTTATTTTTAAATAATTAAAAACATCTTTTCTTTATTAAAGTTAAAAAAATATTTTTTTAAGAAAATAATTCTTTTGTTTCTTCCAATTGAAGTGTAAACTTTAAAAAAATTTATTTTTCAATTCTTAAAAAATAAAAAAAAAAGCAAACAAAAATTATTAATAACATAATACAATCACATATATTTGTTGTACCAATTATTGACATATATTTGTTTTAGTTTAATTTTCAACTTGTCTTAATTTATTTTTTCAATCCATATATGTATTTTCAAATTTGTAATGTCGCCCAAGTGGCAAATAAATAAATAAATAAATAAATATTAAAAAAATCTTCATGAAATGAGAGAAAGGAAAAAAGTTTTTATTAAAAGAAAAAAAAATTTTAAGAAAAAAGGTCAAAATTGATTTTATTTAAATAAAAATAATAAAAAAATTTTTAAATTAAAAATTATTAAAAATTTGTTTTAAAAAATTGAAATTAAAAAAATTGAATAAATAAAGAATATATTTTCTATATTTATTTTTTATTTTTCATTTAATATTTTATAAAACAAAAAGTACATACTTTACTACATACATAAATACATGTGTTTTTAATATCAAATTTCAATAAAACATGAAAAGTAAAAAAATTATTAAAGATTTTTTGTTAAAGAGTTGCAGAGTTTTTTTATAGAAGTAATTTATATCAAAACAATAAATTATTACATATTTCTATAAAAACAAAGAAAAGAAACAAAGTTGGAGGATTTTTTAAATGAAAAGTACAAAGGAAATTTAATATAAATATTTTAATAAAAAATATCTAATATATGTTTAATTCTGGCATCGAAATTTTGAATTAAATATTTAAAAATATTTGTGAGAATTTATTTTTCAGAAAAATTCTCCACAAGACTGTCCTTTTAATTCCTTCGTTTTTAAATTTTATCTTCCTCATTTTCTCACGAAAGGAAGAAGAAATTTTAAATTTATTTTAAATAAACTTTGGATAAAATATTTAAATTAATTTTAAAATAAAAGAGGATTCGATAAAGAAAAAAGAAAAAATATTAAATAAATAGACTTCAAGTACAAACAGAATTTTCAAAAAATATTTTTACATATAAATTTATTTATAAGTAAAAAAATTATTTTTTTTTGAGTTTTTAACCACCGGAAAATGTCAATTCACAAATAATTTTTTGCATCCAGTTTTTATTTTTCTATTTTCTTATCCCGCTTTTACATATTTATTTTTTAATATATTGACCAATAGACCGGAATAAAAAAAATAAAGTTTAAAATAAAGAATATTTAAAGAAAAACAAAAATGCAAAGAAATAAACGAAGAAAAAGTTGTCAGAAAATTAAAAATTGAAAGTATAAATAAATTTATTCTATAAATTATTTTTATTTAAAATATACTTTATTATTTAAAATTAATGAAATTTAATTTTGAAAGCATAAAATAAATTTTTCTAAATTTATATTCAGATCTTTTTTTAATATTTTTTAACAACAAAATTAAATATTTAACCTTTCCTAAAAATACAGAATATTTTTTTAAAAATTTCCTAAAAATATTTTTATTTATTTATTTTACCAAACATTAAAAAATGTCAAAGACGTAATAATAATAAATGCTTTTTAAACGTTTAAATATACAAAGGAAGTCATTTTTCTTATAAAATTATTTTTTAAAGCAAAATTATTTATTTATTAAAGTACTTAAATATTTTTAAATAAAAATTGTTGTATGTACTATTTTTATTTGAAGAAAAAAATAATTTAAAAAAGAAAATAAAAAAATATTTAAATGTTTAAATGTTTGAAGAAATGTCAGTATTCTTAGATTAATTATTCTGAATCCAAAAATATTTGGTATTCCCAATTTTAGACACATTTGAAGATTTTAAAATTAATAATTTGTAAATTAAATTATAATTTTTAAAATTATTTTTTTATAAGAAAATACTGAACAAATAAATATATAATTTAGAATATAAAAAAATTTGACTTATTAGAGTATATTAATTTTAGTTTAATAAATACAATAGAACAGAATTTCAGAATTTATTAGTTTATAATAAAATTCTTTAATATTTAAATTTAAATATATATTTAAATTAATTTTTTGAAAATTTCCTTCTTATAAATATTTAAATATAAAATTGTTTCCGAATTTAGACAAAAAATTTAAAACAAAAAGTTCATTTGTAAAATTAAATTTTGTTGTGTGCATTTCATGGTTAAAGGAAGAAATATAAACAAAGAAATAAAAAGAATAAATAAATGAATATATTCTTGGAAAATTTGGAAGAAATTGAAACAAAGAAATAAGGAGAATTTGGAAGTTCTTTACCACATTTTTTATTTTGAGAAGAAAAATATCTCTAATTTGATAATAAGAATAATAGTGTTAATATTAGCCAGATTTAAATGGATTATTTAAATTTGAAAACTAATATAAGTAGTTTAGCAAATTATCATAAGACCGGCTAAGTTTCTTCGTAGCATGGCAAATAAAGCAGAAATGAGCAAAAATTGAAATAAACAGTAGGGGGTGGAATGGTTGAACGGTTAACAACTTAGAATCGGAGAGCTCTCATGATCCAAAATTTTTTCTGGGATAAATTCAGCCGTTTTACACTATTTTATCAAATATCTAAGAAATGAAAGAAAAAACTGCTTAAAAATATTTTTTATTATTATATTTAACTACATAATCCATTATAAAGAGAAGAATGCACATATTTATAATTTAGTAATTTATCATTGTTTTTGAAAAGAAAATTTATTTTAAGATTACTAT
Source organism: Meloidogyne enterolobii (assembly GCA_963681835.1). Classification (NCBI taxonomy): domain Eukaryota; kingdom Metazoa; phylum Nematoda; class Chromadorea; order Rhabditida; family Meloidogynidae; genus Meloidogyne; species Meloidogyne enterolobii. The sequence continues at coordinate 1,239,912 of CAVMJV010000044.1, forward strand.
TTTAAGTAAACTCGTGTATACACTAAAATAACATTAAAATAAAAACTGAGTAGTAAGTTATAGCCAAAATTTAGTTTTGTAATAAGCAGGCTGTGAATTTTAGTCAAATAAAAAACGCCAAATAAGCGTCTAAAATAGGCAAAGAATCTTAAAATGGTAAACATAAAAATAAATCCTATGGTCTAACTGACAAAATAAAGTTAAGTCGAGTGTCGACATTTCACGTATTTATTTTAAAAATTAAATTTTTTATAAATTTAAATTTTTCGTTAATATTAATTATATAGTGCAGGACTTTAATTTTCAAATTGTCGAATTAATTAAAATTCATTTAATAAAGTTTAAATGTTGATAAATTAAGATAAATTAAAGCAATATTTATTTTTGAATATATATTGAATAAATATATTCAAATAGGTCGAATCTCTTTAACATGGTACCCGAGGGATGCCATGCCAGTGAGATTAGACTGTATTTAATGTAAATATTTAATCAAATTTAAACTTTTAATTAAAGTTAATATTTATTATTTTTTTTCAATATAATTCGTCCAATTTAATTATTTCTGCAAAGCCTTCTCGCTTTTCAAGTCCAGCAACCTTTAAATAAAAATATAAAATTTAACTTTAAACAAACATTAATATATTGGATAACTTTTGGTGTCACAACATGTTTATAATTATGAAATTCTCCACCAACTTTATATCTCCATCTATAATCATCTTTTTTTACGATAATATTTAAATTAAAGTTTCCTCCAATAACCGATTTAAATCCATGTTTATGTACACATTTTCCATCTTCTGTTATATTGTGGCAACCTTCATTATTCCATTGGTGACGCTTAAAATCAGTTAAATTAATCTTGGTATATTAGAGCTTCGAACTTGAATTTTTAAAAATCCGCATTTTATATCAAAAATCCGCATAAAATTATCAAACACACAAAAATAAACCTAATTCTCATTTCAAAAAATGAAATGAGAATTTTTTTTATTAATAATGCAATTTTTATTACTAAATTGCATTTTTTTTGCACTGCAGACGAAAATTTAAAGGATTATGGGAGGCCTTAAGACAACAAATAGATTTTGTTCTAAAAACTAAAAGAAAATATAAAAAATCCTCATAATTTTCAAACGATCACATATCGGAGTTCTGAGGTGAGGAACCTTAAGTGAGGGAACAAAATCTCTTGCTGATAGTATGTCTATTCAAAAAATTCATAAATTACATACATAGAATGTTCCCATATGCACATATTCTTTGGTAAAATTAAGTTGAAATATAGTACTCCCAACTTAAATTTAATATTTGTATAAAACGTATCTATTTTTTCATAAAATTTACCTAAATGATGCCATTCTAAAGCATTATACAAAAATGAAATAGAAATATTTTCGTTTATTATTTTTCCATTAATTTTTATTAAACTTCCATCTTCTAGATGATTATCCTTTGGAACTTGAATTATGTTGGGAGGATAAACGTTAGGTGTAATTTTTGATTTACATTTTTCAGAATTATTTCCAAATTTCACATTATCAATATCACCTTTTACCTAAAATAAAACTTAATTATGAAAAATTTTAGAAATTTTTTTCAGATATAACTGTACTAAATAAATTTTTCATATATAACGGTACTAAATAACGGTACTAATAACGGTTAGTACCGTTATTTATGAGAGAGGATGGGAGAAGGAAAAATCTGAGACAAATATTTGCGGACATGTGGCGGTATAATGCGATAATAACACTACCGGTTAGCTATTTGTTCGAACTAAAAAGTTTTCGTTAAGTGATGGAGGCAACTATAGGGGTATTTTGGGAAAAATGAAAAAAGAGGAAAAAATAAAAGACCCTATAACCCAGTTTTCGATTCGCTCGTAAATTCTTTTATCAAATATATTACGATTTTAATTGCAAAATTACCATAATCCATTCAGTAGCCCAAATCGGTAGTGGCGTTTCATAACTAATATGGTCAATAGCTTCGTTAATAATTATATTAAAAGTTTTGTCAACTATATCAATCCGTAACGAAAAATTAACTCCAGTTTGTCCTAATGGATTTGGATATGTTATTTCTCCTTGCCATCCCCAATCTTCATTGATAATATCGCCAAATGTTTCTGTTCGTTTGTGAATGTAGCTATTCATAACGAGTTTTTGATTATTGGAACTATCTATACTTTTATTGTAAATCTCAGTGTCGAATAAAAATTCAAGTTTGAGGACAGTGTCACCAACTAATTAAATTTTAAATTAAAAATAAATAATATAAGAAAACCCTACTTTTTTCACTAAATTCATAAAAATCATGAAAAAGATTAACTTCAAAAAATCCCTTTTTAGCATCGCCCAACAATTCTTTATTTTTAACAAAAGCTTCAAAACAAAAAATTGTCCCATTTTGTTGTAATTTATCAAATTTATATTTATATAATGAATTATCTGTATTTTCAGGCAATCTGATACTTGGAGCACGAATTAATTTAACATTATCATTAACCTATAAATCATATAAAATTAAGAATCTAGAATATTTAGAAAACAAAATATAGTCAAATTTAGTTGAGGGATTGAATACCTAATTGTTTCTAAATGATCTCTCAAAATGTAGAGTATGAGAGGTGAATCAACTTGACTAAATACCGCGGATTCGTCCGACCTCAGATTCGTCCCCCTGAACAAAACCAGCGGATTCGTCCCACTGGACAAAAACCTCAGATTCGTCCCCCGCGGATTCGTCCCCCTGAATAAAAACCGCGAATTCGTATAAAAACCGCTCGACATGCCCGGCTTCCTCCGCAACGGTAAAAACTTTCCCGCGAAGGCAGGTCAAACTGATTTTTGGGGCCAAAAATAAAATATACAAACTATAGCTCATGCGAAAGGGCTCGTTTTTATAAGTCAATAGACACCAAGATCAGTTTTATAGTTGTGCTGCGTTCAGATGTGCGCGCTTTGTGTGGTGCTCCGGTTTCTGTTTTATTAAATTCTTATACATAAGAGCGCAATGAGTTCAGACAATATTTAGTAATGTGATAAAATAGCAAATAATTTTCTTAACATAGTACATAATTTAAAAATCATCAAAATGTCTTTTAAGGTAATTTGATTTTACTTTGTCAAATATTTGTTTGAGCAATTGAAAAATATCAAATTTTTTCAAATATCAAATAATTTGATCAAGATTTCATTTTGTCATTTAGATGATCTCTAATAGTGTCAGCCGAGCAGACCCTATTACTGTCTTTTGCGGATAAATGGACAGCATTTAAACATTTAACTTGTTTTTAAAGTAAAAAACCTATTAATTTTACGAACTTAAAAAATAATTCAAATAAAAATAAATAGTTACCAAAATATGGTTTATTGCAGAAACCGGTACATTCCCCACTATAAAGTCTTGAAATTCTCCATTCATGGAAACATTAAATGTGAAGTTATTTGTTTTTGGCATAGACAAAAGTTCAATCACACATTCAAAGGTTCCATTTAATGGTATATGTTTGGCATCTTTCTTGTTCGACTAAAGTTAAATGGATTTTTGTTATTAGATAGATTTTTAGGGAATGTCAAAATATGCACAGAAAATTACTAAATATGCGCATATATGACAAAATATGCACTAAAAATAGCGAAAATTTCTTAAGAAATGTTTATTTACCACTAGAATAATTTAATTTCGCCTTTCACAATTGCAAATTAAGAATTTTTCTAATTTTTCTATTCTCAGCCAAAATATTCTTGTAAGTCGAAAACTCATTTCAATATGTATCTTTCGATGTCAATGGAGCGAATTTTATAGCAGAAATCATGTTAGAATCCATTTGAATTTCTCCTCCACCTTCATATAAAACTTCAGCAACCTAGCTTAATTTGAGTAGTACTGGACAGGGCTGTGCGTCATGGCGTTCTGACGTGGCGTTTGGCGTACATTTTTAGCCGATTTTAGATAGATTTTTCGCCTGCGGCGCAAACGGGAAGGGGGGTGTTGTATCCTGCACAACAATAAATAAGCAATACAATATTTTTAGTTAAAAGCTTAACCCAATCTTCTTCTAGAAATATGGTTCCAGATGTAGTGTAGCTGATCTGCATTATTATAACACCAACTTAATTAAAAATAGATTTTTAGGCTTTAAATAAATTGGGCTATAGTGAACTACATTCATATTTAAAAAATATTAATAAAATACCTATTTATATTCTAATAATTTTAATATGAATTCATTTTTCTTGCATGAATAAATTAATTTTCATAAATTTTAGTGAGTATGAATTTAATAAATATGTATGTAAAGAAATAATATGAAATGTTAAAAAAACTTTACATCTTTTTTGTGCTGCTATATAGTTTGATGTACCATGAAGAAGTATAATCTGAAACTTTTGTTCATATGAAGATTTATTTTTGAAATTAGTAACACCACGAATAATAATTTTCGTTCCATTTTGGACATCATTATTTTTAATTTCCGCTCCATAAGGTGTATTAAGTTCAGTAAAACGCTGCATTAAATTTATATAATTTATAGTCATGGAAAAAATAGGAACAAAGGCTGTTTAATCTCTTTTTGATTAGATTTTAGAAAAAAATTTTAGAGAAAAAAGGAAACAAGTTTTTTTAATTTAATTAGTTTGCTCCTATACATTTTTCTACTCAAAAATTGGAATTATTGTTTAAAAATTTATTGTAAAAATTTTGTCGATAAATTGTATGATCTTAATAGAATATATTTTAAATACCAATTAAAGATCTACAATTTTTGTGTTGAAATATTTTGCTAAAAGTTTATCTAAAAGAAATAAAAAAGCTAATTTAGCAGCCTTTGTTCCTATCATTTTCCCATGATTATATTAAATATACTGAAAATTTAAGAATAATTTTACAATTAAAAATTAGAAACATGGATCAAAAATAAAAATGGTAAATGCATATAAATGTTTTATATCTTATAAAATATTAGTTTAGATACCTCTTTATTATATGTATCGTAATTCCCCCCTAATATGTAGAAACGCAGCGGTTATACATATTATATTATCCCCTCTAAATTCTGTGCTAAACTTCCAAATGGTTAATAGAATACATATGTATGTTAAAATCTAATTAAGTAGGGACTGCAAATTACTACATATATTATATTTTCTAATTCATTCACCAAAAATTTTCTAAAATAAATTTATATGCATAACACCAATTCAATGAAAAATCACTCGGAGCCGGTCGGGGATGAGAGTAAACACTAATTTTGAGTTGAATTTTAGCGACTTTATTCTCCCTATTAATAATAGTAGAAGCTAAAAGGCAGAAGATTAGGTTAACCAAAGCTCATTAAAAAATTTAAAATATTACAGTTGGAATATTAGTGTGTCGTGATTTAACTTTCCAATTACCATCAATATGTTTAATATGTCCAACACTAATAACACTAATTGGTATGAAATCTCCATTAATTAACAAATCTGCCTCAATATTTCTATCAAATTGGTTTTCCGTTTCCCACCATTTATTTGGCCAAAATATATTATGTGCGGTATAATAACTTTGATGTTTTAGTTCAATCCATAAATAATATTTCTGTATTAAAATAGTAATTGCTACGTTAACACCAGGGGGAATTGATTTAATAGATTCTTTCGATGGATTTGTCCAGTTGCCTTCAATCTGCAAAATATTTTGTTTCTTTATACTCTAATTAGATTAAAAGGTTTATATGTTTTTATTCCCAAGAATTTGTTATTAAATATTCTAAGCACTTATTTTGAGGAAATGAAGAAGAATAACATTCAAAAATTAGCAAGAGATTAAAAGTAGAGTTGGCGGATTCAGATATCTGGGTCCGAAAATAGTCAGGATATCCGGGGATTTCCAGTATCTGTTAACCCTAATTGGATGAAATTGGTCTTGAGAGTTAACCAATCGAGGTTATCTACTTCCTCTTTGTCAGTACTACAACCACCACTGATTGACTTAAATGGTTATTTCAAGCATTTAATTATCTCAAGCATAAAATAAATTGTTTTTTTAAAATAAAATACATTTATTGTTCTCCAGTTAACATTAGTTGAGCTTATTTCAACAATTAAAGAAGCATTTATATTTAATAAATTCAACTCCATTTTCTCTTTAATTCCTATTTTATCAGTCATTATGTAGAAAAATACTGCTTTTTCAAAAATTTTACCCAATTTATATTTTTTGTTTGTAAAACTAAAACGTTTTTCACAATGTTTTTCTTGATAAGTATTTAAATTATTTTTAAAAGGTGTTTCTGCAGTTATTGGTGTTGTGAACTGAAAAATTATTTTTTTATTAAATCTGTTACTTATCAGAGAAACTGAGGATACAAATAAACATATTATCTCATTTTATAGTTCAAAAACATTTTTATGATATTGGGATTTAATTCATTCATAACCTTCATTAAATCTCTAATTCCTTCAATTTCCAATTAATTTCTCTAAAAAAACTCTACCCTAGCTTGTAGAGCACAGGAACATCCTCTATAAACAAATAAATGAATATATCTTTGTGCTCTAATTGGCAATAAATCCATTCCAAGTGCCCACAAACCAATATATTTATATAAATAAGCACCTTTATTTATATTTAAAAGAAATTCTTTTTGAAGATTTTCTTCTTTCTTTTCAATCTCTTTGCCTTAATTTTATTTTAAATTAATTCTAAAATTAATTTTATACTTTCATTTCCAGCAATTAGTAGACGTGTGAAGAAATTATTTTTTTGATTTAATTCCAAAGAAAAGTTATTTACAGCCTCGAATTTATAGCTAAAATTTAAATAAAAATTATTTGATTAAAAAATAAAATTAAGTAACTGTCCCTGGCTTAGATTAAAATAAACTTTCGGAAAAATAGGAGAATTATCAATAAAACACATCGTTTTCTCCTTTCTTCATAAAACTTTTAAAAAATCAGTTGAGAATTTTCTATAAATTTTAATGGCTTAATATTAACTAAATAAAAATTATTTTGAATTTTATAAAAGATGTAAAAATCCGAACATTTTATTTGAAATAGACAACAAAATTTTTACAAAAACAATTCCATCTTTATTTTCAGTTTTAACAAGTATTCCATGCCATCGGCAATACGCAACATTTCCGGGAGAACAAATTATTTTATTTTTTGGATCAGAACAAAATTCTTTCCTTTTATTTTCACAGCGATCCGTAACTTTGTTCTTTTTAAAAATTTAAGAAATTTATTTTGTAATTAATTTATATAAAAATAATTAAATTATTTAAAATTAAAAATTACTTTTTTGCTCCCAAAACGATAGGGAACTGTAAAAATTGTCCCATTTTTCTTATTTTCTTTACTCAACTGACTTGGATAACAAATCAAAAATCTAAAAAGAAATTTAAAAATTAATTTTAATTTTTAAATAAAAATCCATTTTTACCCGTCCGGTTCGCAAATAAATAAAGTTTCGAGAAAAAATTGCAAAGAAAAATTTAAATGTTTCTTTTGTTCTGGACGTGGCATACATTGGTCGTAAATTAAATAAGGAATTGTGTAATGATTAACTCCATAATTACCCAACACATAACTATAATTTTTTAGATAATTTTTAGTTTAAATTTATATTTAATTGTTAAGTATCAAAATATTTTGTTATGTTGAGGTAATTAAACTCAAATGAATTTTATTTTTATTTATTTTAAAATTATTTACGGTTCATTATCTAAATCTGTTTCCGTATTCACATTTTTAACAACATCTTTAGCTTTAAACTTTTTGACAAATAAAATAAAAATTGTTAGAAAAATATTAAAAATAATTTGTTTAACCATTTTTAGATTTTACTAAAATTACCGTAATGTTTCTAATACAAGCCCTGGGCGTCTATTCTTCAATACCCCTTATTGACTGGGCTTCTAATAGGGCATGGGCTTCTATTAGGGCATGGGCGTTTATTTTTCAATATCAAAATTTTATAGAAGATAAAATATAAAAGCAACAAAGTTAACTTTTTGTCAATATGAATAAAGAAAAAATGTAAAAATTAAATATCGAATGACCTACTGAATAAACAGATTAAGCTCTATTCATCTTTATAAAATCAATTTTAATTGTCAATATCCGTTTAATTCCAAAATATTCCCATATATCCCCTTCGATCTTAAATCCATTTTACACCTTAACCTTCCATATACCTATTGATCCTTTGATTTTCAACAATATCCCAATCTAATCTTCCAATATGCTCTTCATCAAGTACAATTAATCGCCTTCTTAAGCGCCTAAATTTCTTAATTTTTCATAATCCTTCAATATACTCAATGGAAAAATATGGAAGGATTATTAATATCTTATAAGGATTATTAATATCTTACATACAAACATTTGCGAGTATGCGAGGCGATACATAAATCCCCTGATATCCTCTTAATATCCTTATATTCTCTTAACTCTTAATCATCTTAATCTCCCATATTCCTCATAATTCACATAAAACATTACATAATCCATCCAAGTCCCTATTTATCGATTCAATACCTCAATATGCATTTTCGGCTATTGGAATTTCGCTAACAATACATTAACTTGTCTATAATAAAGGTAATAGAAAAATAGGTAACAAAAAACTAGATGGGCTTCTATTAGGGCATGGGCTTCTATTGGGGCATGGGCGTTTATTTTTCAATACCCCTCCTTAAGTGGGCTTCTAATGGGGCATGGGCTTCTATTGGAGATGGGCTTCTATTAGAAACATTACGGTAATTAAATATTAAATTTTAATGAATAAATATATATAATAACTAAATAATTTGTTAGTTAGGAAGATATGTAGATAAATTAATTTATGATTAATCATTTTGTTAGATAAATTGGATGATTACTATTAAATAAAATATTAAAAAATTTTTTATTTTGAATGAGAAAATATTTTAAATATTAATTAAATAAATAATTAATTTATGTGAATCATTCAAATTAAAAGAGAAAATTAATTGAAAAAATTGTAAGCATTAGAAACCCCTAATCACAGATTTTATCGGATTTTAAATAGCCCTAAACAAAATTAATGTTAAGGATTATTTTGCTTTCATAAAGGATGGATTTACAGCCACATTTATGAACATGAAAATTAAAACAATTTTTCTTAACATTAATTATTAAAGTAAAATGAGTTAACATAAACTTGATGTATAAAATTTAAATATTTTACTTTTTAATTGAGATCATTATTATTCAATGCTTTTCATTTAATTAAGATCATTATTATTCAATGCTTTTCATTAATGAATATAGCTAATCATAGCAAAAATTTAATGAAAAACATTCTATATCTTTGATTTATTTTTATAAAGTTTTTAGTCGATGTTTAATTTATGTTTAAGACAAGTGTCAGTAATTAAATTTTCGAATAAATAAAATGCTAAAATTAAAAATTTGCATAGTCTTCTGTTGAATTCATCACCACACTAAAAGCAGCAATTCAAACTATTTCGTCTAATTATTTTATTTGTAGACAGATTTTCTTTCTCTCAACTATTTAAACTTTCGGGATTTAATAGAAGGATTATTTACATATACTATGTATTGTTCTTAAGATACCGTTAAGTCTCGTGCTATTTTACAATTCATGTGAAGGGGGGTATATTAATTACTAGAATTGTTGTATGTAGGTATGTATTTATAAAAATTGAAAATAAATTTATTTAATAAAATAATTATTTAATACATTTTAATTAATTTATCTATTTTTTTATTCATCTCATTTCTTAATTATTAATTATCAATACAATTTGTCCAATTTAATAATATTATCATAATTAGGATGTTTTTCAAGGCCCTCAACCTTTAAATAAAAATTAATTTATTTTTAATAATTTTCCTACAAACGTTAATATATTGAACTGCTTCAGCTGGAATTACATGTTTGTAATTATAAAATTCTCCACCAACTTTATATCTCCATCTATATTCAGTTTCCCTTACAACAATATTTAAATTAAAATATTCTCCTTTAACCAACTTAAGGTCATGTTTATGTTCACATAATCCATTATATTGTATTATATGATTTTGTTTTTTATCACACGTTGATTTATGCCATTCTCCGTTCTAAAAATTATGAAATTGATTTAAATTAAATATTAAAAATTTCCATAATAAGATGTGAATATAGATTTCCCTACATTTTAGATGGTACTGAAATCCTAAAAGTGACCAAGAAACAGGTAGGTTAATCCCCAGTTATCCGGATCCAAAATTAAATGGCCATCTCCTGAACTTATGTAGGTAAAAGTTTTAAAATAATTTACTGCATATGTTCCAATGATGGCATGTCCTTCAGTAAAATTAAACAGAACTATAGTTTGCCCAACTTCAAAAATAAAATTAATTTTAAATATTTCAATAAATTTTTAAAAGAAATTTAAATTTAAAACAAAATTAAATTATTCACTTAGCTGTTATTAAAGTCTTTATTTTTACTTAAAAATGAGTTTACTAATCGGGGTGAGGGGCAGAAGTAGGTCTTCCAAAACTTGGAGACAAAGGTCGCTCAGATAGAACTCGGTCTCCCCAAAAGTCGGTCCTACATCTTAGATAATACTCTCTCTCTCTCCAAAAACTAAGTCTAAACAATACTGTAACTAACAAAGAACAACACGCACGCCTAAAATACTCCAACCCATTTGGACCGAGTGTTGGACCGAGTGTTGGTAAGACCAAGTTTTTCTGGACCGACTTCTGCCCTGTCACTTACTAATTGGATCCCTTTTGATTGCTTGATGTAAAAATGCTATAGAAATAGTTTCTTCTCTAATTTTTCCATGAATTATAACTAAACTTCCATCTTTCAAATGATTACTTTCTGGGACTTGAATGATGTTCAAATTGTATATATTAGGTTTACTGTGTAACTTGCATTTTTCAGAATATTCCCCAATTTTTATATTATCAATAATGTTGCCTTTTATCTGAAAATAGTCTCTGACTTTATGTATGAATAATTCTTCAAAATGAGAGGAGGGGGGTGGGGGGGGGGGGGTTAACATAAAATTTTTTTAAGTATTATGAATCAAAGAATTACATATCTATTTCTGATTAAGTTGAGGCGAGCTATGTCAAATTTACCCCTACTCTATATTAAAAATTCAAAAATGATTACTTCGATCCATTCAGTAGCCCACCCTGGAAGTTGATGCCGATAAAGTATTGGATGAATAGCTTCGTTTATAAATATTTTGAAATAATCATTATCCAAATCAATTCGTAAAGTAAAATTAACTCCAGTTTGCACTATTGGATTCGGTAAAGATACTACTCCATACCATTTATTTTCATTGTGCCTGTAGCTTGACATGTTAAGACGAGAGGCAGACTCCTTGCACTTATTTGTTTTGTATTGGTTAAGATTAAACTCAAAATTTAGTTTCAAAACAGTATCACCAACTACACAAAAAATACATTTAATTTTTTAGTAGAATTATTAACTGACTCGTTTTTGTAAATTCATTAGCATCATGGAAAAGGTTAATTGTAAAAACACTTTTTTTAAAGCAAGCTATCTCCTTTGAAGATTTAATATAAGCTTCAAAACAAAGTATTGTTCCATTTTCATATAAACGATCTAATCTGTATGTTTTCTTTGATATTTCAGTTAGCCCTATTGATGGATTTATGAACAGTTCAACACCTCCATTTACCTTTAATAATGTAATGTAAAGCACTTTTTTATTTAATTTATAGTATAAAAAGTGTTAGAACTTTCCGAGCACAGATTTTTAAACTCGAGATTAAGAATTGGCCCCAAGAACTCAAAACCAACAAAACAATAAAGAAAATTGAATCTAAGCAAAATTTATTTTAAAAGATAAACTGAAATTGGCTGATCATATTGAATCTTGGCGCCGTATATACATGTACATATAAATTATTTACTTACAATAATATGTGTTATTGATGAAGTAGGAAAAGTTGTAGTTAAGTTACTAATATTATTATTTAGTCTTAAGTCATTAATTATAATAGAGAATCCAGTCCTTTTCCTGTACGCTTTTTCAAATATAATTGAAAATTCAAATAATTCATTTCCTTTGAACAAATCTCCTTTAATAGGTATAGATCCCTAAATTTTATAAAATAAAATTTATTTTAAAATTATATGGGTGAAAAATCGGATTTAAACTTCATAATATTGTAAGGAAGGAATCCACATGCATAGATGTGTTTTAAATTAAAATAACTGTACGTGGTGAGTGAGAGTGCCTATAAATAAATGACAGGACCCGTATTTCCTTGTAATATACTAAACTAACTTCATTCGAGTCTAGTATAGTTTCATGTTCAGAATAATTAATCTTCAGAAATGTAGCACCAACTAAATTTAAAAATTTTTTCTTATTAATAAAGTCCGGATTTTTAGTCAAATACGTTTTTATGCGATCTCAATTTAACGAATAAAACGTAATACTATGTGTCTAGAGTAATTTTTATGTTGACTATTCTAGACTATTTTGGAATTTTTGGCTTTGAAGACTTTTTCATGTATTTTAGTCAAAAATTTCAAAAATTGGCATTGACTATATTAAAAAAATCCCTCACAATCGGTTAATTATTTTTAAAGAAAAATTTAAAAAATTTTCATTTTTCAGGAATGTTAAGGAATATTTTTTAAAGTTTTGGATATCTTAAAGAATTTTTGTCATTGGTAAAGACTACATTTATTTCCATAATGTTTCTTCTACCTTAGAAAATTCAATAAAATTGTGCCAGTATTTTTAAATATTTAATTTCCAATTACTTGTTTTAACATTATTTTGATTTGAGTAAAATGTAATTAATTCCTTTTTAACATTTTAAACCATTATTTCGACTATTTTTTGTAACTATTTTGTACGTTTTATGACTATTTTAGGGACTAAATATTTTGCAATTTTTACTTGACTAAAAATCCGGGTTTATTAAATTATACTTTTAATAAATTAAAATATAATTTATTAATTTAAAACATATACGGCTTAATTTTAGCATTGAATCTTTTGATGTGCCGTGTAGAAATGCAATTTCAACATTATTATTTGTTTTATTTTTATGAATTAATCCTCGAAAAGTAAAGTTTTTGTATGAAACTTCAGTTAATCTTTCTTCATATGGTGTCTTTAATGTTGCAAAACGCTAAAATAAAATATTAATTTTCTACCTCAAAAATAATCAAAATTACATTAGAAATATCAATTTGTCCAACACTAATAACACTAATCGGTATAAAATCCCCATTAATTAACAACTCTCCCTCAATATTTTCATTAAATTGGTTTTCCGTTTCCCACCATTTATTTGGCCAAAATATATTAATAGCATCATAAAAATGTTCATATTTCATACTAATCCAAAAATAATATCTTTTTATAAACAATGTAATTGTTATTTTAATTCCACTTTCAATTGTTGGATTTCTTTCAAATGTCCATAGTTTTTTATTAATCCATTTACCGTCAATCTACAAAATATAAAATTAAGAGTTTTTTAATTTCAATACTTTATAAATCTAAATATAATTTCGGTATAAGACACAAGAACCAGACGGGTTAAATTATATGTTAATCAAAAGATTTGATATTTATCACTATTAATTGTGAGGACATATTTATTTTCGGACAAAAAATCGGATGAAAAAAGCCTAGTGAATCTTACCCTAGTAAATCTTAACTAAGTTAAGATTCACTCTAAATATTATTTTAAAATTATCTCTTACCCTTTCATTTCTCCATTCAACAGCAGTTAAATTCCTTTGAACAATGAATGATATGTTTTCGTTTACAAGATTTATTCCAACTTGTCCTCTATTTCCTTCCTTATCGGGCATTATAACAAAAATAATTGCTTTCTCAAAAACTTTCCCCAATTTATATTTTTTATTTGTAAAACGTTTTTCACAATGACTTTCTTGATTTGTGTTTAGATTATTTATAAAAGGTATTTTAGCAGTTATTGGTGTTGTGAACTGGAAAATTATTAATATTTTATTTTCTTAAATCTGTTATTCATCAGGATAAACTGAGGATACGAATAAATATAGTTTTTGGTTATATATATTATCTCATTTTTTATTTCAAAAACATTTTTATGATGTTTGGATTTAATTCATTCATAACCTTCATTAAATCTCTAATTCCTTTAATTTCCAATTAATTTTTCAAAAAATCTACCCTAGCTTGTACAGCACAAGAACATCCTCTATAAACAAATAAATGAATATATCTTTGTGCTCTAATTGGCAATAAATCCATTCCAAGTGCCCACAAACCAATATATTTATATAAATAAGTACCTTCATTTATATTTAAAAGAAATTCTTTTTTAAGATTTTCTTCTTTCTTTTGAATTTCTTTGCCTTTATTTTATAGTTTTTTAAAATTAATTAATTAGAAATTATTTTTTTAATTTAACATTTCCGGGCATGTACAGGTTTTATACAAGCCTTTTTTTAGAGTTTTGAAATTTAATCTTCTAGTCCTTACCTTCATTTCCAGCATTTAATAGACGAGTAAATATGTTATCGTTTTGGCCAAATTCGAGAGCAAACCAATTTACTGATTTAAATTTGTATCTAAAATGTGGCAAGTTATAAATTGAAAAATAAATTTTACTCCTCAAAAACAATATTAAATATACCCCTAGTTATTTAAGTACCGTTTTAATTATTTTTATCTTGATCTAACTGCACAGAAAAAAGACATGATTATGCATTTTTATTAATTTATGTAACTTTTAAAAATTATTTTCTTCCCTATATTTTTAATTAATTATTTAAAATATTTATTTTAAACAATCCAAACATTTTGTTCGAAATAGACAATAAAATATTAACAAAAACATTTCCATCATTGTGTTCTGTTTTGACAAGTATTCCATGCCATCGGGAATTGCCAATATTTCCAGGAGAACAAATTTTACTTTTTTGATTATGACAATAATCAAAACGTTTCTGTTCACATTTCTCGGTGATTTTATTCTTTTTTTTTAAATTAAATATATTATATTAAATTTCATTAATATATATATATGTATATCAGGGATCTATAGACATAAAAAATAAATCCCGATTTTGTGAAATCGGGATCCTAACCAAAAATGTTGGGAATTCTCGATTTTTTGAATCGAATTGGCTAGAAAAGGTATAAAAAATGGTAAAAAAGGTATAAACATTTTTTATAAAAACGTTGAAACTATTATTTAATTTTTGTTATATTAAGTTATACTTTTTAAAATAAAATGTTTTTAAGAGAATTTAAATTTTAATAAATATTTAATTTTTAATTAAATTACTTTTTTGCTCCCTAAACGATAAGGAATTGAAAAAATTGTTCCATTTTTATTATTTTCTTTACTCAATTGACTCGGATAACAAATTAGCAGTCTTAAAAAATTATTTAAAAAATTAATTAATTTTCTAAATAAATCAAAATTTACCCTTCCGGTTGGCAAATAAATAAATTTTCGAGAAAAAATTGAAGGGAATAAGAGCCAATTTTCTTTTGTTCAGGGCGTAACATGCATTGATCGTATATTAAATAGGGAATTGAGTGATGAATGACTCCAACATCCGTTAATAAAAAACTTAAAAATTAATTTTAAAATCCGTCGATATTTATGATATTATTTAATTTTCTATGATATTAATTTAAATTTCTTTATTAAATAAATCTACGGTTCTTGCTCCAATTCCTTGACGTTATTTGTTGGATTCGCTTGTATTTTAGAAATTTCGTTAATTAACATAATAATTAATATTTTTAGAAAAATATTAATTAAAATTAACATTTTTAGGATTTAAATAAATAAAAATATTTCTAAATTTATTAAAAAGTTATTAAATAAATAATTATTAACTAATTCTAATTTAATTTAAAAATCTAAAAAACTTTTCATTTATGGTTTGCTAGCTTATAGAGAGATTTGTTAGTCATTTTGTTAGTAATATAAAATGAATTTTAATATTTATAATAATATTAACATACATAACTATTTAGGATATACTATTTTACACTTAAATGATTAAAAACAATTTTTAATCAAAAAATTCAATCTGTAAATTAATTAATGAATTAATTACATAAAATTTTTAGATATGTACTAATTATTAAATTAATGAAATATTTATCATCAGGGTAACTAAAGTTAGCTTGATTATTTACAAATATGTAGTTAAAAATGGTTTATCATTATTTTTAAAAGAAATTTAATATAAAAACAAAACGACAATAATTAAAATTTTACCAAATAATAATTATACAAAAAAATTTAAAAATTATTTTTTATTTAATAAAATAACTAAAAAATAAAAATATTTATAATTAAATTGTGACTAGTAACTAATTAATTAATGATAAAAAATATCTAATTTCATTAATAATACAAGAACGAGATTGTTTGGAATAGAATATTCGTGCCTTTAACTTTAATAAAATTTAATAATCCAATCACAATATTTAACTTAAATATTATGTCCCGTATCTAGTTATTGGAAGGCTCGGATTTTTATTTTCATTTTTCAGAAAATTGTTGTATTTACATATCCTCAAATTTGAATTTTTTGGAATCAAATTTTTTTTCAATTCTAATCCTTTCTTGTTAAAACAATGCTCATTCTCGTCACAAAACATATATATCAAATACATAGATTTATTTACAAATACAATATAAGAGATTCAAAAGAAAGTAACCGGATGTGATATATTTTTGAAAATAAAGAAAAATTATTTAAAGGAAAATAAATAAACAGAAATTGAAAATAAAATAACCACCAAAATTCTATTTATTAAAAATGTCGAGGTTGATGAATTAATTAATGACGAAACGAGAAATTTGTCCATAACTGAAAATTTTGAAGAAAATAATTTTGAGAAACGTATTCTAATTAATTAAATACCATATTCGCTATATTCCATGTCTTTGGCTGCTCTCCATATTCGACATTCTGAACGTTTATTTGCATGCATAGGCCTAAAATAATTCAAAATAATATTTTATAATTTTTACTCAGAAAATTCATTCAATTTTAATATTTAAGATTTATAAAATTTTGCTTGTGATAAACTTGCTTTAAATGTGACGCTTTTAAATGCATCCATCTAGGGGCATTTTGACTGTGATATTGTGGCCAGTGTAGTCGATCTTCTCGATGATCAGATAATGATGGAACACTTTAAATAGAAAATAATTTACGATTTTTTGTTTTTAATTACAGATAGACCACAATTTAAATGACACTTTTGGATTAAAAAGATCAAATTAAAAATGAAGGTAACTTAAATAGAGAGTAACGTTTACGCAGTTATCCTAACCCACAGGCCAACCAAATTAGAAAGTACATGAATGAGGTCTTCTAATTTTAGGCATATCTTATTGACTGTATTAAGGTCTTACCCAGTTGTGGCAAAAGATGTCCAAAGTTGAATCTTTAAATAAATCCAAATAATATAAATTCAACATAATATTTAAATTAAACTAACCATTTTCTTGCTTAAAGTTCTTTCTCCTAAATAGATAAACAAAATATAGGTATTAAAAAGAAATTAACTATTAGAATATCCAGCAGATGTATTATATAAAGGAATACCAAATACAAATTCAATTTCATAACCATGCATTACCCCTGTCCATTTTGGCCAAGGATTCTTTAAACAAATTTAAAAAAAATAATTTTTTTAAATAACTTACAGCACTTGAAGGTTCATCAAAATAATAAATATAAACATGTCCAGGTGAATCATCAAACTTAAAAATTAAAACAAATCTTTGGTATAATATTTTAAATTATTAAAATACCTGATCTGCAAACCAAAGAGAATCACATGTAAAGAAATAATCGCCAACCTAAAAATAATTTTGAAGTGATTTCTTCTAAAAATTAATTTTTTACCATTTGATTAACTTGATCAGCAAGAAAACGATGCTGTCCATTTGCATAATCACAACGATTATTTCCTGTATAAACATATGCTGCAGCAGCTCTAATGACCTCAGGTAAACGAGCAAAAGCTGTATTTACACATTCATTAAATTCATTAATCCCCATAAGAGGTTGGGTTTGGTGATCAAAAAATTTTGGGAGATTGTAAATATTCCTTTAACAAAAAATTTTTTGATGAAGAATAATTAAACAAACCAAAATGCACCTTCATCGCTGTTTATTCCTTAAAAAATAAAAATATTTAAGTTGAAAAAATATTAAGTAAATCTTAACGTATATTAAGGGTAGATGTCAAGATGAAAATTATTTTTAAAAATAGAAAATTATAAGGAAGCATGGAGAGATTAAATAGATAAAAGTTATTTTTAGCTATAAATTAAAATAAATTCTTTAAAAATTCCCACCAATCATTAAATTAACATCCTGAACGAAATTTTTGTTCCTCAATGCAATAAATGCATCTTCTTTAGTAAAAAAATTTGCATCCTTTGAAACAATAACAAGAGGAAATTCAAGAAATCCAAGCTATAATTAATTTAAATTAAAAAAAAATAATTTTAAAAGAACAGTTGGAATATTCCACAATTGATCAACAAACTCGGCAGGAGGTACTCTTCGAAGACAACGTGCCATATCATGAATATTTGTACGATTACATCCAACAAGTTTAGCCAAGTCACGGCTTTTTTCTAAGGCACGTTTAGGGGTATCCATACTCCAACGGTTGTCTAATGAACCTTTTTTAAAAAATATAATTAAATATAAATTAATTTATTAATCGAATACCTGATTGAAGAATTCCATTGTGAAAGAGTCCACGCGATCCTGGTGCAATTAAATGAGCAACTATACTAGAAGCACCGGCACTCTCTCCAAAAATAGTTACCTATTTTATTTTATTTTTCTTTTACTCAATAATTAATTTTTACTGATTTTGGATTTCCTCCAAAAGCTTCAATATTCTCTCTAATCCAATAAAGTGCGAGTTGCTTAAAATATATTTCTGTGTTTTCTTTTAAAATTATAATATTACCTGATCTAGCATTCCCATATTTCCTGTTAATTTTAAAAAATACTAAAAATTTATTTCCTAAAATTTTCTCCCTCACCAGGAACTTCAGAATCTCCCAAATACAAATAACCAAAAGCACCCAGTCTATAATTTATATTAACAACAATAGCATTTGCAGTTAATGCCAAAGCTTTTCCATCATAAAGAAGCAAAGATGGACTTTAATATTTTTAAATAATACATAAAATATATTTACTAATTACCTTCCATACCAAAAACCTCCACCAAAAAACCAAACCAAAACTGTCAGATTACTTTATATATTTAAATATACATGTTCAAAAACAAAAAGATTTAGTAAATACCTAGCCTCAGCTGGTGCCCAAATATTCATGTAAAGACAATCTTCACTGACTGGAGTGTTTGCATTCCACATTTCAGAACCCCAAAATGATTCGTTATAACTGTAAAAATATTTTAATTTTAAGATTTTCTTGTAAATAATTTTTATGATTAATCTATCTATTAATTAATAATTCAAAAAACGATACAAAAAATGTTTAAAATTATTTACTTAATTCTTATTTTACTTTTACATCTTATAATTTATTTACAATAAATTAATTTATTTGATATTTATAAAATATTTACGTGTCTCTTCCTTGATAACATGCTGGGGCGAGTGTTGTTGCTTCAATGGTTTCTGAAATTTAATTAATATTTTATTTAATTATCTGTAAAGATTATTTTAAATTTTATTCTGAAAACCCCCAAAATTTTGCATATTTTCCTATTTTTTTCGCAATTTCCTTCAATCAAAATTCATCTTTTTCCATTTAATTATATTTACTTTCCCAATATTCCCACACTTTATCCAACCATTCCAAGGCTTTTTTAGTCGAGGAGGCAAAAATCTCAATTCTCCAATTGGGGGCTCAGCAAATGGAACACCCAAGAAAGAGCGAACACGTTTGTGTAGAAAAATAGATTCAAATCCTCGTAAAAGGCCAGCTTGGAGTTCAACATCCACTGGAACTTTAGATTGGTGGGAAGAAGATAATGAGGCATTTACCTAAAATTATGTATATAGGTTTATTACAAAGATAGTGGTTTTAGATAAAATTAGCGAGGGATGAATTACATTAATTATTTTTCAAAAAATTTAAATTATACAAAGTTTAGGTTAAAATAGGGAGACAAAATTAATTAGGGCCATAACTATAACATTAGATCCCAAGCAAATTTTTATAGAAAATTTATGTACTTGTGATAATCGAAGTATTGTGCCGTCAATAAAAGAAAATACTAAAATTATTGATAACAACCGCCACATAATTTTCCTTGCACTAATAAATAAATAAAAAGTAAAGTAATCTTTAATGAAAATATTTATTATTAATAAAATATTTATTTATAGAGAATTATTATTTTATTTGTACAGTTAATAGACAATTATTTTTAAATGTTTAGGGAGTCTCTTGTTGGATTTGCTTTTTTGTGAAAATAAAAATTGAAAAAAATTTGTGTGAAAGATCGATTCTCGAATTTACTTTTAAAAAATTATTAAATTAAAAAATGAGGGAGGAGGGGTAATTTAATTAAAAAAATGTGTAATTTATTCAAAAATATTTTTAACAAAACAAATATTTAATGTAACTTAATTCCTAAAAATTGCAAAACAAAAGTAACAAATAAATTTACAAAAAAATTTTTATTTAAAATAAAAGAAGCCAAAAAAAAATAAATAAAAATAAAAGAATAAATCCCCCCTTTTCCCCCATTTATTTCTCTAAATTCTTTATTTTTTTGTTTGTTTTAAAATTTTCAATAAAAATCAAAGTGTGAGGAAAAATATTTAAAAGAATCCAACTAAACAAGAATAAACATACTCAATTAAAAAAAGTATTTGGGAAAGATAAAATAAAATGACATAAATTTATATTAGGTATATAAAAAATTAAAGTAAATTTTTAGTAAAAATAATTAAAAAATGAAAAAAATTGAAGGATAAAAAAGATGAAGAAGATAAAAATATTTGAAAGATAACATTTTTGGAAATTTTTGGATAAATTAAATGTTAATTTAAATTTTAAAAATAAAATTTTAAATTATACTAAAATAATATTTAGATTTAATTTATAGATACCCATTAAAAACTTTTATCTGCCAAATATTTTAAATTTGTTTTCAAAAAAGTTTAATTAATTTAAATAACAATAATTTCAAGAAACTTTTTTAAAAAGTACTTATTCTACGAAAAGTTTATGATCAAGATGATTATCAATTATAGCAATGGCTAAATGGAATTTTTCATAAAAGTATCAATTGGAGCTAAGATCTATTTCAGAATGTTTAGAGCCATTTAAATTCCTTAACGCTCCGGCAAAAAATAAAAATTATTAAAAAAAGATGTAAAATTTTAAAAACTGAAGAAAAAATTGAATAGGATATCTAAATAAAATATAAAAATATTTTTAAATAAAATTTTAGGCAATTACTATTATTATTAAGTGTTCAAAAAAGGTCATCTAATCTTAAATATTTACGAATTTAAAATAAAATGATGAATAAAATTTGAACTTATTAAAATATGAAAAATCTTTAAAAATTAAATATTAGAATTTTAAAAAATTTAAAGAAAATAGATTTCCTTCAATAAAAATGTCATGTCAAATTTTTAGTGTTAAAAGCATTCCAAAGTGAGTGGACATAAAGCAGAGCTTTTTCTCACCCAGTTTTTATTCATCTTTTTTTTGTTTAGCTAGTAAGCATAAAAAATATATTTTATAAATTTGTTTAGAGGGCCTCTTTCCCCCCCCCCCCCCCCCCCCCCCCCCCACCTTCGCCTTCTTCAAAGGCGTGTGAATGTCATTTTCCTTATAAAATCTTCTCAAGTTCCTCTATTTATTGCGACTTTATTTTGAATAGAAATATGTATAATGGTGGCATCTGAGTTTTAATTATATTTGGGGGTTGCTATATTGATGCTTTTCCTATTAAAAATTATTTTCATTTAAAATTTAAGGAAGGTAAGAATTCTGAAAAAAAAATTTAAAAATCTGGAACGATGAGGCAACGGTTTTTTAAAATATATTTAAACATTATTTGCAAAAATGGATTTTATTAAAGGATTAAATATATCAGTAAATATACATATTCATTTTTTAAATTTGTCTTTGGAGACGTGTTGATAAAGTTTAGTGTTCCTAAATTAAAATACTACTATATTAAAACTTTTTATTACCTATAAATTTATTTAATCAAAAATTGTCTAGCTCTCATACAATTTTAAGTATTTTATTCTTTCCATAATTAAATTGACTTTTATCCTTTATTTAATATTATTTTCTCAAAATCTTCTTTTTCAATTATTCTTCCTTATTGGCTAGCTTTTCTCTTTTCTCAAAAACACTTTAACCAAAATATAATCAGGCTGATTATATTTTGAGAGCATCTCAAAGATTTTATTTTTCCTTTATTGAGTTAAGAAATTTGATTATATTAAATATGTAAAGGAGGAACGTTTATTGGAAAGATAAATAAATTGTAAAAGATGGAAAAAAATAAAATTAAATGTTCGATAAAAAAGATTTGTGGCAACTTTTAAAGAGGGATTTAATATTTAGTAAAAGAAAAGAGAATTTAAATTAAGGGATAATATTAATTTTTTAAGAAGAACTTCATATTATTATATAATTAATTTATTATTAACATAATTTTTTTGAGATTTTTAATTGTTAGAAATTAAAGTTAAGAGCATTTTTTTGAAAATTAATAAATGATAATGAAGAATTATTCGAGTATTTCCTAAAGGTGAAAAAATAATTTATTATTTTTATTATTAAAAAAGCTATCCTTTAAAAAAATAATAAAGAAAAAAACAAAATCCAAACAAGAACAAAGAGTATAAGATAGCGGAAGGATTTTGTGAAAATTTGTAGCGGAAGGAAGGCGTTGGCGGTTGAAGGCGTCTTCCAAAGTAGCTGTATAACAATAAAAGAATGAATGTACTTTAATATTTAATATTCAAAAATGAATAAAAGCATTCGAGCAGAATTATTCAGAATGCAAAAAATCTCTCCAAATATATTTTAAATTAAAATGGTAAAAGTATGAAAATATTGGCTGGGAAAAAATATTCTTCTGCAGAGGAAAAGTTCTTCTTTTGTTGAATTACTTAATAAGAGATTTTAAACTAGTGTTCGGCACGGTTCGGTACTCCTACAGTACTCCCGGAATTGACTCGGTACCAGGACTGTCCGCAAGTGAAAAAAATTTTCCGCAGCCGCAATCCGCAAGTCCAAAAAACCACGCAATCCGCAATTGCGGACATTCCTGCTCGATACTCCAGGTATTGGTATTGAAAAAATCCATTTGCCTAACATTAAAAATCCTCATTTACAAACATTAAATTTATTTATTTATACACATTTATTAAATTAGAAAAACAATTTTTTGAATTACAATAAATGGAATGAGTTAACAACAACATTTATATATTACAAAATTTACAGAAAGCGAAGGAAGGTGAATAATTTACAGAAAACAAGCAATTACGATTTAGAACAATTTTGTTATATATTTTTCATTTTCGCTTCTGAGCACATCCTTCTGAACAACCATCGGCATCGCTGCTCACTCGGAAACAATCTTGACATGTCTAAATGAAGAAAGGTTTTGAACATGTTTAATTTTTCTGTATTTTTAATTTTCTACCTCATCAGCGAGGAATTGCTAATCGCGTCGAATGCCGGATCCACATACTTGGCATACATATTGTGCGCTCCATAGGTCTGCGGCAATGCCAAGTAGAGAAGGAACACGGCTTTAACGGCCCAGTAGAGCGGGAAGTAGCTGTAGATCTGCGAGGCGAACTGGTCGGGCACAGTGAAGAAGGCGAACGTCGTCCAGTACACTAACCATTGCGTGTCGTCTTCTGCAAAATTTAAATAAATTATTGAGTGTTGTACTCTTAGTTAAATTTTGCACCTTTGTCATCCGACCGAATAGCGATTACCGACTGATATGCTGGATAGACGAATCCAATCATGTTGCAGAGGAGGCCAGCGAAATTGCCAAGGATCAGGTAGAGAAGGACGATGGCACTGACAGCATAGAACATCTGAATGAAGGGGAAAAAATATTTTTTGTAACAGATAAAAGGATATTTTACCTGTTCACGGTCAAGGCCTGTAGCTGCCTCCAATGGCGAAAAGAACGCATCCTTCGACTTCAACCAGGCGAGCAACACGGGGCGCAGATCCCTCAGCTGTTGAACATCGCTCGGACGGGTCTGAATACGCTGCTTGCTCATCCTCTCACCAGCACCATGTCGCATGCGGCTCCTTGAATTTGAGCGCGCCGTCGCCGTCTGATCACCACGTCCTCCATGCGCGTTTGGGCTTGTAGACATTGTTGTTGTTGACTATCGCCAGTTGAGTTTATCACCTGCGTTGAATGTGAGTAGAAGATTTGAGATATTGAAAGGGATTTTTTGTGCTTTTATACTAATTAGAGCAATAAGAATTTAACAAAAATTTGTTGTTTTTAATTAATAAAAGATGTAAATAATTAATTTATTTTTTAAATAAATATTTGATATATGTCTGGCATTGAATAAATTATTTTAAATTATGTAAATTTTGACATATATGTACATAATATTAATTAACAGACTTTTATATTTCATTCAGGATGTCAAAAAATTTTTGCACTTATGAACTTTTAGTCCCAAATAAATAAATATTTTTAGTATTTTTTCAATACATATACATACACTCTGTATCAAAATGATAGCGCCACCGAGTTTTTATCTATATCTCACCAAATATGTAACGAATCTTTTTCAAATTTTGGTAGAATATATTTAAGGATATTATGTATCAATAATGAAAAGAAAAAGTTTAATCCAATTTTTTAAAAAAATTTTATGATAATAAATTTGATTTTAAAGTGTAACAAAAAGATAGCGCCACTTGTATTTTCGACCTTAAGGGTGACCTTAAGAAATATTGAGTTACGACCTTAAGAAATATTGAGTTAAGTTTATAAGTTACATTTTCATCAAATTTTGGGGGGCGTTTGAGTGATTTTTATGACCAGAAAGTTTATCACATTATGTCCTAAAGGTGAATTTTTTTTCGGTAAATAAAATTAATACCATCTTGTAGCAAATTTCAAGGGCTTTCAAATAAGCCCAAAATAAAATTTTTATTTCACCTGTAAGGGGTCGAAAATATTTTTTAAAGACGTCTACCCCCGGTTTTCCGTTGATTTTCGGGTTTTCAGATCTCAATGAAGGAATTATATTGGAACTTCGTTTCTTTTGTATTTTCTATAGATATCAATAGATATGTTTACAGGGATTTTTTCAGATTTTTCGGACCACCCTTAAGGTCGAAAATACAAGTGGCGCTATCTTTTTGTTACACTTTAAAATCAAATTTATTATCATAAAATTTTTTTAAAAAATTGGATTAAACTTTTTCTTTTCATTATTGATACATAATATCCTTAAATATATTCTACCAAAATTTGAAAAAGATTCGTTACATATTTGGTGAGATATAGATAAAAACTCGGTGGCGCTATCATTTTGTTACAGAGTGTATGTATATATAAATTAATTTATCCGTTAATTAATCATCTAAGGAAATAAGAGAAAGCTTTGAAATTTTAATTGCTGAATGGAAATTTTAATAAACATTTAATAATATATTAATTATTCTTCATTTAAATTTTTGCAAACTAACCTGAAGGAATAACCTCAAAAATAAAAATTATAAAAAACAATGCTTTTTATTATTGCCAAAATATGTACAACTATAATAAAAAATGTTTTTTTATTATTTTGAGACAAAAAAGAGACCATTTGGTATATAAAACAAAAAAAGCTAACGTAAATTTATTTATTGGAATGTTAGCCAAATTTGATTATTAGTGGATGTCATCAATGTATCGTGTCTATCTTTCAAAAGACTGCTTATATTTAATTTTTACCAATTTTATTTCAAAAAAAGTTTCATTTTACCAGTTTTTTTATTTATTCTTTGAATTTTGTGTTTTTAACTTTAAATTCATGTACATATGTATGTATTCCTCGGTAATTATAATTTGAACAAAAAGTGTATTTATTATTTTAGAGAGCATTATTTGACGGATCACTTTTTAAATTTTAATCTGTTTATTATCTTTCAAATAAATTGCTTTTGCTAACATTAATTATAAAATGATTATTTAATTTGTGATTATTTTAATTATGTATTATTGTTTAATTAGTTAAAAACTTCAATAGATAATTAATTAGATTTTTTAATTTTTAAAGAATTATTACTTATATTTTTAGATGAGTTAATTCCATGTATTAAATTTTGAATAATAAAAAACATCCTTTTTTGTTTTTTAAATTAAATAAAATTTTCTTAGAACTTGAAAATACTTAAGAATAAATAAAATTTGCTTCTAAATCCTTTCCAACTTTTTAAATCTATTTTCTTTTAATTCGCCATATGTATATTTTTAATTCTTTTAAATTAATAAAATACATCTGCCTCCAATAATTTAGTCATTTCAACAAATGATTTTTCATTTTCTATAAAAGTTTATGTTCTTTCCAGTAAATTTATTTATTTCAGATTTATTTACTATTTATTTTTTATATTTTTAATTTGTGTCGCTTTGTTGTTAATTAATTTATTAAATATAAATATACCTAACTTTATTATGGTTGTCTCTATAATAAAAAACCCTCTAACTTTATTTTTCCTTTTTCTGTTTACTTAGTTTTATTTTAACTAAAAAAACAAAAAAAATTTGTTTAAGGATTGAATTTAGTTTTGTTTTTTGGAATATTTTTTTTCCTTCTACAAATGCCACTAAAATCTTTTTGTTTTGAACAAAAGGCTCATTTTACTGCACTCTTTTTTTAAATTTTATATTTATTTATTGCCTCTTGTTTTAAAATATTTTTTTGCATTTTTAGTGCAAATATATATTATTTTTTAAGTCTGATAAATTTTATTTTAAATTATTAAATTTCAATTACTAAAATAGATTGGATTAACAAAGATGGTTTTTTATGTAATTCAAGAAATCTTTAAACGATTCAATGTAGAAAGTAATCTTTAAATATATTTTTATAAGTTTTAATATTAAATTCCATCATATATTTAATTCCAAAAAATATTAAAAATTAATTCTTTTTTTATTTCCACATTTATCCCAAAGGAATTATTTTATATTAATGTTGTAAATAATTATTTTTAAAAAATTTTTTGGAGCATTAATATCATAAAATCATTTAAGGATTAAAAAACTTAATTTAATTCCATGTTTAAACGTTGCTTGGAAATTTAATTTTGCAAATTAATTAATGCTTTAATCAGAACCTAAATTAATTCATTTAAAACTTTTTTCTTAATTTCAAATAATAATTATTCAACTTTATTTCATATTAGATTTCGAACACCCAGAAATCTCACTCTAATTTTCTCCTCCCCGTTATTATTTTATTTGTTTATTATTTTTTATTAAAATAGTATAGCTTCGGGAAAAATAAATTATTTTCTTTTCCGGTTATTTTTTTATTGAAATTTTTTATCAATTTCCCCTTATTATTTTCATTATTAAAATTTTTATAAAAAGTTTATTTTTATTATATTTTTGAATTTAATTTAATTTAAAATTATAGCGAACAAACTTTTAAAAAAATTTTTTATTCTAATTTAAATATATATTTATTTTCTTTAAATATCAACAACTTTTTTCATTTATTTTTGACATCTCTTAAAAATCCAATTTTGTTTTTAAATATACCTAACACTCTAAAATTGTTTAAAAAAAGAATTTAATCTTCTTTTGAATAAATTCTTATATTTAAAAATAAATAAAACGTGTTTTTCAAGACATATCAAATATTTAAATTATTTGACAGATGTTTGGCACGTGAGAATTAAACTTTAATGCTTTTTGCTTTTTTCTTTAAGTTTTTTTTAAATATTTATGGATTTTATTTAGTTTTTTAATTTAATCTTAAGTAAAATTTAATAGTTATCCATACGGATAAAAATATTCTGCTGTGTAGAAATTCACTGGATTGGCAATCTATGTTGTAATGAGCCATCATGTCAAAGAAATCCAAACCAGAGCGCAAGGGTCGCCATCCCCTAAATAATTAGTGTTGATTTGATAGACCTGTTATAAAACTTTTTATCTGATTATATATATAGAGATATTATTTACAATTGTAGTAGAAATTCTTTACTTACACTTAGCTTCACTTTTTTCATGATTTAAAATGTTCCCTTTTTAAATTTTGATATTCATTCCATTAAGTGAATATTTCTACAAAACTTATTTTGGGTTTTATTTAATTAAATTTTATTTTTAAAAAGAATTAAGCTAAGAAATAGAACCAAATATTGCATATTTCCATTCTTCCAAGAAACTAAACATATTTTTGTTGCCAACTTACATTCTAGCATTAAATATTAACCAAAATTCAATTAAATTTAAAAAATTGCCAAAATATTTAAAATGACTCTTTCATTCTTTTTTATCTCAAGGGAATGCTTGTTTTTCCGTTCGATTTTGTTGATGAGTGAAAGATAAACATTTTTAAATATATAAGTACAAAATTCATGTTCATTTATTTTCATTGTTTGGCGGTTTTTTTCTTTTCTTTATTTTAAAAAAAAATTTATGATAGAAAATTTTAAGTCAGTTTCTTTTTTATTACCAAAAAATTGTTGGTATAATAGTTGAAGTAATAAATAAATGACATCGAAGAATAAAGCCCCATCTTTTTTTCAAATCCTTTTATTTTTTCCTTTTTATTTTCTTTTAACATTCAGTTCCCATTTGTACCATTATAATATTTTTTCTTTTATTTGCTACTGATTTTGAGGATAAAGGCATCTACAAGTATTAACGTGAAAATATTTTTTAGCTAATGCGGAAATAATATACATATATGTTTCTAAAGTATTTATTAAAATAGGTATTGATAATTAAAAATAGCTAAAATATTTGAAAATTTTTTAAAATTTATATTTTATTATTCTTAGATAATTGCAACATTTTCTCAAATAATTGCTCATTTTAAAAAATATATTAATTATAATTTAGTTTATTAAATAATTAATGTCTTTTATTAATTGTCCTGGTCCCAAAAGGATTTTATTAATTCTTTTTAAATTTTATATTTAAAAGTTCTCTTTTTCCACAATTACTTTATAACACACCAGCCGGAAATATTAAAATAAACTAAACTTAAATAACCTTTTAAATTTTTCTATATTAACTTTAGCATGAAATTTTTGGCTATTTTGATGGTGTTTGAATTACATGAACTGTAAAAATATTAAGCAATTCTGACACCATTTACTAAAGTGTTTTATTTTATAAAATATATTTATTAGGTATTTAATGCTTGATTTAATTTATTTTTATTTTTAGTTAATATTTATTTATTTTTTGTCTAACTTTTCTGTTTTTTAATTTCTACTAGCTATCTAAGTATAAAATATTTACTTCCTTTTATTTTCATTTTTGCACTATCTTTTTACATTAAATAAAGGGGTGTTTAAATTGTAAACGAGATAAAATCACAAATTTTTTAAAAATATTTTAAATAAATATAAAAATTGTTGTGTTTTCTCGCCTTTCTTACTCCCTTTAGAAATTAATTGTAGGCGTGAAGATATGAGACAATTTCTAGAAAGAAGAAAGGGGTTCTCTCTTTTGTTTTTTATTCTTTTAATTATCCCCCCACTTTTTTCCGATATTTTTTAAATTAATGCCAGACAGTCTTTGTTCTCGTTCTTTTGATATTTTTAAAAATATTTTTTATTTTTTTTAAATTCTAATTAATACTTTGTTTGTTTGTTTTCATTGAATATATTGCAAAATTAAAAATATTTTATTAAAAAAATTTTAAATAAATAAATGATTGAAAAGAATTAAAAGGAAGATTAGAAATTGGACATAAATAAATATTTTTTTAAATTTTCTTTTTATAAATTTATTTTTAAAATTATTTAGAAATAAAATGCTATTTTTATTTTTTAACAAAAATTTATATTTTAAAAATTTTTGCAATTTAATTCCACCCACAATAATAATTTGGAGTTGTATTTGTTTTATTTATTTACCTTTGGGAAATTGGTAATTATTAAATTTCTCTACATATATATTAAACCAAAAATTTCTAAATTAGTTCAAGTTTTGAAATTGGTGCTCAAAATGCAAAAGCATTGCGAGACCGTCTTCAAAAGAATTCTAAAACAATTCCCGAAACAGGCATTTTATTGTCAAGAAGTGGTACAAGCAATACAGCCCCTTTGAGAGTGTTGATTGGGATTTATATAGAATCTATGGGGAATTTTCAGGCAACAGATATGGTAATTTATATTAATCTAAAAATGAGCACATATTTATTATTATATTTATCTAACCTATTCTGATTAAAATTTTCTAAATAATAAAGAAACTATTTTTAAATTCATTTTACTTATTAAGAGTTTTGATGTAGACCTTTATTTATATATGCATTGGAGAGATCGGTCATTAAATCATTCAAATGAAGAATATATTCTTGTTAATGATCCTAAAGTTAGAGATAGAATGTGGTAATTTTTAAATTAACTATGCCTATTTTAAAAAATATTTTTTTAAAAAAAGGTTACCAGATTTATATTTTGCTAATGCAAGAAATAGTAAATTTCACGAAGTAACCGCACCAAATTTTAATCTTTTTATTGATAAAGATGGAAATATAGCTTATTCTATTAGGTTAAAAAATATTTAGAATTTTAAAATTTAATAATTAAAGAATAACTTTAAATGTTGCTTGTAATTTGGATTTGGCTAATTATCCAATGGATAGACAAACTTGTGGGATTAGAATTATTAGTTGTAAGCTAGAATTAATTTTAAAAAAATTAAAATAAAATTTTTAAAAGATGCTTATGTTGAAAGTCAAGTAAACGTAACTTGGTTTACTGCTAATTCAACTCGTTATAATCCTGAGATAGGCTTACCTGAATTTAAAATAGAGCAATTGACGCCTGATTATTGTGATGGTACTTATATGTATGCAATAATGGAAAAAACTTACAAAAGAGGCAAAAATAAAATTAAAAATAATTTTTTAATAAAAATATTTTTTGAAGATAAATTTAGCTGTCTGGAAGCTTTAATTCATTTGAATAGACAAATTGGTTATCACCTTGTTCAATCTTTCATTCCAACAGCCTTAATTGTTATGATATCATGGGTGGATATTTTTTAAATTTATTCAAAGATTTTATTTTTATT
Organism: Meloidogyne enterolobii; assembly: GCA_963681835.1. Taxonomy (NCBI): domain Eukaryota; kingdom Metazoa; phylum Nematoda; class Chromadorea; order Rhabditida; family Meloidogynidae; genus Meloidogyne; species Meloidogyne enterolobii. The sequence continues at coordinate 1,271,209 of CAVMJV010000044.1, forward strand.
TTAGGTTTCTTTTTGGATTGATAGAAGGTTAAATTAAAAAGAAATAAAATATATTTTAATAAAAAAATACTTAAAAAATTATTATAAATATATTTAAAAATTTTATTAAAATAAATTAAAAATTTTAGAGCCGTTCCTGCTCGAGTTACTTTATCATTCACTACACTTCTTTCGTTGTCAACATTGGTAGAAATAAAATATTTTTAAATAAATAAATTATAATTTCTTATAAGGGTAATGGATTACGTTTTGGACTTCCTCAAGTAGCTTATGCTAAAGCTATAGATTTTTGGTTTGGATGTTAGTTTTCAAGAAATAATATTTTTGTTTTAAAAATATTTTTCCTTTAAAGCTTGCATGTTTTTTGTTTTTCTTTCATTGGTAGAATTTGCAGCTGTTAATTCATATATGCGCGAAGCAGAAAAATATGAAAGACTTGCAAGTTATACCGCAAAGAAAGGTTTAAATAATTTCTGAAAAAAATATTTTTTTCTAAAAATTAATTTTAAAGAATTACATTTACATGACGATAATTCTAGATGGTCTCCAGAGTAATTTTAAATAATCTTTTAATTAATTTAATTTTCTTCTTTTTAGTGAAAGTTGTGGGGAAAGTTCTTTACTTATTTTTGGAGGAACTAATGAAGGCCCCAATGGATTTGGGTCTCGAATAATGAGTTTTGCTAATTTACTTGTGCCGTCTTTATTTCTTAGCACAAACAGAAATACTAAAAAAGTTGTTTCGCTTACACCAACTAAGGGTTTTATTTCATCAAATCAGAATATGGGAAATGGCCAAATGAAACAGGAAATGTAAATTTTTGATACTATAATTATGTGTTGTATTTCTCCGAGTTCCTTCAATAAAATCCCGGTTTAGATAAAAATTTATTGGCTAAATATAAAATTTAAATTCCAATATTTATGATTTTCGATAGAATAATTGATAGAATAATTTTTAATTCTAATAAAATTTTTTTCAGAAAATCTCCCCCTTCAAATTGCCGATTAGATAATTTATGTCCTTCATCTGATAAAAAAGTTAATTTGGGACTCCGACTTTCGGAACATATGGAATTAAGGTCCTATGATGATTTTAATACTGGAGAAGATGGAGGAGAAGAATCTGAAGAAAAAAGTTTACCTTCAACAAATTTATTAATTTCTATAAGTCCAAAACATAATTTAAATAATAATAATAATATAACACAAAAACAACTTTTAAATGGAAGCAATTTTTCGCCGTCAGAGAATAGAAGGAATATTGTTGTTCCGGAAATGCAGCCCTGGCCTCCTTCACCATATGAAAAAGTTGGAGATTTAAAATTTTTCTACCTATATTTCATATTTTGAAAGTTTCGATACTATCTTGAAAATAGTAAACCTGTTAAGTAGGTTTACCCAAAAAAATGTTTAGGCTTCTCATTATTATTTAGTTGAATAATTATGTAATTTTCAACTATTATAACATTATTGTTTTCAAAATTAATTTTTATCCCTTCAAAATTATGTATTTAAAAATTAATTACATATTTAATTACTTTTGTAAAAATAAAAAAATAATCTTGAGGGACGTGCACCCCCTCCAGCACCACGCAGAGTGCGTAAAACAAATAGTTGTGCAGGTGGTGGATGTTCAACAAATTGTGGCGGTTTAGAACAAAAGAGTCCAATGGCAACAAGTCATTTTCTTCGTCAGGGCTTTCATTATTCAAGAAAAGGATTAAATATAGATAGATGGAGTAGAATATTATTTCCTGCTGGGTTTACACTTTGGAATATTTATTATTGGAGTTATTATTTGTGGTATATACAAATGAATGGACCTCATCATTAAATAAAAAATAAAATAATTAAATTCTAATTAAATGATTTTTGTAACTTTTAATATATTTCTTTTTGTTTTTCATTGGTTTTTACATTTGTTGTATTTTTGTAATTAGAATATAAAATTTTTGAAATATGTATTTTTAAAATCTTCTAAAAATTCGCGTGGAACTTTATGCTCTTTTTTAAGTAATTATTTAAAAAATTCATCTTAAGGCAAGAATCAACTACGTACTGTGTGGAAATTTTAAGAGAGCTATAATTCCGCCCTAGTTTAAAATAGATATCAAATAAGATGCAAGATTAAATTAGTATAATATTTTAGCATGTTCAATTGCAAGATAAATTGGTGTCTCAATATCAAAATAGCAGAAGAATTTATGATTCATCGAGAATAGCTTTTATTTGTTCCGAGGAGAAATCTTCATTTATAACAATTATTGCCCAAAATTCTTTCAAAAGATTAATTATTTATGTCCTTCTAAAAATATTTATATAAATGATAGGAATATTTAACGAATGTTAAATATTCTAGGCCATACATATGAATTTTTAATTTTTGTTTAGGGTAAGATTCTTTCTTTTTTATATAATTTCTAAAATATTTTGAAACCCCCTCCCATATTTTCATTAAAATATCATTGATCTTTTAATTATTTTCCAACAAAATATTTTAATTTTGAATCCTTATTAATTAAAATTAAAGAAACTCTCATTTAGATGTTTATTCAGCTAATATTATTTTATTCTATTATTGCAGTACGTGGTGATTATGAATATGCTGCTGATGAACTTGAAGAAGATGAAGGACCATGTGGGAAACATGAAGAAGTGGATGAATGTTTCATGAACTGTCTAGGATATCCTCCAAGTTGTGAATATCCTAGAGGATATGAAATAGTTGAAGTATTCAAAGATGTTGAATGTATATGTCAAGAGGCATGTGTTTGTGAATCTGGATATGTTAGAGAAGAGTGGGGAGTCCCCTCGCCTTGTGTTTCAATATTTGATTGTCCGAAGAATGAACGAGTGATTGATGTAATTAAAGAAGATTATCATAAATGAATGAAGAAAGATTAAAATTTATTAAACGAAAAAACTGATTTAAATTTATTTTTTGAGAAAAATAATATGTTGACTTCATGTTTTTAATTTTAAAATTGGTGAAAATTAATATTTACAGTATTTTTTATCAGATCAACCATAAAAACCCAAGGTACAATCTTTGATCATTAATGCTGAGATTTTTGAATTCAAATAATCTTAGATAGAGTTGATAGATTATCATTTTGATCTATTATTTTAGCAGATAAAATCTGTAAAACATCCTCTGATATACCGCTTAAATTTTAGAAATGAGCGGTGTCTTAAATTGATGGTATCGCTTAGGCAGCTCCCGCAAAAAGGGGGTTTTCAGTCCTCGTCTTCTCATTTTTTCCGTTCATTTGAGAATATTTTGCAGATATCAGAGAATGTTTTACAGAAATTGTGAAAAACACACTAGGTAGCTCGAATTTTATGATAGTAAAGGCGGGTAATTGTTTGAATTTAAGTAATTTTAGGCTTTTTGTTTATTTTTAAATTATTTTTCCAAAAATGTTCCCTTTAATATGTATTGCTTTTTTAGCCTTGCTTTTTTAGTTTCCTTTTTTCAAAGGTTATTGATTACCCCTATCCTTTATCTTCACATCTTCCTTCATCCTCTTTCTTTATTATTTCCAGTCGAGTGTTATTTCTCTTTTTTTCTCTATCTCACGCAGCTGTCATTTTTTATATTTCCGTCAATGCTATGTGTAAAGTAACAAAAAAATCCCCTCAATATCCCCTTTTTTACATTTCTTTTTACAATACAAGTTCCCTCAATTTTCATTCGTTTTCATTTTTTGTGTGCACGACATGTCCCTCTTCTCTACGATTTTTGTGCCAACTAAATGCGCTAAGCCTCCTGAGAAAACTGTGTTCTATCTGTCACTAAGCTTTCATCGTTTATGTTCATGGCAACCAATAATTTTTACTTTTAAATATTTATGTATGATGAATTTGTATTTAAAAAAAGGTGTAGTAGAATAACTCATTTTTAAAATTAGTAGAAAAAATTCATAAATATGTACTATACTCTTAACATCGAGAGTTTTTTGTTAAATTATTAATCGCTAGTGAAAACGATTCAAATCCGGAATATATTTATTTATTTATTTAGAGGTAATAAAAGATGCTTCAATTAGTCACCCGATTTGTCTTCAACATAACTTTAACTTTTTTTAATTCGATTTACAACACCCTAAACACCCTGTAAGAAACTTTTTAACATTAAAATGGCCTTTATATGTATGTAGTATTTTATAATTCAATCTGGTTAATTTCCACTCAAATTTTGAGCATGTTTTTATGATAAAAGTGGTCTTAATTTAAAGACTACGATTTCATTATGGACAAGTTTTATATCATTTGAATATATACTAAATTAAGACAAAGTTTGCCGTCTTAAATTTTTTTTCAATTGTATGCTATTTCGTTGGAACTTATCGAGACAAGTCGACTGATACCAAACTCAATGATTAAGCCTTGTGCCGAATTTGTTGCATTCTAAGTATAAATATTTACATTTGTATTTTCATTCACCACTAGCATCGGTTGTAACTTTAAAGTTACAATTAGTCAAATATATTTATTTTTTAAATTTGTTTCTATTTATCTGATCTCTGGTTTTTATTTTTTCATTACTTCCCTTCACTCCTTTTTTTACTTTTTACAAAGTTTTTACTACTACTTCTGTTATTAGCAATTGCTTCAAAATATCAGCAAACAATAGGAGAGCACACCTGTTCTTTTAAGAACACAAAAATTCTTCTTTTCTTTCAATTTTTTGACAATTCAAAAACTTTTCTAAATTTATTTCTCTTTTTGACCGGCACTAACCCACCTCCTCCCCTCCCTACTCCTCATAACCCTCGAGACATTCTTCTCTACTAGTCACTCAAATACCTCATTTTAGTTAAAAGCATTCCTTTATTTTTTTCCTTTAATTTTCACTTAGAAAAGTAAAAAAAATATTTGCACTTTCTTATTCCATTCTCATTAAAAATTCTATACTTGAATTATGTATTATATCTTTTTTTAAATTATTATGACGAATATAATATTTTAATATTTAAATGTAAATAAATATATTTAATTAATCTTTATAACACTTAAAAATTCCCTAAAAAATTTAAAATATTTCTTAATAATATTATAATAGGAACTATTAATAAATAATTAAGATATATTTTTAATTTACTACTAAATATGTATGTAGTCAGCCCGACTAAACCGAATAAATTTTAAATATTCAAGTATTGACTATGCAAAAATATAGACTTTAATTCTTTTAAATTATTTATTTCCTTTGATGTAATAATAATCATTTTAAATTCATAAATTAATACAAATTTTTTAAATATTTTTGTCTGATATTAGAGGTATTTAAATATTTTTTAAAAAAATAATCTCGAGAGATTATAGTACTAAACATTTAATATCTACACAAATAAATATAAACATTACGGGATTAATAAACACCAATTTATAATTATCTTTTTATTTATTCATCGGATTACTACTGTTTTTATATGCGTCATGTCAATTTAATCTTTTCAGTCTTTTTCTTTAATTTTTTTTGCAAAGCTTCCCCCCCCCCCCCTCATTCCATATTTCTTACTTAGTCGTAATCCGATGCCCCATTCCCTCAAATATTCTCCCTTTTTTTATTTTTTGACTTCCGCCTTCCCTTCTATATTTTTTAGAACAATTTATTTTATTTTTGTTTGTCAAATTTTACTTGAATGCTGCTCTCTCTTAAAAACTTTTTTAATAAAAAAAAACTACAAAACGTGTGGCACAAGCATTAAAAATTTTTTTGTTTAGGCAGATGCAAAAAGGAATTTAATGAAAAATAAAAGGAAATAAAAAATTTTTACAATTTTTTTCTTTTTGGCTGTTCTTTTAATTATTTATTTTTATTAAATAATTATTAAGTTTATATAAATATTTTTTTGGAAATAGCAAAATGTTTTGTAGATTTTTCCGATCATCCCTAATATTTATAAAAATAAAAGAGGGATATTTTTTAATACAAAAAATATAGGTAATTATTTAAAATCTAATTTATTTTTTGGAAATTCTTTTTCTTTTTAATTTAATTTGCTTTTTTGTTATTTTTATTTATTTATTTCAATTTTAATTATTCTAAACAAATTAAATTTTACATTTTTTTAAATTAAATTTTACATTTATATATTTGCTAAATTAAAACTATTAAACAATTTTTAAATTTAATTTTAAGATTTCATTAAATTTCATTTTTAGACGATAATTGATTATTTAATTAAATAGTCTCCCTTTAAATTATTAAATTAATTTAATAATTTTTTAATTTACTGAAGGTGTTTGTTGATTAAATGCCTTTTTAATTGTCCTGTTTTTTTTTGATAAATAAATAACAATTTTCCCTTAAAATTTTTTTAAAATAATTTATTTAAATTAATGTAAATTTTGATATTTATTTTTTTTTAAATTTTCTTTTAATTGTTATTCATCTATTTCTATTTATCATCATTAATTGTTAGAAATAAAAAATACATAGATTTTTTTGTTTTTTACCAAACATTTACGTCATTCTTTACTTAGTCTTTTACACTCTTTGCTGTTCTCAAAAATTTAATTTTCTTTTGATTATACCGCTTCTCTCCTTTTTTTAAACTTAAAATATTCTTATTTCTTCTCTAAGAAATTGTATTTTTTATTTAAATAAATTACATAAAAGGATTTTATTTAAAACAACAAATTTAAATAATTAAAAACCCTTAACGTTTAAATAACTAAAAACAATTTGCCACAATCTTAATAAAAACCAGCACTTGCGCGCTTTTTCTTATAAAATTTTTATATTATCAGTTTTGCAAAATAATGTCGATATTTAAACAATTTATTACAACCAATTAATTAATTTTGTAAAAAAATTAAAAAAAGAATTAGGAGTATTTTTATTTGTAATGGAAGTTTATTTTTTGCTCAATTTTCTTGAACATTAAATATAAATTAAGCGAACCTCTCTCATTTTTTAAAATCTTTTAATTAATTATAAAATTAATTTTTATTTATTTTATTTTTACACTTTTACATCCTTTCCTTTTTAATAAAATCTTCACTTTAATATTAAATTTAATGTTCAAGCAAGCATTTCAGAATTATTTTTATATAGACAGGTTTAAGTGTAAAAAAGTAAGATTGTTGTAAACTAAAAAGAATTTATTGCGTAAGCAACCAAATTTTTTGTAAAATTATTTATTTTTGATTTAATGATATTTAATTTATTTAAAAATCAAAATTATTTTTACAAAAAATTTAAAATTTTCCAATTTAATTTTAAATATTTAATTCATTTTATTTAATATTTTTATATAAAAATATTTTTACTTTTTAATTTTTTAATTAAAAATTTATTTTTAAAAATATCCTTTAGACAAAAATATTACTTAGAAATACATTACAAACAGATTTATTTATTTTGACATTTTGTTTTTAATCCAAAAAGATTAACAAGTCGGCTATTTAATTCTATAAATATATTTTGTAAAATCTTTAAAGCCCCGTTTTAAAATTAATTTTTAATCCTTCTTAAAATTTTCTATTTTTGCCATTTTTGAATAAATAAAAATTTGATTGTTTAATAAATATATTAACATTTATTTACAATTGCTATTTATTTTTAAAAAATTTGACTTTGATTAATGATATGGTCCAAGGGATTTTAAATTACCGTCAACATGCAAAAAATTCAAATAAAAATTACTATTGTTATAAACTTTATTCAAAACATATCAAGATCATTAATTAAATAAGAATTCTAATTTTATTTTCATTTTGTGAAAAAATTCTTAGAAGGTGAGATAGAATTGAGACATCATGAAATGTGCTCGAAACACAACCGACTTCCCTACTTACTGTCCAACCTGATTTCTTGCTATTTTTATTTATTCAAATTCTTTCTGCAAGTTCGGGCACACCAAATTCTTAAAATTATTTTTTATTTATACTTTAAAATCCTTTTTTGTTTAAAATTTAATTTTATATTTATAGCTAGAGATTGATAATAACAAAATCATTTAAAAATATCTAAATAATTTATAAATTTTTTAGCCATTCTCTGAACATATTTAAAAAGAAGCCTTTAATATTACAATTTATTTTTTTCATTTAATCATGTGGAAGATTTAAATATTTAAATATATTTTTATGGAGTAAATACTTTACAAATACAACGTTATACATAAATAATTCTGAAAAAATATTGGAAATAGGCCAATAAACTAAAAATAGAACAAACCACATATTTATCATTTCAATCTAAATATTGTTTTATTTTTACTGATTCATTTCATTTATTTTTATAAAAATATTTTGTGGGAATTTGTATGCTAATTACAATTTACTGATATTTTATATTCTTTTTATTTAAAAATATTACTTAAAAAATTTTTTTAATATTTTTCTACATTTTTTTGAATTTTAATTAAATTCTTTAAAAGAATTCAACAAAGGAAATGCAATTATTTAATAAACTTAATTTTTTTGTGATTGTATTACATTAATACAATTGAAATAATGAAAATACAAAATTAATGCAGAAATTGAAAACATAAAATTTTGAAAACAATAACTTTAAAAAATTATTCAAAGTCAATTTAATAAATTTTTTAAATTTATTTATATGATTTATAGATAAATATGTATCTTTTTTTATTTTATTATAAAATTAGGAATATCTTAAGTGTGAGGATTCTTTCTTAGCTTTCAAACATCTAAAAAATTCAGACATTTAATTTTGAATATATTTTTTTATTAAATATTTTTTTAAAAATAAAAACACAAAAATCATTTATTATTTAAAATAAACACAATAATTAATTACCTTAAATAAATTGACATTTTAATAACAAAAATTGTACCTAACATTTAATTACACAAAAATGTTTTTTTTTCTTTTCTATTTTTAGTTGAAACACAAAAAGTTTTTTTCTGATTAAATTTCTTTTTATTATTAATAAAATTGTAATTAAATTTTTACAAAAAATTAGTTTACTGTAAAAGTTGTATAATTAAATATTAAAATTAAATATAAAAGAAAAACCTTTTCATAGAAAATATTAAAAGAATTATTAAATTCTTTTTTTTTATTTAATTACTAAATACTAAAATATTTAATAAAAAAAGTTAATTTAAAGGTAATAATTATTAATGATATTATTTATTTTTGAAAATTGTAATTTAATTTATTTAGCAGATAATAATAACGTTTTTCTTTAAATAATAAACATTAACTTTTAGAAAATACTTTTACCCACAAATTAATATTTTTTATAATTTCCAATAAATAATTTATATTTTTACAAACTTTTTTAATCTTAAAAATGTATTTATTTATTACTAATACATATTTCTTTTCGTCATCCATTTGTTATTTAAATTTAATCTTTTTGTTTAAAATTTAAATTTATAATCAAGAAGAATTATTTTATTTAAAGAATTAACTTTAAAAGTCCAAATAATTAAATACATACATATTTCTAAAATCTTTTGATTTTTAATAAATAATTATTTAAAAATTAATTATTTATTTTTAATTTATTTATTTAAACTTTTCAGACAAACTCAATTATATTTTATTTAATTTTTTTATAATTTTAAATTGAATTGCTGTCAATCAAATATATTTATTAAATTTTAACTAATCCTGCTAAATATTCATCAATTATTTATCATAAATTTTGTTCTAATTTTTTATAAGTTTTTAATTTTTCTTTTTACAATTTTCAAATTAAAAAAATCTTTTATTTTTTTATAAAAATATTTTTTTATTTCCAACACTATCCATTAAAAATTAAATATTTATTTCCGTTTCTTCGCGTCTAAAAAAGTTTAATAAAAATTGTATATATGATCACACAATTTAAAAAATATTTTTTACAAATAATCTTTTTTTAAATTTTTTATTGTTAAATAAAAAACTTTAAAAACATGTGAATGTTTTTAAATTTGTTTAAATTTTTTCTTTAAATTTTTTGCTTCATTTCCCACGTTTATTCAATTTTGTGTTTATTTAATTCTGTCATTTTCTTATATTTTTTATGTAAATAAAAATAAAGGAAGTTTTTTAGTAATCTAAATTTGTTTAATGGGAAATAAAATTTAATTTTATATTTTTATTTATTTAAATGTTTTGTTTCTAACTATAGTATGATCATTCTTTATTCAAAATAATTATTTTTGAAAATTTAATTTTTTTTCCAATTAAATATTTTACTTACCTCTTTAAATATTAATTTCAAATATTTTTTCATATTAAAATTTTTTATTTAAGAGATGCCTAAATTTTTGAATATTTTTTCGATTATTACCTAATTTTTTATTTATATATCTAATTATTTATTTTTATTTTTTTCTCTAAATTACACAAAAATCCCCAACATTTAAAGAAAAAATCCGTCGAGGGTCACGGACATAGATTTATTTTTATTTAAATACCCCTACCTGCTATATACATATATTGACTAATGTTTGCGCAAAACGCTCTAAAAAATTGAGGAAAGAAAATTTACAAAACAAAAATAAATTTTTATTTCCCTTTTATTTTAATTTTAAAGAAAAATCTGTCAGAATATAAAAAAATTTTTATTTTATCTTTAAATTTAATTCCTCTTTTTTTTATTTTTTGTATTAATATAATTTAAAAAAGAAATGTAAATAGAATAATAAAAAAATTTTTTTTCAAAAATTTTTATTGTTTGCTTAGTAAACTTTGAAATTTTGTTTACTTATCTGTTTAAAAATAAACACACTCATTCCTCTCATTTTTACTTCACAAAAAATTTTTTTACCCGACAGCTCTAAACAAAGCAAACATTGAATTTATATTTTATATATTTACTTCATTGTCTAGCCTCAAACTAAAAAAATAAAAAAATAAAATATTTATTTATTTTAGTTTATATATAAATCCACTAACTCAATATGTACTCACATTTCTGCACTTTTTATTTACTCTTTTAAATATTTTATTTAAAAAATAATTTTATAAATATTATTTTTTTGTTAAATTATACATCTAAAATGAACTCTAAAAAATTCTCTTTTATTTTTTTCAGAATTTTGAAAAATTCCTTGGTTTCCAAATTTTTCTTCAATTTAATCTTTAATTTATTAACTTTTAATTAGTCATTTGACTAAAAAATTTTTTTTTATTTTTTTCTAAATTTATTACATTTTGTTAATACATAAACACTTTTCTAATATTAAATTAATAATTAATTAATTATATGTTTTAATATTTTTTAGAATTTTTTTCTGCCCCCCCCTCCACTTATTTAATTATTACTTTATTTATTTCTACTTACGTAAGTAAAGATAATTTATTCTTAAAAATTGACGAAAAAAAATAAACTGAATGTACCCAAATATTTAAATTTAAAATATAATTGTTTTTGTTAAATTTATTGAAGTGGAAAAATTGTAAAATTGGTTTTTATGTACATAGTCAAGTTTTTTGGTTAAACATAACTATTTTCGGTAGTATATTCTGTTTAAGATTCAAATTAATATTTTAATAGAAAAATAAGTAATTATAATTATTTTTTATTGTTCATTTTTAATTAAAAATCTCTCTAATAGAAACTTAAATTCCTCTAGATGGAGCAAGGTATATTTCAGTTAAGTTCAACTGTCTATCAAATTTATGCTTATAAATTTTAGCCAAAGATTTGTTCCTTGAATATGCAGATTTCCATGTATTTTCCTACAAATTACTTATAATTTACATACATATTTTTAAATTCCAATAATGACAGATAATTCATTAGATTAATTAATTTCCAAAAGAAACTAGTTTTTGTTTTTTTAATTTTATAATAATTTAATATTCTCCTTATTATTTTTCTTTAGTTTTTAATTAATTATTTTACAAAATTATTTATTTTTTAATTTAAATTCCTTAATTATTAATTGCACCAAACAATTAAAATTTGTCAGTTGGAGATTTTTTACTTTAAAAAAAACTAAAAAATTATTAAGTGACGTTATTATTTACTGGAATTATTTTATTTTGCGATTAATTCAGTGTGAAATAGTAATAAATAAATAATTAATTTTTGATTGATTGATCAAAAATGCAAGAAATTGTTTTTTTCTTCCATTCACAGACAAAAATAATTTTATATAAAATTAATTAATATTTAGTTATAATTTTACATAGTTTTATTTCTCTCCAAATTTTTAAATTTATTATTTATATCTTTAAATATTTACCTAAAATATTTTTAAATATTTCTGATTGAATCTTTTTATAATCAAAAGTGCAAATAAATATATATATAGGTACTTCTTATATATTTTTTTCCTAATCAAATATTTATTTTTCTAATTTTATCAAAATAAACTAAATATATTTATTTATTTTCGTTTCATATTAAATAACCAAATAAACAATTCTTTATTCATACGTATTTTTTATTAATTTGTAATTTTATGTTTTCCCTTCTTGATTCCTCGTCATTTAAAATCTTTCCATAACACAAAATACTTTAGATAAATAAAATTATATTTTATTTTGGCTGAAGTATTTACATAAATTTTATTTAAAAAATAGCCTAATTTTAAGATTTCATTTATTAAATTAATTTTGTATTATTTTTAAATAGTTATTAACTAAGGTTGTTCTATTTTTTATTTAAATTAATAAATATTTTAATCATATCTCTTCCTTAAATTTTGCCTTAAAGTTCCTCTTTAAATTATTTACATAAAAATATTTTAGAAAGATAATATTTTTTTAAATTATTTCTGATAGAACTTTGTTTTTATTATTAATATTTATTTACATACAGACATTCTAAATAAATATAAATAATTATTATTTTCTGGAAGTATTTATTTAAAATAATATTTTTATTTTTTTATGTTTTCTGATTTATTTAATCAACTTTAAATAAAATTTAATTTTATATTTAAATTGGAAAACTGCCTAATCAATTTATATTTGTAGAATTTTATTTCAAAATAAATTTTTTTTAATTATATTTATTTTTTTCGTTAGTTAAACTTTTTTTTTTAATTTTTTTTTAAATTTTATTCATAAAAAGTATTCATCACATACCGGAACTTTAAAAAATAAATTGCTAATTTCTTATCTTTTTTACACTAAAATGTCAACATTTTTTGTTTAAATAATTTTTTTCCTATTTAATGAATTCAAAGTTTAATATTTTGTTTATTAATAAACAAGGAAATAAATATTTTATTATTATTTTTATTTTAACATTTATTTTTAATTTGATAATACAAGAATAGAAAAATTAATAAATTTTTAGAATTATCGAAATTGCTTTTTTCTCAAATTTCAAACAATTTTTTTAATCAAAACTAAAACATTCTTTTTTTATTTAAAATTTTGAATAATGCTATCGAATACAATTATATTTTTTTGTTCAATTTATTTTCTGATTTTTTCCTTCTTTTCTTTAATTTATTTAAATAATTCTAAAAAAGATACAATTAAATTTATTCGTTTGTCCCTTCTCATTTGCAACTTGTTTTTTTTATTTTATAAAATTTAAAAATTCTGATTTAAATATTTATTGAGGAAAAGTAGACTTATTTTTGTAAAAATAAGCAAGATTTTTTTGGAATTGTGAGAACCAATTGAAATTTATTATGATACCCTTGCATTTAATGAGATTAAAATTTTACTTTATTCATTAACTTTCAATTAAAAATTGTAATGTAATTTTTTTATTTTAATCAAAAAATTTCTGCTCTCGAAGAATATTTATTTTTTTAAAAATTGGCTGTTATAAATATTCTTCTCTTTCTTTTCATATTAAATTTCCCCAATATTTTATGAAAAAGAGGAAGAAAAAATTGGAAGTTTTTTAATCTTTAATCGGCCGGGCATTTCCATTTTTGTGGGAGAGGGGTGTTGAATTTACTTGCTAATTTGATATTCTCTATTTATAAAAATTATTTTTAAATAATGTCAAAAGTTAATCAAAAGTCAAGTCACATTTTCACAACTCTTTTAAAAAAACATTTTTTTCTTTTTAATTTTCTCTGGCAGTCAACTTTATTTTAAATTTCTATATTTTTCTAACTTTTGGCCATAATTAAATTTATTTGATATTTTGTTGTTATTTTAAAAAATAAACTAGACAATTATTTTTGTGACAACTTTTGTAAGAGAAATTGAACTTTTTATTTCTTTATGTATATTTTCTTTATAAAAATAAGAAAAATTCTGACGCTAATTTTGTTTCACAAATTTCTGTCTAAAAAATTTTGTTGAATAAAATGTAAACTACGGCAATATACATATCGTTTTCTAAGCTGAAATTTAATTTTTACGTCTTCACAAAAAATCTACCTTCGATTTATAACTACAGTTTAATGTTTCATAATATAATATACCTACATATTTTAGTTTCTACATATTTTTTTAAAATAGATATCATTTTTCAAAAATTAAATTTATCTTTTATCTAAAATATTTTATCAAATAATAAATCATTAAATTTTAAACAAAAGAAATATCAACACTTTTTTATTTTTTTTAAATAATTTATTAAATATATATTTGTATTTATTGTTTAAACAATGAAACAATTTAATTATTTTTAAATTTCTCTTTAAATTTTATAGTTATTACGCAAATACTTTAACAAAAAAACAAGTATTTAATAGTAAATACAAAAATTATTTTAATCCCTAAATTACTAATCTTCTTTTTCAAAAACATAAATATACCTAGTAATCATTTTAAATATATTTTTTATTTAAATCCCCTCCCTTTTTTTAATTTAAAATTAAAAAAATATTTATTTGTATTTAATTTTTATTTTAATATTTTTTAATCCTCTATAAATTAAAAAAAATAATTATTAAGTCTGAGAGCTTTGCAAAATATTTTTGAAAATTTTATATTATTTTGGTAATTTCCTGTTATTTGCGTAATTCCTTTTCATGTTTTTTCCTTTTTCTAATTTTGAGGCAGATATAAGCTGCCAATTTGTTACTTTATTTTGCCAGTTAGCTTAATAAATAAATTTTTAATTTATTTTTTTAATTAATATTTATTTTTACTTTTACTCTCAAATTATATAAACAATCTGCATACACCTCGATTTTACATTTATTACTATATATTTATAAAAAAAGTTGCTTGGCTAGAAAAAAGTCTAGCTCTTTCCAGAGTTTAGATACGGGCTTGAAAGTTTGACATGTCCGGGGTCAAATTTTATGTAGTATAAAGGAAAATTATGACTTTTGGGGTACCTCTATTCCTTTGTACCTAAATCGTGTCGGTACCGAGGATATCTCCGGAACGGATAAAGATAGAGAAAAAGTTCCGCCGGGAGGGCGTTGAAGCTTGATTTGGAGATGATGAAACCAGAAAACCCGAGGTCGAAATGTCAAGTCTAAAGGTCGATATGCCTGACACAAAATTGGTCTTTCGGTAAAATCTCCGATTTTTCGGAAATGACGAAATCCTGAGGGCATATCTTATAGGTGAGAGAGAAATTTTGATTGATGGGTGAAAGGGATCACCCCAGAATATCGACACCCTAAATATTGCACCAAAAATATCGAATGACCCAAAATATCGACACCCAAAATGACGAATTACCCAAAATATCGAATCTTCCCTCAAACTTGAAGCAAAGTTTGAGGGAAGAAAAAAGCGAAAAAAAGTTAAGGGAAGAAAAATTTGAATCTTTTCTTATTTTTTGCTCTTTATTTGATTTTCTCCCGGCACAATTTTCTTTTTTAATCCTTTTTAGTAATATTTGTATATTTTTAAATGTTTTCACCTAAAAATTTATCCTTTTCTTTTACCCTCAATTTCTTTAGCATTTTTTATATTTGGCATTCAAATTTGGAAGTCCAAGAAGCCGTAAAAAAGATTAGGAAAAAAAAGAAAAATCTTTTTCTAATTGTTTTTTAGTTTTTACGTCGAACCAAACATTTTTTCTGTACCTATCAAATTACGATTTCTTTGTTTGACCTGTTTTGATAGTTCCATGATTTGGCCATTCCGTGATTTGGTAAGACCTTATTGTGTATGTTTAGTGTTTTGGCATGGTTCGTAAATTTGTTGTCCATGATTACGTAATTCATTCATTTTATTTAACCTCTGTTAAATTATTCCCTCAACAAATTTCTTTGTTCTTATTTTTGCAGTTTTGTTTTTCCTATCATTTGTTACTTTAAAACTTTACTTCTACCCTAATCCTTTTTTGCCTTCCAAAATATTTTTTCAAAAAAACTACACATTATTTTATTAGTAATTTTTTTAGTTATTGAATTTTTACCATCCAGTTTACTTTTAAAAAAAAATGAACCTCTAAATTTTTTTATTGTTTCTATTTTCTAAGAATTATTTTTAAAATTTAGTTCCTTTCTATAATTTTGGCTGTAGTATAATATACCGGTGGAAAGGTACACCGGTATACCGGTGTAAAAGTCAATACAAGATCTATACCATTTGATTTATCTTCGGTCGAGCTGAGTCAAAAAGTACCACTCATTTTTACAGGAAATCCCCGTTGACCGAGAAATAGGTCCAGTAGATCGAAAAACATAGGGTAGAGTAAGCTCAATTTTGGGGTAAAAAATTCGATTTTTTGATTGTTAGCTCATTCGAAAAGCTGCTCATGCTGAGTCGAATGACACTAAGATCAACTAAATCTGATTTGATCGAACCGAGACAAAGGTCTATAAAAATAAAAGAAATGCAGGGGCAAATTATGGATAAAAAATTCGAATAAACAAATGTTATCTCATTCGAAAGAGCTCGTCGAACTGAGTCGAATGAAATAAAAATTAACGAACTCCGACATGATTTGACAAAGTAATGCCGTGTTTGTTTTAGCTCCTTACCTATGGCCTCCGTGCAGGTTTTTGCTTCTGCGGAGGAAGCCGGCATGCCCACCTCATCGTTGATAGGAATAGGATAATGTTACGAGCCCAGAACCCAGCGACCTTAGACTCCCTGCGAGGCGCGTGCCGCAAAACCCCGCGCGAAGCGCGGGGTTTTGCACAAGCGCCTCGCTGACGCTCCATAGGTTTACTTTGATTATTTTGAACCTCTTTATCTTGGCTCTTTCGAATGAGTTATCATTCCAAAAATAGAATTTTTGGCCCCAAAATTTTGCTTACTCCCCCCTATGGTTTTCCGATTTTCGGGGATCTAGATCTCGGTTCTCAGGTTTTGTATTGAAACCTTTCCACCGGTATACTATACTACAGCCAAAATTTTTTATTAATTGAATCTTTCACCGACTTGTCTGCATAACTAAACAAGCAAATTACATTTCGTGTTCCAAAACAACCCCAACTTATTTAAAAATCTCTTAACGTTTTATTGCTTCCTTGGCCTTCCAAAATAAAAAATAATCTAATTTATTTTTTTGTTTTTTCTAACCCTGATTATTTTTTAAATATTTGTAAGATAATGCATAAGGTGTTTTAAAAATAAGGTGTTTTAAATTCTTTTTTTAAAAAATTCTGATTTTTAGAAATTCTGATTTTTTTTAAATTCTGAGTTCAAGTCACTTCCCTCTTACGTTTTTAAATTTTTTAAATAAATTTTTTAATTTTTTATAAATTCATAGATAAAATTTTATAATTTTCTAAAAATTTAAAAAATGCCATATAAAGATCGAAAAAGACGTGAAAAAAGGAAGGAGCAACCACGAAGTGCTTTTGAATCTAAGAGTCCTTCTCAGGACTATCAGGTAACTCCTGATCCAACTGCGATTCAATTGTGCAACGAAGATGTTCCGGTATATATTTGTATAAAAAGTCGAACCTCAATTTATAATCCCAAAGATCGTAATATTAATTTAATAAGGATCCGGTTTTTTGTACCCTAGAAATCTGACCACTACTAATTACAGAAAAATTTGTATAGAAGTGCCTTCAATAAAAGGAGTAAATTTCCTTTTTCCTTTATTTGCGGATTATAGATTTCTGTGATATTAAATTGAGGTTCGGGGTTTATTTAATTATATCTATATGGGTAATTTTCTAAATAAATTACATAAAATTTTCATAAGTTCAGTAGTTATTCCATGCCTGTTTCTGGGTATTTTTTTATTTCTTTATTACTTATCTTGGAACAATTCCTACATTTGATAAATCTAATAGCTATGTATAATAACTTTAAATTTTAGGACTTTGGACACGCGGGATCCTCTGGTAATGTTTTTAATGTTTCGCAATTAGGGTTGAGTGTGTCTTCTATGGGTGTTGGTCCTTCTTCCTCATTAGGGTCGAGTGTGTCTTCTATGGGTGTTGGTCCTTCTTCCTCATTTTCTTCTTCTAGAGCTTTGGTTCGTAGTGGTAGTATTTCCCTCCAAACTATTAATAAAATTCCACGTCTTGAGGATTCTAATATATGTTCTGTTGATGATGATTCCGATAATTGTTCGATTATATCATATCGTAGTTCTCGTGGTGTAGGTCGTCCAAAAAATATTCGTAAATGTGGAAGACCACGAAAAATTTCCAACTTTACATCCGATAATGCTTCCTATAATAATTATATAAGTGAAAATTTTGTTGAAGATAATGCAGTCCTCTTTCATGAGAGTGACTCGGATTCTTCTGTTAGTTTAACTTTTTGTAGTTCTCGCGGGAAAGAATGTCCTGAAGAACAAGCTGAAAGAGGTGCAGATAGACCTAAAAATATAACTGAGCATATTATGCCAGACGAAGGTGTTATTGTTAATGAACAACCTGTTTTGTTTTTAGCCCCAGATCCGCCAATTCGTCGTTCAGAACGAATTAGAAATCGATCTTCTATCATTCCATCACCAATAATGCAAGATATGCCTTCTTGTATTTTAAAGAATCCTATTAGAAACCGTTGTACTCTGCGTCATAAAGAATTCCCATGTGCTGATGTTAGAGCTAATCACACAGCAGAGTATTATGACTCTGGCACTTTTGGATCCTCCGCTGTTTGTTATTATTGCAAGGCATTGTTGTTGGAGTCCGAAGTTAATTTAAACCACAAATATAAATTTAAAGTTGTCTCTTCCTCGCATTGTTGTCGTTGTGGAAAAGTAACTCTTCCTCCATACAACGAACATCCACAGATTTTGAAAGATCTCTTAAAAGGAGATACAAAGATCTCTAAAGAATTTCTCGCCAATGAAAATGTTTATAATTCCTTACTAGCCTTTGGATCAATTTCTGTCGGCCATAAAGACTCCTCTTTATATGGAGCCACAAGCTTTTTGTTAAATGGTGAATTTGTAAGACGCATAAGTTCTATGTTTTCAGGAAACTTAACCCCATCCTTTTCCCAGTTATATATATTAGATGCTAATGATGCTCTTGAATTACGTAAAAATGATTCTAAATATGGCGGTGATAGAGTAAACCCTCAAACCCTAAAGAAGTTAGATGCCCTTTTACGGGCTATTCACCCATTTGCTTTAGAGTATAAAAATTTCCATTCACAATACCAAACTATTCTCAAAAGAGACGGACCTGATGCCGTCAGGAAATTTCGATTTACAATTTTAGAGGAACGCTCTGTTCCTGACCCAATTAAGGATAAAAGCGCACACCCGCGTCAAGTTAATCTTCCTTATGAAAAATCACTGTTTTCCGTTTGGACAGAGTCCGATGAACCACCACAAGTTAAGGGAGTTTTTATCACTGATCTAAAAGGTTCACTCTTTGAAGTCAAACCACATAACCCCTTGACCGATACCATTTTTTATCCTTTACTTTTTCCTCATGGAGATGATGGTTGGCATAACAATATTCCTTATAGGATTATGACTGACAAATCAAAAAATAATAATCAATCAAAAAATAATAATGACGAGTTATCTGACGAAGACATTCCTCCTTCTGACGATGAAATTAATGATGCCCCTGAGAATGAACCAACTATTTCTAAAAGAGATTATATTCGTTATCGGCTTGCGCTCCGTAAGAATGATATTTGCCATAATATATGGTCAGCAGGCGGAGGCCTCAGCCAAAAAATAACTCTTGATTATGCAGCAAGAATCGATGCTGATGTTGCCAATTATTTACGCAAGCCCCAATTAAATTTGCGTTCAACTGTAGCACCAGACTTTCTCAAACATATTGCTAAAGGAGGAAATATTGATAATGTCGAAGATATTACGAGTGTAGTTTTGTTTAGAAAACATAATCCTGGAACTCGACCCTATTTTCAGGACATGTTTTATGATGCCACAACCATCATGGCACGAACTCGCAAGCCAAATTGTGCATCATTTATGTTAACATTTACCACCAACCCGCGATGGCCAGAAATTTCCAAAAATTTCTTGCATAAAGGCCAGAAATTAGTTGACCGTTTCGATGTTATCTGTCGTATATACACCGACAAAATGAAAAAACTCCACAACCTTCTTGATAAAAAGCATATTTTTGGTAAAATCCTCGGATATGCTGAAAGCATGGAATTTCAAAAAAGAATAGGAGGTCCGCATCTTCATAGAGTCTTCACTATTGATAGAGAAGCTACAGCTGAAAATATTGAAAATCTAATATGGGCTCATATTCCTCCGGAACCAAATGCTTCAGACAAATCAGATTGGGCCAATTTTATTAGAAAGGTTCGCGAACTGCTACCAAAGTTCCAGCTTCATGATTGTTCTGATCATTGTAGAGGAACAAATGGACGTTGTATGAAAGGTTTTCCCAAGCCTTATAGCCGACAAACTATTTTACATGACGATAAGCCTGCAGAATATAAACGCCCAAGTCCTAAAGATGGCGGAGAGATATTAAAGATTACGCGCGACTCCATCGAAATTGAGTACGATAATCGACATGTAGTACCTTATAATCCTTTAATTATGGTCATGTTCCAATCCCACCATAATTTAGAATTTTGTTACGGTCAATCAGATAATTTAAAATATGCTTTAAAATACCCTTTCAAAGGTCCAAGCTTTTCTTATATTAAATGCGCTGATAGTAACAAAATTTCAATTGACGAACCTGCACAATATGCAAAAATGCTTTATAGAAGTCCATCAGAAGCTTATTGTAGAATCCAAGGCAATAGATATGCGTATCTTTCTCATACTGTAATTCCACTCTC
Organism: Meloidogyne enterolobii; assembly: GCA_963681835.1. Lineage (NCBI taxonomy): Eukaryota > Metazoa > Nematoda > Chromadorea > Rhabditida > Meloidogynidae > Meloidogyne > Meloidogyne enterolobii. The sequence goes on from CAVMJV010000044.1 coordinate 1,292,219, forward strand.
TATTCATTTGCCGGGTTTGCAAAAAATTGTTTTTCCTCCTGAATCCAAAAAAATTAAATTAAAACCTGTGACAAAAGGTGTGCTCCCTGAAACACCCCTAACTTCATACTGGAAGTTATGGAGAACAGACCAGTCAGTTCAACATATTCTTTTTGAAAATATGCCTGAAACATACTCAATCGATCCCAAATTTAAGACCTGGAAAAAAAGGAATCTTTCCACTAATGAACGAAGAATACAAGATCGTAAACCAGTTTTCGGTAGAATTTATCCAGTTTCACCTAGAGAAAATGAAAAATTCGCTCTTTATGTCCTTATGAGACATTTCCCTGGTGATCCAGATCATCTTAAAAATGTTAATGGAACTATTTGTGATACATTTGCAGATGCAGCTCGTCTGCGTGGTCTTTTTGAAGATAATGCTATATGGCAACGAACTCTAAGTGATGCTTCTACCTCCCTTATGCCTTCACAAATGCGTCAGCTATTTGTTAATATTCTTCTCCACGGCTCTACACAAGACTGTATAATTGATTCTAAACAGTTATGGGAAATGTTTAAAGACAATATGTATGATAAAAGATGCACAGACGCACAAAAACCAGGTCGTATTGACAGAGCATTAGCTATTATTGAAAGATATCTTTTTGCAAATGGCAAGCAAATGAAAGATTATCATCTTCCCCTACCTACAAATTCTTTATCTGATGACCCCAATAAGGCTGTTGACGAATTTTTCTTTCCCCAAGATGTATATGATGATGATGTAGATGAGACAGTTGATAATTCGTTCTTTGAAAGTGCAAAGTTAAATACAGAACAAAATAATTTCTATAAATTAGTCCTCGATGCAGTCATGAATCCAAACTCTAAACAGCGTTTGTTCTTTCTCTCCGGTGACGGAGGAACCGGAAAAACGTTTTTATTGAATTTTATTTTATTTAATTTACGTCGCTTAGGAAATAAAATCCTTGCAACAGCTTCAACAGGTATTGCAGCTACTAAATTTTATGCAGGCGGAATGACCCTACATTCTGCATTTAGATTTGGCATTACTCATGAGATAGGCAAAATTCCAAGTATTCCTTTTGGAAGCTATTTTGGTCGCCGAATAATTGAAAGTAACCTTATAATTATCGATGAGATTACAATGATTGAAAAAACAGTGATTGAGAATGTCGATAAACTCTGTCGCACTATGGTTCCTCAAAATAGGAATTTACCTTTTGCAGGAAAGGTTGTTATCATTTCCGGTGATTGGAAACAATCGCTTCCTGTTGTAAAAAATTCCCCTTCACCCGAAGCACAGGTGGCAGTTTCCCTTCAAAGCTCGCATCTTTATCCTCTGTTTAATAAGACTCGTCTTACACAGAATATGCGTCTCCAGTCCTCTGAAGTACAGTTCAAAGAGTGGCTATATAGACTCGGAACAGATACATCCGGTGTAAAAATAGTCATCCCAAAGTCTATGATTGTTGAAACAAAAGAAGAATTAATAGAATTTGTTTTTGATAAAGGCTTTGACATTCCAAGTTCCGATATGCTTAAGAGACTTATGCTCGCCCCTTTAAATAGATCTGTTGATCTAAATAATTCTTTAGTTCTGTCTTCCTTTGATACTGAATCTATTGACTATTATTCAATTGATAAGTGCACTAATGAAAATCCACTTTCTCCTTATGTTGCTGACTCTGACGTAGCAGCGCTTAATAAACTTACCCCAGGTGGTTTGCCAGCCCACCATATACATCTTAAAGTAGGTTCAATTATCGTACTTCTTAGAAATCTGAATACAAGCAAATCATTATGTAATGGTACCCGTCTTATAGTCAAAAAACTTCAAACGAATTTAATTTCAGCTGAAACCATTAGTGGTTCAAATAATGGTATGACAATTGGAATTTCTCGTGTCTGTAATTCCTATATTGATGAAAGTCCAGACGGTGTTAGTTTTGAACGTTTTCAATTCCCCGTTCGTGAAGCTTTTGCCATGACCATAACTAAGGCTCAAGGTCAAACTTGCGAAAGACTTGGAATTGATCTGACAGACGAGCCATTTGCTCATGGACAACTATATACTGCATTATCGCGTGCTACAAATAGTAAATTTATAAAAGTCTTCGCCCCGAATAAACCCAAAGACGACGAAGGTAATGTCCTCATTCATAATGTCGTAGCTCGTGGTCTTACCTTTGATTAGTCTATATCGTTAAATTTTTTAAATAATTTTTTGACTAATTATTTCCATAATTAAACACTCAACCCAACGTAATTTTTTTGTGTATTGATTTCTTTTTGGTTGTGTTATTGTTATTTTACGGCGATGATTCCCCTTTTGCGTTTAGGGATGTACCGCCTTCTTAGTTTTTGGTGATGATACCCCTTTCGTGTTAAGGAACGTGCCACCTTTCTCTCCTTTTTGGGCGATGGTTCCCCTTTTGTTTTAAGGGATGTACCGCCTTATTTTTTAGTGACGATTCCTCTTTTATTTTAAGGGTCGACCACCTACTTCTCTCTTAAGGGTTTTAATTGGCCTTTTCATCAATTCCAGCCGATTATTCTCTTTCGTGTTAAGTGATGTTTTGCCTCTACCTCTCATTCTTTTCTTACGATTCTCTTTCGTGTTAAGAGATTTCGTCTCCCCTCCCTTTCGTGTTAAGGGTTGTAATTCCCCTCCCTTTCGTGTTAAGGGTTGTAATCCCCCTCCCTTTCGTGTTAAGGGTTGTAATCCCCCTCCCTTTCGTGTTAAGGGTTGTAATTCCCCTCCCTTTCGTGTTAAGGGTTGTAATTCCCCTCCCTTTCGTGTTAAGGGTTGTAACTCCTCCCCTCCCTTTCGTGTTAAGGGTTGTAATCCCCCTCCCTTTCGTGTTAAGGGTTGTAATTCCCCTCCCTTTCGTGTTAAGGGTTGTAATTCCCCTCCCTTTCGTGTTAAGGGTTGTAATTCCCCTCCCTTTCGTGTTAAGGGTTGTAACTCCTCCACTCCCTTTCGTGTTAAGGGTTGTAATCCCCCTCCCTTTCGTGTTAAGGGTTGTAATTCCCCTCCCTTTCGTGTTAAGGGTTGTAATTCCCCTCCCTTTCGTGTTAAGGGTTGTAATTCCCCTCCCTTTCGTGTTAAGGGTTGTAATTCCCTTTCCTTTCATGTTAAAGGTTGTAAATTACTTTTAAATATAAAATAAAGCCAATGTCCACACATGCTACTATCCAACCTCTTCTCCGTCCCCCCTCCCCAGGAGTACAGGGTTTGCCCGTTTACCACCGTGCACCTCCACGTGGTGTACTCTGGGCATTGTTTTACTTTTGTAAAACTATGGCTAAGCACGGTACAAACGGGAGTTAAAATTTTTTAAATAAAAAACAAAAATTTTTTAGAATATAGTAAATTAAAATTTTTTAGAAAGTTAAATATAAAATTAAATAAATATTTAAATACTTAACTTAAAAATTAGATATAAAAATTTTAGAAAATTTTAACATGGCATTTAAAATCTCTAGCTGCGCGCGAAGCGCGCCCCAAAGCCGATAGGCTTTCCCACGGCCAGAATAAAATTTCAATCCAAAGTATCCTAATAGGCACCCAGCTATCCGCCGCCATCAGTGGTCAAACCCACAGCTAGTTTAATTCCTCAAATTTAAAATACCTCAGTATTTCTTTAATCCATCGATGAAGTGAAAATTAACAAGGTATAGTAATTATTAGGGTATCTAATAGATTGAACTTCTTGATTGAACTATTGAACTATCTATTATCTAGATTGAACTATCTATAGTTTCAACAAATATAAGCTAATGTATTTATAGATCTTTGATTTAAAACACATATTGTGCAATTAATTACAAAAATTAATACAATTTAAGAAAGACTTCTTATTGAATAATTAAGAAATCTTTTTTTAATTAAATACCTCAGTTTTACATATTTTTATTCCCAAGGATCTGCGTCCAACGGAGGCTTAATTTTATAAGAATACATATATTATTTAATAATACATACTTTTATTTAATTTAAAATTTAAATAAATATTTTTTTAAAATTACTCTTAAAAATTTTTCAATATTTCTTTAAAATGTTAGCTAATTAAAAATTTAACTTTTTTTTTTGTTAAATTGAAAATATTCCACCTGTACAATTTTATATAAAATTTTGTTTATTTGTTTTTAAAATCATCTGTCAACAATTTTTAATTAATTTATTTAATATTTACAATTAAATTATTTTTTTTAATTATTTAATTTTAATTAAAATTTTTTATAAAAAATTTATTTTAATTAAAGTAATTTTCATCTGTCTCTTTATTTAACAAAAACTCCTTTCAATTATTACAATAAAAATTATTTTAAATATAATTATTATTACAACACCAATTTCTCTCTTTTTTGTTATCAAATTATTAAATTAAATAAATTTTTTTTAATTTCTTCTCATTTTTTTCAATTTATTTTTAATTAAAAACTCCTCTCTTCCGTTCATCTTTTTTAATTTAAACTTTTAATTAAAAAAATATTTTTAGGCAACCATTTAAAAAAATATTTTAATTTTAATGGATGATTAAAAAAAGTTTAAAATAAATTTGTCCTTTCATTTTACAAAATTTAATTTGATGAGCGAATAAATTTAATAAAAAGACAAGAAGACCGACCACGTAAATACACCTTTAAATTAATTTTTATTTTTTTATTTTCTTGTTTTTGTGTTTTTTAATTTATTTTTATTTTTAAATTAAAAAATAAATTTATTTAAATAACCGGTTTTAAGTAAAAAGAAAATAAAAAAATAATTAAATAAAAATTGTTAATGCGTGGGAGAGGGGGGGGGGGGAGAGGAAAGTTTTACTTTAAAAAGAAGAAAAACAATTGATTTAATTAATTTGTTATAAAAAAGTTGCAAATCTTTTATATATAATTTATTGTTAAAAATATAGTAGAATATTCAGGTAATTTTTAAAAAATAATTTTAGCCCTTTTAATTAATTTGAGTGTTAAAATTTTTCTCGAAATTTAAAGCCTCGTAAAAAAATTTTCTGAGCAATTCCTTGGTCACTTAATTTTATAAAATTAATTAATTTTATTTAACATTTTCGTATATATTTTAATTTTATATATTATTAAAATATTTCAATGATCAAATTTTTAATTAAAAATATATTTTTCCCATTTTTCTTAATTAATTTTAATTCTACCCAATTTTTTCTTAACCTTTTTGTTGTAATACATAAATACTTTAAAACATTTTTAAACTATCCAGTTTTTATTTAATTTTATTTTGATTTATTTTTTTATTATTTTAAATATTAAATACAAAAATTTTTTATTTAATTATTATATTTATTACCTAGCTTAATTTAATTAATTCAAATTTTTCTGAGTTTTTTTAATAATTATAATCTTTTCATTAATTTTATTTCCTATACTTTATTTTGTCTAAATATCTCAACTTCTTTTTAGAACGTTTCTTCTACATATTCTAAACTAATCCAAAAGAAATAAAAACAATTCTACTAAAAATAACACTTTATTATTTATTTTTATCAATTATTCAATTAATTTATTAACTTTTTGTTAACTTTCTATTTATTTATAACCTATTAACGGTCATGAGAAACATAAATAAATTACTCATATTAAACAAAAAACCATAAAGAATAATTATTAAAAAGACTAAAAATTATTTTGATAATTTTATTTTTTTTAATTTAAAATAAATTATTTTTTTAGTCTCGCCCCTTAATTTTTTAAAAATAATTCCTTTCCCTATTTTTGGCGACTTTTTGCAAAAATACTTTGAATAATCTCTCCTCATTTATTTCTTTAAAATAATTTTTATCAAATAAATTTCCTTATCAGAATGATAATAAAAATATTTTTTTCTTCAATATTTTTTAAATAAAAGAAAAGATTAATATTTAATTGTTTAGATTCTTTAATTTATTAGAAATAAATATATTTTTGTGTGTGTTAATTTAATAATTTCATTAACTTGAAAAATAATTTATTTTTTTATTTCAAATCAATCTGAACGGACTTTGACAATGAATAATGAATTCTAGCAAAGTACTGCCGAACAAAATTTTTCTTCTTTTAGAATTACTTCCTTTATTGTTGAACTAATCCCCCGTTGTTGGAGCTTCATCCTCCGTTTTTGGAACAACTTCCCTCATGTTTGGAACAACTTCCCCTATGTTTGAAACAACTTCCCGCGTTCTCAGAACAACTTCGCCCGTTGACTACTAAATTAGACCAGATCAAAATTTTTCGGGTTAATAAACTATCCACTTTAGAAAACAACTGCCTCTGTTTTTATGTACATAGTTTAATGTAACTATAGCAGAAATGTTTCGAAACAAAAAATTTTAAATCGAAAAACTCACCAAAAAATTTAAATAAATATCGAAATTTCGAAACAGCCCTGGACTATAGCAAAGATTTATAAATTATAACTTTTCATTTTCGTCTTTCGCCTTTTAAAATTCAAGTAAAAAACTTCAACAACATCCTTAATTTTTCATTTAATAATGAAACACCCATAACTTTATGTTTAATTTTTGGAAATGACAGATAAAGATCACAATTTTACTTCGTGTTGTGAATTGCTACTTCGCTTTTTAAATTATAACTTTTAATTTTCGTGTTTTGCCTTTTAAAATTCAGTTTCGACAAACCCTGCTACCAATCAACCTATTTCTACCTTTTTTTACTCCTTTCTATCCTACCCTCTTCCCTCTTCCCTCACCCCTCACCCCTCCCCCCTCCTCCCCCCCCCCCTCATTCCTCGGCTCCCATACAAAATACCGAATTCTTAAAATATGGAATCTCAAAATCGCGAATCGGCTAAAAAAGCTCAAAATATGGAATCTCAAAATATCGAATCTCAAAATATGGAATCCCAAAATATCGAATCGGCCAAAAAAGCTCAAAATATCGACAATGCGGCAAAAGCCAGTTGAGTCTGAACAATTTTATCAACAACTTCGAAAAAAATTTAAAAATATGCAAAAGGGTTTTTCTAGGGTAAAAAATATGCTGATTACGAATCTGAGCTCGGATTTTGAAAAAGTCGAATCCCAGACCATGAACCGAGCTTCGAATCCCGAACCGAATTTCGATTTTCCGAATGATAGCTCATTTGAAAGAGCACGACGAGCTGCATCGACTGATACCAAAATCAATGAAATCCGACTTTATTGGACTGAGATACAGACCCCTGAATAAACTGAAAAAGACCTGCACTCAATTGGCGGCACTCAAACGGCCCTTTTCGATTTAAAAAATTCGACATTTTTAACTACTTTTTAGCCGATTCGGTATTTTGAGCATTTTAGCCTATTCGAGATTTTGAGATTCGATATTTTAAGATTCCATATTTTGAGCTTTTTTGGCCGATTCCATATTTTGAGATATTTTTCCCGATTCGGTATTTTGAGCTTTTTTAGCCGATTCGCGATTTTGAGAATTCGGTATTTTGTGCGGGCACGCATTCCTCCCTTCCCTACATCTCTCCATCTTTAGATTTTATTTTCGTGCCCGCTCAACTCATCGAATCCTTAACTCATCGAATCGACCAAAAACGCTCAACTCATCGAATCGGCTAAAATTCCTTAACTCATCGAATCGGCTAAAATTCCTTAACTCATCGAATCGGCCAAAAACACTCAACTCATCGAATCCTTAACTCATCGAATCCTCAACTCATCGAATCGGCCAAAAACGCTAAACTCATCGAATTTTTCCAAAAGGGGACGTTTGAGTCCCCTGTTTTTATTTTTCTCCCGAAAGGGCTAACTGAATCTTCGTTGAAAAAATTTTTTGCTGCTATGGAGGCTAGGAAAAAGGGCTTTTGGGCATAATCGGGGTCTACTGGACTAATTTGGTCCGGTTTTACCCGGTAAAATCTCCAGCATAATTTATTAGGAATGAGATAATGTTCTGATAATGTTTTCACTGGCCGGATAAACTTGGATGAGTGCCCGATCAACTAATTAACAAAATTAGTTGAAACCCCAGAAGAAAACAAAAAAAAATAAACAAAACAATAAAAAATCTAAAAAATAAACACGGGGACTCAAACGTCCCCTTTTGGAAAAATTCGATGAGTTGATCGTTTTTGGCCGATTCGATGAGTTGAGGATTCGATGAGTTAAGGATTCGATGAGTTGAGTGTTTTTGGCCGATTCGATGAGTTGAGGATTCGATGAGTTAAGGATTCGATGAGTTGTAGGGTAGCCTTTATTTTTTCCTCTCTATCTTTATAATAAATAAAAATTTATTTTTAAAAGATAAAATCATTTATCCAATATGTCATCCCTCTTCTTGCCCTTAATTTCCCCCATCTCTTTCTTTACAATGCTGGCAGCGAAATCTAAATATAGGTTGGTTATTGGCCAAAAATTTAAACGCGCGTGTTGTCTGTTAGACTTTTTACAACTACCCAGTTGCCAGTCTTTAAATTTTATAGAGACTTTTGATTGTATATTAAATAATTTTTTTTATTGATTTTTATATTTAAAATATTTTTATTAATTTTAATTTTTGTATTTTTAATTTTTTAATTTCTAAAATTAATTAATTTGGGCTGAAAAAATTTTAACTACTAAAATGAGGTGTAAAATTTTGGAACAATGCCAACTAGATTTAAACAAATGTGAGTGTTTACGTTAGTGGCGGTTCACATGAAGGGGCCTGACTATGTCGAATTTTCCTAAAACATTTTTTTACATTCCTAAAAATTTTAGCAGATTAAAAATTTTTAAATTTTTTGGTAGCGGGTTGACTCTATTTTGAGATTTAAATGCAAATAATAAAGTTCGGATCCTGACCGGGTCCGGATTTTCTGGATCCCGTGGTCCGGAATATGGGTAGTTTGATAAAAACAGGATTTTCCTACTTTTTATATGAAAATCAGGTTCGGATCGTGTCAAAAGCTCGGATCCGGTCCGGCTCCGATATAAAAAACGGCATAATTCTCCCTCTCAAAATGGGGAAAGTAAATCAAAAAATTTGGGTGGGAAATTATCAAAAATGTAAATTTTTGTCGCATACAACATCTAAAATTCTCAAAATTTTCTCCTTCGGCGCCAAGAAAGGAATACTCCTGATCAAATTAAATTAGAATTTTTAGATTTTCTCGCGAAGATAGTTTTTTATCTTCGATATTTTCTCTAAATCCCATAAATCTATTGGTCTTTATTTAAAAATGTTATTTTTTCCATTAAAAATTTAAAAAATAGTTTTTTTCTTATCAAAAGTTAAGAAGAGGAACTTTTTTGAGTCAAAAAATGTCAAAATGTTTAAGTGCATGGCGAGCGAAAATCTGTCCATCCTTGCAAAATATCTCCATCATAGCATAAACTGATTATTTTTAATTTCAATCGGACCCACTTTTATGACATTCCACTTGCACAATAGTCTCATTCTTTCATTCACAAAAAATTTTATCTTAACTTTTAATTTTAATATTATTGCAATTAAAAATAAATAATTAAATATTTTTTGTTTTCAATTGTAATCCTTTCATTTATTACCACAAATTTTAATACTTTATATAGATATATATTTATATTTATTTTTTATCTGCCATTTAATAATCCAAATCTGTATTTCCTAAAAATAAATTTTAAATGCCGACAACTATTTATTTTAAATAAATAATTATTTTTAAGTCCATCTTTAATCCTTTACTCGCGCAATAAACCGATATTTTTAATATATTTTTAAAATAATATAATCTCCCCTTATATAAAACATTTATAGCATTTAGCTAATCTTTCTATAATTATTTTATTTACAAATTCCTTAAAATTTATTTTTTTTATTTTTCTATACTTTACATATTACAAATACACTCCTAAATAAATTTTTAATAATATTTTAAGATTTTATTTTTATATTTCTGTTTTATATTTCTATCTATATATTTGAAATTAGTATAATCAAGAAAACTGTTAGAAACTCTAATTTATAAAATTCTTTATTTCGATATTCTTACTTTGAATTAATCAGATAAATTAGTAGTTTGTCTCCATAAAAATTTTAAATTATTAAATTTGAATATATTTTTCTATCAAAAAATTTTTTTAAATTTAATTTATAATTATTTATTTATATTTTTTATTAAGTATTCCTATCACTTAAAATAATTATTTTCTAATCAAATACAAACATATTTTTCCCTTATTTTGTTTGTCATTAAATAATATTCTTAGTTTTCGGTCAGAATCTTCCTTTTTACTTTTATTTAATTTTTTTTTCATTTTTTATTCAAGATTTTTAAGGCTTCTTATGAATATTTAAATACACAAATTATAATATTAATATATTTTCAGATTAATTTTTTGTAAACAAAAAATTAAAACATTAAAGACCAAATTATTTTAATGTACTTTTTTTTTAATTTTAATTTTATAGTTGACTGTTTAAATAATTATTTTAATTCTTTAATTAAATATATAGACTAAATTTATTAAATTTTAAATAATTTTTCATCCTCTTTTTAACTAAAAACTATCAAAAATTAATCATTATTTACTAAAATAATTAATTAAAAATTTAAACAAAAATTAATTTTTTTAACAAAATTTGTCTGGCAATCCTTCCTTTTAACTTTTTTAAATAAATTAATTTCTTTCTCCTTTTTGGCCTTTTCATGCTGTCATGGTTTTATAGTAAAAACATTATTATTTTCGCGCACTAATAAAATTATATTTCCTTTTTACTTCGTCACATTTAGTGCCATAAATAAATTAAAAACTTTATTTTTAGTTAAAAATTGTCAACCTTCTTTTTACATCACTCTCACACTTAAAATGGCTCATTTATTTTTATATTCACACAAATATTTTTACTTTTTGAAAAACAAAAAAAATTTTGTGAGCCAGACAATTTGTATGTTGATTACGGGACACGCCCAAAACGGCGCGCGGCCATAACGGCGCAAAGCCTTAACTTTCTTCAAGATTTCTTAATTAGCTATATCAGATTTAGTATCAAACGATTCCTCTCATCGAGCTAGGGAGACACAATTTCCCTCAAGTTATGGCTTTGAGCCGGTATGGCCGAGCGCTGTTTTTGGTTTTACCCATTGATTACGCATTTCTGATTTTTGCGAATCCAGAGAAAAATAATTTTCTTATATTTTAGATTAGTTTTTAAAATTACATATTTTAAATATGTATTTACCATTTAATTCTATGTTGAGAGCCATCTTTCTGCTAGCACTTGTGTTACTTTAGAGTTTATCATTAAGAAGCTGTCTGTAACTAATCATCTTACATGATTCAATACCATAAACTTTCATAAAAATAACCGATAGATAGTTTCGAATGTTCAAATAACTAACCCTAGCTTCAATTGCTTTTACTAATAACCAGGAAAAAAGCCCGAAGTTATTTTTAAAATTAACAGTATATCCCAATTTATCTAAAGCTTGTTTATATTTAAAAATCCCAACAGACCTTACATTTTCTCTCATTAAAATTATTTCCTCGGTTGCCTTTAACTACAAACAAAAAAGTAAATATTATTTTTACACACTTTTAATTATCTTTATTTTTAATTGTAAGCTTACTTTTTGTGTGTGAATTTTGAGCAAAATCTTTTTGTACCCTATAATTTTTTGTTGAGAGTGACAACTTTTATTTTGAGCTATAATAATAATACTTTAATAAATGTAAATATGTCTGTTTATTTTGTCTTATTTAAAGTACTTTCTTTGAATTTGAAACTTTATATAAAATAATTATTTTAGAGATTTTTCCATTTTAAAACGCCTTTTATTTAATATACTTGTTAAATTTTTTTATTTATTTTAGATTAGATTTTTATTTTCTTTGTTTTTGGTAAATAATTTTAAATAAAATTTTAAAATATAATTAATTTTTAGACGCCAAATATTTATAGGTAAAGTAAAACACCGAGCAAATAAAACTAATGTCTAATACATATTAGTCCTTTACAAATATCGAGAATTAAACTATAGAAAAATCTTTTGTGTTTTTTTTCAAAATTTTTCATCATAATCTTATACCTAAAACTACATATGTATATTCAATTTTTTTTGAAAATTTTTTTATTAAATTGTCTCTATTTTATACTTAACTAATTATTTTGTTTTTTAAATAAATATTTTTAAATTATTAATATAGCTAATTTATTTAAAAAATTCTTTTAAATATTTAAATAACATTTGTAAAGCTTTTCTTTAAAAAATTGTACCTTTTCTAAGCTTAAATTTCCTTCAAATTTGCCCTTTTATAAACACAAAATTATTTATTCTCACGCAATCTATTTTTTCTTTAATTTAAATTCGTAAATATTTTTTTCTTTTTTAATTGTGCCTGTTCGTAAATAATTATTATTTTTTATTGTTATTTAAATTTAGCTTGAAAATAAATTTAAAATAAAATTTAACTTTTTTGGAATATATAAAGTTTCAAAAATCTCTAAAAAATTATTTCTATTAATTGAAGATTTAATAAAAATAATTTTTCAATTTTTATTAGCATTTATTTCTTCACAATTATCCCAACTTCCACAAATATATTTTTTATTTAAATTTTTCATTATTATTAAAATATTTTTTTATTTTTAGTTATCACAATTATTTTAAATAAAAATAGAAAAAATATAATTAAATTATTATCAACAAAATAACAATAAAAAACAAAATTGGTAATTTTATTTTTTTAATATTTCTTATTTTTAAAAATTTTCAGAAAATGCTAAATTAACAAACAAAAATGCAACAACAATTAATATATTTAAATATTAAAAATTAAATATATTTAATTAATTAAAAAAAATAATTTTTTGTCAATTGTGAGCATTACCAGCAAATGCCCTCTTCTTTAGAGGCAATGATTCAAAACATGATACAAGCGGGTATTCCACAAGCACAAATGATGCAATTATTGCAAACAATGCAGGTACTAAACAAAAATTAATTTTATTAAACAAACAATATTATTAAAAATATTTACTTTAATTTCCTAAATTAAATTTTTCTAAATTGTTTTTTTAATTTTTCTAAAATCTAAGACACTTAAATTCTTAATGTTATTTAAATTTAATTTCATTTTGTTGTCATGACAATGTAAAATGAAAACTTTAAATAAATTAAAAAAAATATTTTTTTTAATTATTTAATATTTATTTTGGATTAATTTATGTACTATTATTTCTTTAATTAACATTTCTAAAATTACTAATTTATTCTTGTTCTTCCTATTTAATAACATCCAATTTTTACCCTATAGTTAATCAAAAATCTAAATTATAATTAATTTAATTAATTTTTAAAATTTCTTTTAAATTTTTTGATAATTATTTGCATGCAACCAAATAATAATTTTTTAAAATTTGTTTCATTATTTATTGCGTGTTACTTTTGATGAAAAGAAATTTTTAATAGATTAATTTTTATGACAAAAAATATTTAAAAAAATATAAAATTATTTAATTTACTAAGAAACAATATTACAATTTTTGTTTAAAAATTAGATATTTGATTAGTTTTTATTAGGTCTCAAGGGTTTTATGGAGCTCATAAATTATCTTTCAGATTATCAATTTTATAAGATTTTTGGTTACCTACCGCACATACTCTATTAATTACCCTGGGTAACTATTGTTTCGACCTCTATGTGGAGAGAGTAATTGATAAAGGCGGGGTAATTAATAGAGGTTATTTTAATTATAACTATTTATTAATTATAACTATTTTTAAGAGGGTAATTATTGTTTCGACCTAACCTTCACATCTTATGATTTCTAAAGCTTTTTTATATTTTTTCCCCACACGTCTTTTAGGTTTCTATATATAATTATTACAATTTCAGCTGTTTATTTTAACTAATAAATTTATTTAATTTGTTTCATAAATTATACATAATTAAATATTTTATTTATTATCTACCTATTCCGATCTTTGATGTTTTATATTCTCAACTTAAATATTATTTTTAGATTTCGAAATTTTTTAAAATCTTTTTTTTAAGTTTTAGTTTAACAAACAAAAAATATAAGACGATTGGATTTTTTTAAAAAATTGTTTGTATATATTTATTTGTTTTATTTAAGTTTAACAAAAAACTGGGTACAGGAGTTTCTTTTCTTATTGTAAACAAATATCCGAATTTAGTTCTTTTAATATTTGTCTAACTCAACCTCTAAAGTTTTTGAAATCATCTAATTTTTCCGAAGGTAATTGCGCAGTTTTATCGCACACTGAAAAAAACTTTGTTTACCCTCTAAAATTCTTTAACAATTTTTAGAAAAATAAAATATACCTATTCAAAAATCCTTCATTTTGTTAATAAATTTTTCGTGGTTCTTTATTTACAAAGTAATTTTTAAGTAATAACTAAGCTCAATAAAAGAGACTTCATACAAATGAAGACCTTAATAATTAGTAGACTCTTGGTCTTGAGTCTTGATTCCAAGACTTTTCTTGTGTTTTTTTTCGGTCTTGGGGTGAAGTCTTGGGCTTGAGTTTTGAGAATTTTCGGTCTCGTACGCTTCTAATAATAAACTTTGTATCTCAATTATTTCGTTGTTTCAAAGATTGACTTCTGGTAAGAATCTTTGAATTTACTTAAATTTTTGGTCTTAGCATAAACAATTTCCTAGTAACTAATAAAGAGTTAATTAATTCTAATATCAAGCTCTAATTAATGTTCATCTTGAATTTCAGGGAAAAATTCATTTGCTACTTTTACTTTTAATGTTTCCTTTTTATTTTGAATTTAATTTTTTACATATGTATGTATTTTTTATTGTAATCTATTTCATTCTTTGTTTTTTGTTCAAATATCAGATCTCATTCATAATAAATTCGAGATGGATTTACTTAAATTTAACTATAAATATTTACTTCTTTGTTTACCTTTTATTTTTTATTTTCATCTATTCTTTAGCCTCTCGCCTACACTTTACTTTTTATCTAAAACTGCGCAATGTTTACCATTCATCCTTCCAACTCGAGGCTGTTCTTCCTTCCTTCCCGAACAAATAAATCCATAAATAAATAATGGCTAGAATATGATTTTTTAAATAAAATATTTTATGAAAAAAAATATTTTTGAAATTTTATATAAATTATTGAGTTTACTTAAGTTAAAATTTTATTTATATTTTAACTTAGAAACTCGATTTGATTGTCTATCACTAATTCATTAGAATTATCTGACTCTTCTCATAGCATACTTAAATTTATTTCCTAACTCCAGATATTGAGTATTTTTATCCTTAAACTAATTTCTAATTTACTTTTTCTTTATAAATTTAATAAAATATTAAAATTAATTTTAAAATAAATATTCAAAAAATCATCCTTTTTTAAACAAAAAAATATTATTTAATTTAATTTTTTATTTTCTTTAAAGGCTACAGCCACAAATAACAACAATATTTCTTCTCCAGCAATTAACGGCACAACTAACTCCGCCACTAATAGTTCAAGTGGCGGAGGTCACCAAACTGTTAATCAAGCCCATCAACATTTTTCATTAGCTAATAATCAACATCAACAAACTGCAAGTCAATCCGCAGTAGTAGCATCAGGTGGTGGGAATGGAGGATCTACTGCGGCAGTAAATACGGCAGGTGCACATCAAGTTGCTGCTGCCGCTGCTGCAAGTCTTCAGGTGAATAAATAAATATTTTTTTTTAATTTGGAAAATATTTTTTCTGAGTAATATTGACAATTTAATTAGAAAATATTTTTATATACATATTAGATTAGCTTTAAAAAATAGATAATAATATTATTGAGAGTTTGAGAGAATTTTTATTTTTATAATTTTAAATTGAGTTTGCTTTTTAAAGTCTTAATTGAGTCTTCTATTACAGGAAGTCTTATATTACATGACTACATATTAAGCTCTTCAATTTAAGTCCTATATTATAAATAGAACTAGGATTCGTCCTTTAAATGAAAAAACCAACACTTGTATTTTTTATATTGAATATATCCTTTATTTATGTCTTTAGAATTGACATTTTAGTTTTTAAGAAATCCTATTTAAAACGATTATTAAATAAAATTCTGATTGCTCTGTTGATTCAAGAGTAATGTGTCTAAACATCGAGTTCTGCTTATTCTTTGGCCCGTGTTTTCTATTTTTGATTTTTGGGTGGTATTTTGATTAAGGGTTGGTTATCGAATATTGTTTTATCAATTCTAAAGTAATTTATTTTGCTATCGAGGATGAGCTCCAAATTCCTCCCCGCTAGTTTCAGAAATAAAAAAATAAAAACTTTTATTTACATTACACAAGAGATATAAAAAATTTAAGAAAGCTAGAGGTAATAAATGTTTGTTACACACTACAAAAATCAGCATGTACATATATGTAAATACAAATCAGTAGCTCTCCGCTTTAAAAAATTTTCCCTCAAACAACTGGCCAAAAAAAGGCAGCTGTTCCAACGTGTTTAATGAGCGAATGCTTTAAGGGAGTTTTTTCTACCCCCTGTTTAATTTATTTGATGGCTGTCAAGGAAGAAGAAACATTTAATAAAATATAGTTTGTATATAATTATGAAAGTGATTGACTTCTTCGATAGCGATTTAGGTTAGACAATGAGGAGGGAGGGAGAGAAGGGGATGAATGGAGGGATAGAGAGAGGATGTTGTGATTGGATAGATGCGTGGATAATGCCGAGTCTCTGTGGCATTTATTTACACCTTTACCTTTTTTTAATTTTTTTCTCTCCCCTTTATTTCTTCACCTTTCCATCCAATATTTAACTTCACACCATTCTTGACATATGATTGGACATTGATTTTAAAAATACTTTTTTCTACTCTATTACTCGAGTAAATTTTTCAATTTAAAATTTTTATTTGACTTTTTTATTTACCTTTACTTTATTTAAAAAAATTTAAAATTTATTTTTTTTATTTATTTACCTGTCTTTTATTCTTTTTTTCTTTCTAAATTTAATTTTTCTTTTAAAAAATTAATTTAATTTATCTCCAAAATCTACTAAATTCTACTATCGTACAAATATTTAATTCGTACAAATATTTAATCTCTTTTCTGTGAGAATCTAAAAATTTTAAATAACTCCTCATAAAAGCCATTTAAATAAAATAAATAATTTTTTGAAGTAATTTAAATTAAAATAATTATTTTATTTAAATTTTAATTTTAAAAAATATTTTTATATAAAATATATATTTTGGATAATATTTTAAATAAATATTTATTTAAAATTAATTACAAAAGAATATTCTTTAATTAATTACAATATTTTTATAATATTTATTTCCTTTCTTTAAATATTATTTAATAATAATTATTTAATCATATACAAGTTTATTTAATTATTTCCTCATTTTTATATTTTACATAAAATTTTAAAAAAACTTTCAAAATTTCTCTCAGAAAATATAAATAAATGCACTTTAATTCTTATAAACATTTTTCGTAAATATCAAAATATATTTTTTTATTAAATAAACGAGACAATTTAAATTATTTTCTTCTCTTTTTTCTTAAGGAAAAGAAATATTTTATTTAATTTAAATTATTTTAATTATTTAAATTATTTATTTTTGATTTTAATTAATTTTTTTTCTTTCACTATAAAGTTTAAAAATTTATAATTTCTCTAATAAATAATTTATTTTTCTTATTTTAATAACACCTGATTAACAAAAATTTTTTTTGTTGATTTAATTTCTAGCCTCTGTATTAGATGAATAAAAATTTTTAGTTATTTTATTTACTATTCCTTCAGTAAGGTTAAAAAAATTTTTTTTATTTACTTTAAAAATGGGATTTCTAAATTGTCATATTTTAAAAGTTAAAATAATTTTTCTTTTTTATGTATATTTAACTTTTAATTTAAATATCAACTGGTTAATTTATTATTTAAAATTGTTAAATATTTAATTAATTTAAAAAATAATTATTTTTGGACTTCTTTAAAGCAAATTTTTATTTTATTTTCTTTTAATTTTTTAAGTGAAATAATTTTTATAAAATCAATCTTAAATTAATTTCTTTAATTAATTTTTTGATAATTACTTCATTAAAGAATATTTTACATATTTTTCTACTATTAAAAAAATTTTTTTAATTGACGTATATTTTGACAAGTATTTTTTAAATAAAATTCTTATGTCAATAAACAAAACTATAAAATATTTTTTAAATTAATTTAACATTTTCTTCCTTAAATATTCTAAATATTTTAATTGTTTGCAATTTTTTCTTCTTCTTTTTCAATTTAAATTTTCATCATTTTTAACATTTTTTGCAGCAATCCACGCATTCTTCCACCTCACAAACATTTTTACATAAATAAATAAAATATTTAAATAAACATACACAACTTTTTCTTTATTCGTGGCAATTTCCAACTATTTATTTACTTCTACGATCCACGATTTTATCTGCATTGTATTTAAAGGCGCACCTAAAGTAAATATATAACCAAAAACAGTTTAGCAACAAATCTTCATTTTTAAATTTTTAAAATACTTTGTTAAAATATCTAATATTATTTTTGAATGTTTTTAAAAAATAATTTGAGAATAAATAAATTATTTTTTGAACATTGCTTGAACACGAAAAATATACTATCTCAAACATCAAATATTTATTTATTTGGATTATTTTTATCTCGACAGATTATTTTCAATTGCCATATCCTCATCCTAATATATTTCTATTTTTTAACATCTATTTTCTATTTAAAATATTTTTTCTTTTAATTTTAGATTATTAGATAAAAGTCAAAAATATTAGATTTTATACGTAAATGTCTAGATTCTTTTGGCAGACACCGAATAGTACAAGCATCGCAAACATTCCAAACTCAGCACTAGCAACAGGGGGGACTTCCATTCAAACACAAATTACCCCAAATGTGGGGAAGTTGCGATAATATAAAAATAATATTAAAATTAGGCATTCAAATCCCTTAAAAACAAAAAATAATTTAAATCACTAAAGAGATTATTGTGATAGACGGGGGTAGGGAATAAAAAAAGGAAAAATAATCTCCTACTACATATTATTCGTGATTATTTTAGTTAAAAGATTTAAATAATTTTTTTTTGGGGAAAGATTTATATTTAAACTAAATAATAAAAAAATTTGATAAACAAATACCGGAAGAGATTAATTTATTTGAATAATTTGATAAATAAATATTTTTATGATTCTAAAATTTAATTCGATAATGATTGTGTTAGAAAAATTATAAAATTATATAAAATTTATTTTATAATAAATTTTAGTGTTTATTAAAATTAAAAAAAAAATTAAATTTAAATTTAGTATTAATTTCTTATATTTAGGTTGTAACATAAGTTTTGATACCCGAGCATGTTTTTCGATGAATACTTGTATTGATATGGATGTTCTATATACCATTCGAAAGCTTAATTCGTATCTCGTTTGACATGTTTCAGCGTTTTTTAAAAAAATTTTAAACTTCTTAGATATACACTGATAAATGGGATATGGTCGGATATGCCAAATCCGGATCCGGCTAAATAAATTTTTTACAAAAGATGTAACATAAAATGATTATTCACAATAATTTTAGAAGCCAGAATCAAAAAAAATCAGGGAAAAATCTTTTTCCTAACCCAAGATATGAATTTTTAAAAAAATTTTTTTTTAAAAAACGCTGAAACATGTCAAACGAGATACGAATTAAGCTTTCGAATGGTATATAGAACATCCATATCCATACAAGTATTCATCGAAAAACATGCTCGGGTATCAAAACTTATGTTACAACCTAAGTAATTTATAGCAATTAGCCACGCTTCAACAGCAACAACAACAAATACTAGCAGCTCATCACCATCAACAACAGCAACAACAGCAATACCAACAACAACAGTCTGCTGCATCACACAATCCGACAGCATCTGTTGCAGCTGTACAACAAGCACATGTTGCAGCTGTGGCTGCTAGTGGTGGGGCAGGTTTTGACATAAATATTTTTAAATAAATTTTTAACTTAATTTAAAGCTGGCCAACACCAATCTACAATACACGCAACTTCTTTGATGCAACAAATGGCTGCCGTTGCCGCTGCAGCACAGCAACAACATCCACATTCCCAACAACCAACAAATACTTCTGTTGGACTTCAAGCTGTAATGCAACAACAATTACAACAAACGGCAGCTGCAGGTTCGGCGGCAACACATCCTATGGCTGCAGCACTTGCCCAGGCAAGTGGAAAAAATGTAAATTAATGAAAAAATATTTCTTCTATAGTATAATTTTGGAATTTTATTATAAAAAAAAATAATAAAAATTGTTTTATTTATTCACAAAATATTTTTTTCTCAAACTACATAGAATTATTCTTTTGGAAAATTTTATTGCCAATTTTTAAATTTTTTTTTGTAATTGTAACACTATAAACAAACAAATGATAAAATATTTAATTTTTGCTCATAAAATATTTTGCAGAATTTTAAACGATTTCCAAACTTTCCTTTAAATTTTGACTTTATTTACTATTTTCAGTCCATGCTTTTATTTATTAAGATCTTTTTCAGGCTCAATTTGTTGCTTCAATCCAGCAACAGCAGCAGCAACAACAGCAAGCTGCAGCAGCTGTTGCTAATAATGGCAATACAGGTGTATCTGTCTCTCTACCTCCCGGAATGGCTGTAGCAGTACAACATCCACAATTAGCTTCTAATGTCGGACAAAATGTTTCGGCAAACAATGCTGGACAGTTGGTACCTTCTTTGGCTACTCCTTCTCTAGCTTGGCCAATTTTTCAGCCAATAGTAAACATTGTAAGAAGAATTTTTTAAAATAATCTAAAATATAACAACCAAATTTTCAGCCTTTTTTTGACATGGCCACTTATCAAAAAGTTAATTTGGACGTTCAGCCAAGTGCCATGGCCAATGGAATGGATTTACCCTTAAATGATATTAACACACTTAGGTTAATTTAAAAAATAAATACATTAGATAATTATTTTTTTCTTTCAGGTTTTTCTTTAATTTTGGTGTTCAACATGCTAGAGCTATACTTCTTCGTCAACATATCAATTCTCAACAGCAGCAGCAACAACAGCAACAACAACAGCAGCAACAACAACAGCAACAACTTGCTTTACTTCATAATTCAGGAACGGGAGCACAAGCTGGACAAGAGTGAGTTAAATAAAAATAAAAAAGGGGCATAAGATTCGCTTGTCGTTTTGAGTCGAATGTCGTTAGTTTTAGAAAAACCGGATAGGTATTGATCTGCTTATGATCAATCAAATTCGCTCAATTTAATTTGAGCCGGCTGATCAAACAGGACTAATCCAATCTGATCACCTCTCTCCACTGTCGATCGTTTGATCATAACTAGTCCAACATCGGTAATTTTACTATTCGACTTAACTCGGCGAACATTATTCCTGAATAATTGGTATTTTGGCATAAAATAAATTTATTTAATTAGTATTTTATATTTTAAAAACAATATATTTTCTTCTTTGGAAGGTTAAACAATGCCAGTGAACAGCTACAGATGCAACAAAAATTATTAATGCACCAGTCTCTATTAAAGTAATTTTTTAAAATTAAAAATAATATTTTTATAACAATAATAATTGTAGTGGTAATCAAATGACAATTGTTGATACTAGTAATAATAGTAATATTGAGGGAAATCGTGTTGTTTGTGGTCAAACAATTCAATTTAATCCAAATCCCCAAATAAACGAACAAATAGGGCAAAATATCTCTTGGCAAGTAAATACCTCTTCTAATGGAGCAAATACTCCACAAGGGTTAATATTATTGCAACAAACTGGAGGAGGAGGGGAATTACCCCAACAAATTGTTGGAATTGGTCAAATAATTGGAGGAAATGGAGGAATAATAAATACTGGGGATAATGACAATACAGGCCAAATAAGTTATGGAAGAGCGGATAGTACACTTGGAGGGATTGGGGTAAATTGTGGAAAAATAAATGAAATTGAAGGAGGAGGGAGTGGTGGAGTTAATATTATAATGAGTGAAAATCCTACTGGAAAATTTAATAATATCCAAAATAGAGGGAATATTCCATCAAAATTTTATGGAAATAAAAAATCTGTTAATGTTATTGGTCAACAATTATTACAAGAAAGGTTTTATTTTTTGTTTTACCTTACTAACAGAAATTTTGAAAAAAAAATTTCTAAAATTTATTTTAATTTCACTTAAGAGCTCAAAGTGATGCTGCTGCCGTTGCGGCTGCTGCTGCTTCAATAAGTGAAAAATCTGCAAATCCATCAAATAATAACAACGCTGGTGGTGTTACTAACAATGCTGCAGCTGCTGCCGCACAGCTTTTACATGGTGGAATTGTTGGCTTTCAAAATCAACTTCAAATGAATCAATTGGTAAATTCATCCCTCTTTTTGCATTATTAATTCATTATTTTAGGCAGCACTCATGGCCAATCAGCAAAACCAACAAAATGCAAAACTTGCAAGTCTTTCTAATACGGGAGTTGATTCATCAACTGATTTAAGTTCAGGGAATGTTGGTGCAGCAGGTATTATCATTTTGTTATCTGAAAATAATTTTTATAGTCCAACAACTTCGTTCTTCTTCTCAACAAAATACAACACAGCAACAAACACAATTAACAGCAATGCAACAACTATTGTTACAACAACAACAGCAGCAACAATTATCTGCTGTAATTGCTGCCCAACAACAGCAGCAACAACAAGAACAGCAACAGACTGATAATGGTTCTGCTGGGCATCAGAGACAAACACCTTTGAATGATGTTAATATTTTTTTGAATTATTTAAAAAAATTATTTTTTCAGATTGTTCGCACTCACTTTTTAAACAGCAGTAATGGAAACAACAATGGGAGTAATACAAATAATGGAAATTCTGTTAATCGTACCCCAAATTCCACACCTAGTAATCATTCAAATACTCAAGGAAATGGACATGGAGGAAGCTCAAAAAATGGCACTCCATGCCCAGTAAATGGTCGTAATAGTGTAAATGGGTCTCAACAACAGACAACCTTATCTGGAAATAATTCTGTTTCGCCTAAAACTGGATCCGCCAGTGTGCCTACTGATCCAGCACCGAGAAAACAGTCTTCAATGATTCTTTCTAATCCTCTTAATGTAAATATTTTAATCAAAGCCTTTTAATTAATTATAAATTTTAAAGGCTGAGTTGGGAGAACTTAAAGTGCGTGGTCTTAATGCCCTCCGCAGTCAAGAAGCAATGAGTGATAGTCTTCAAAAACGTTTAGTTGAAATGGCAGCAACTTTAAATTCTAATCTTGTTGCTCCAATGGTATCAAGTGGAGGCGGAGGAGGAAACGGCAATGGGGGAAATGGAGGAAATATAATTTCAACAGGAGGAAGTGCCTGTAATGGAAATAATATACCTCCAGCTATTCTGCTTCAGCAACAACAACAAATTTACCAACATCAACACCAATTGTTACAGCAACAATTACTTCAACAACAAATACTAGCACAGCAGAACCAACAGAATGGGCCAATCTCTAGTCAGAACCAACAAACTTCTTTGGCAAATAATTTTTCGGTAATTTAATCGGAAATTTTTTTATTCAATATTTCTAGAATGTTATTTCAAATCAACGTTCGCAAAGCAACAACGGACAGCAACAACAATCTGGGGGTACAAACACAACCTTGTTACAGTCGATGATTCCATCTGCTGAAACTGAAGGTGCTCCAAATCTTTTGGCTGCCACAGAAATGCATTATACAGAGACTTTTCGACAGGAGGGAGGAAATAGGAAAACGTAAAAAAATTATTATACATATTTAAATATTTTAAATTTAAAATTTTCAGTAAACCAGCCACCCCACAATCTGGTAGACAGCCTCCCGAACTTGAGGTTGGTGCTGGTCTGAATCAAAGACGCAAAAGTGGTGTTTATATGCTTGGTACTTTATAATTATTTTTATTAATTTTATATAAAATTTAATTCTTAGGTATGAACATTAAAGAAGAAAAACCGTCAACTCCACAATCTACCTCTCCTCAATCAACACAGCCTACGGCTACATCTACAGCGGTTAGACCTTTTAGGAAATATTCTTCAAAAAATATTTTTTAGATCTCTACAAGTGCAATGATGAATTATATGAATAATGTGTTAACTTCTGCACGTTCTCATCTTCAGGGGCAAGGTGCTGGAATACAGTTTGATCAAAATGGAAATCAAGTAATTTTTAAGAAATTACTCGAAGAAATCTCAAATTTATCATAGATTGATTACTCTTCTCGCCCGATAGATCAAATCTTTCGACGAGCACGTGAAGAATTAAGTCACTCTCCCTCAAATTTGTCCGTTTCTAATGCTAATGCTGTTTCTGCTGTTGGTGCTGTTAATGCAGCTTCACTTTCATTGGCCCAAGGTTGAACTTGGAATTATTACTTTAAATATATTATTGATAGTTTAATTAATTTTTAGAGTTCTTCTTTTCGAGATAACTTGATTTTATCCTGTACCCTAACTTATACTCTAAAAATAATTATTTAATCATTTGCCTTTTTAACAACCCAATTTAAATAATAAAATAAAAACAAAAATTAAGTTTCAAATGCCAATGTCTCCCATGTTGCTTCAATCCCCTCAACAACTTCAAATGGCGAGAATACATTGACAACATCTGCAATAGGGGGTGATTTAGGCGTTCTTAGCCGTACTTGCCTAATTGGTATTTCTGACACTAATCGTCGTGGAAGTATTGGAACTGCTCAACAATTAGCATCCGCCCAACAAATGACAGTTCAACAACCAGTTCCTTTATCCACAGCTTTATATCCAGGAAATTTAACGCCTCAACAATTACAACAACATTATTTCCAATTACAACAGCAACAACAACAATTACAACAAATTCAACAACTGCAAGCACAACTACAGCAACAACAACAACTACAACAAGGAACTGACAATAATACATCCTTGGATGGTAATCTATTTTTGTAAAAATGTATATTTTAGGTTAGGGCTGAAAGAATTTTTTTTAATTTTTAAATATTACATTCATGAGACAATTAAATGATTTTCTAGTCTAGTCTAACATTTTAAGCACAGTCCTCTGATTAAATATAGCTTTCTATCCACATCTTTCGAAAAAAATATATTCTCAAGGAAAATGAAATTGTTTTTCAGGTAGTAAGAAACGTGCCTCGGGTATAGGCTCAGAAGAAGGTCCTTCTGCAAAATCAGCTCGTTCATCTCTCGGTAACTCCTCGGGCATTGAATCAACACAAGCTTGGACAACATCTTCTGCTGATTTAGTTGTTGATACTAAGAATGTTCAATGTTCTTCTGCCGGTCCAGAGCAATTAGAAAGAGAAGAAATGTCAACTAATGATAATCCAATTAATATTGTTGATGGAAATATTTCTTCCGATTCTTCAAAACAAAAATTAAATGAAAATATTGAAGAGGATGATTTTAATGGAAATGATGAGAATAATTTAATTAATGTTGTACATGATAATGAAGATATTAATGAAGGTGAAAGGGCGGCAGCAGCTTTAGAACAAGGAAATAATACTTCAATATTAACAAATAATATTAGAGCACAAGATGAAGGAATTGATTCGCCCAGTAATGGGAAACAATTAAGGATTGTAGAAGATGAAGAAGATGATCAATGAATTTAAAAGAATTGGGAAGAAAAAAAGTAAAATTATTTTGAAATTAAAATTTTGATTAAAAAAATATATGTGAATTCTTTTTTTAGTTTAACCTTTTCTCCTATTTCAGTTATTTTTTATAAACTAGAAAGAGTTATGAAATTAAAATTATGTACAAAATTTTTTTTAAATGATTAGACATTTTAACAATTAATATTTCTTAATTATTTTTGTTATTCTAATTTTTAACAGAAATTTTAATCTTTTAGTTAGTTAATTGTCCCTTTTTCACTAAAAATTTTTTCTTTTTGTAAATAATCTTTTGTTTCCCTTTCTTATTAACATCGGTTATTTAATTTAATCTGAGTCAATTATTTCTTCCTTTTTTGGCCATTTTTTGATGTTTTATTCTCTGTTTTCTCAATATTTTTATCACGCAATATATTTTAAATGATTGGAATATATTAAGGGTTTGGGGCATTTGTATTTAAAGTTAGTTAAATAAATGCCCCAAATCACTTCAAAGTTCCAATCTCAATTAAGAAATATATTTTTTTTTAAATTTTTATTTTCGAATATTTTGAATTAAAAAATATATTTTTAATTAATTTATCCGAAATTATTATTTCCAAATTTTTAGTCCAAAATTATTATTTTACTCTTTTCTTTACCAATTTTTTTAAATATTTTTGTTTCTCGTTTTCCCTTTTTTACAAATTTTCTACAAATTTAATATGTGAAAAACATTTTATTTTTTATTTTCCCTCATAAAAATATCCCGTGAATAATTTTATATATTGTTGATTTGGTTGATTCGTTCTAAAAAATTCCACTCATCCCCAAAATTTATTTTTGTTTGTTTTCTAATTTTTAAATATATTTTTTCTTTTGTTAAATATTTTAAAATAAAATTTCTTTTCCTATTGAATTTTAAAATTATTAAAATATTTTTTTATTCCAAATACCCATAAGTTTCATTAAATATAAGTATAATATATGATAACTAACAAAATTTTGAATACAAAATATTAAAATAAGATTTTATGATTATTAAGAGATCGGTCAGTCAGTTAAATAATTTTCCGGGGTCTTTTATCAGGATTCGGCCAGACTGATACCTAAGATAATTTTTGAGAAGAAAATATTAAAATTTCCATTGTAAAACACGTCTGTTAGTACATCTCTCTTAATAAATTTGATCCAGACTGATAACCTATCGGGATTCGACTGTAACTATTTTTTATATCCTGGGTTATATTCCACCCCCCCCCCCGTGATTGTTTAAGGGAATGAAATAAAAATATAATTAAATGATAGCAATCATTATGCTTTTTTAGCGCATCTAAATCATCCACAAAGGCTATTTATGCACTCACAAGTTAATGGAGACTGTTAATGATATATATTGTTTGTAATAGAGTGACAACCAACCTATCTAAGCACCCGCTATGGCTAAATTTTTATTCTGACCAGTCCCTTCCAATTAATAGAGATAATAAAATAATCTATTCACATTTAAATGACAATAAAAAACTTAATTTCCGGGGCTCTATTAAATAATAATAAATAATAGGCACAATTTTAATTAAAAAATTTAAAAAAAGTCTAACAATTTCTAAACAATAATGAAATAATGTTTATTTAATAAACATTTAAAGGCAAAAATAATAAAAGTAAAATAAAAATCAAAAAATATTTTTAAATTAAAAAAATGAATTTACATATTTAAATTTAATAAATACCATTTAAACAATTAAATAATTTTCTTCGTCGTTTTATTGTCTGGGTTTAATGTTTGTTGAGAATTGAAGCAAAAAATCTAATGTTCTTTCCTTTAAAAAGTAATTGTTATAAAGTTAATTATTTTGGAGGGAAATTGTAAAATTGTCAAGAAAGAATATATTTTCTTAATTAATTAGTACCTGATCTAATTCCCCTTTAGAATCTCTACATTCTGGACATAGAAAAGACGGGGGAAATTGTTCTTTAGGAAATTGAGGGTCTTCAGTTGCCTCATCTCCATGTAACCGAGCATTAACGGTATTATGTGCTTTCCACAAATAGCCAACAGTATCTTCTCGAGTTTTAACCTTTTTAAATATTTAAATTATTTTTTTACTTAAAATTTTTTTTACATTTCTTTCATCCATCGGGAATTTTTCGGTAGTCATAGACATAAAATGTCGTCGACAACCAGAACAACTAAAGAATGAGGAGACCCAAGCTTGGATGGCTTTTAATGGTTTTAACGATTCTTGTTCATTATCTTTATTTAAAAAATAAAAATTAATTTTAATTAGTTTTTTTTTCAATTTACTTAAATAAGCTTGAACAGTCATTGCATGAAATGCAGTCCATAATCCACAAGTAAAACCTCTAAATATTGGTTTACTTCCTTTACAATGTTCCCACTCTGCTTGAATTGGGAAAGGCTCAGAATTTTCTGCCTAAAATTTTAATTTATTTTTTAAAATTATTTTTCTTTCTTTTTTTTACTTTAGCTGCATCAAATTCATTTTTCCAATCATCCATTGTAATTATTTCATTTTTATCCAAAAATTGCCTCATCCTATTAAATACTTGTATTGCTTTTAAAGTCCACGATAAAGGCTAAAATACGAGTTTTTGAATTTATTTTTTTAATTAAAAAATTTACTTTTCCAACAGAAAGACTTTTTGGATGTGTTGGAGGCAACGAACGCTCAAATGTTTTTCTTGGAAAACGCTAAAATGTTCAAAAATTTAATTTATATTTTATTTAATCCCCTCACTTGTATTAATAAATCTAAGAATTTCTTCAAATTAGAAATTCTTAGAGAATCTAATTCATTTCCACCAGAACTTATTACTTCATCTAAAAGTGCTGCATGAATTGCTTTAAGCATATCAGACTCTGATACATAAAAGAGTTGTTTGCACCTAAAAATGCTTGTTAGATTTAACTAGATCACTAAATTATTTTCATAATTTAAAGAAATATTTTGAAGAATCTCTTATTTTTCAATAAATCTTTTAACACCTTTCTGGATTTTTTGCACAATCCAACACATGAATAGGCTTTTTAGCATGGGCCTCTGCTTGTTCTGTCTGATTTATTTGTTCCATTAAAGGGTTTATTAATTCGTGTAATTTAGGTAATGTTGAATCAGTTATACTTTAAATTAAATTATTTTCTTTTAACAATTTCCATTAAAGTTCTTTTCCTCACCTTTCAGCCATTAAAGGTTCTGTTTTCCCTCCTCTTTCCAATACAACAACATAGGGTAATTGTTCATCTCCATTCTTTTTATTTTTCTGTTCAACCATTAATCTAACATCATTTGGCCCCCAAACAAGTACTCGACGAACTTCAACTTGTGGTTTAAATAATAATAAATCTAATGAGAATGGCAATCCTTTCTCTGGATTTCTTTCAAAAATATACACTAAAAATTTTGTTCCATTAGAAACGCCTTCCCATGGATCTTGCATTTGTGTATTTACAGCATATGAAAATGTTGGAGCATAAACACTTTTTGGGGGAGCTGGAAGTGATGTACTGCATAATTTGGCGAATTTACTGAAAATGTGTAGGATTGAATTGTTTATTTAATTAATAATTTTACAATAGTTAATTAAATGTTTAAAATTTTTGTGTTAGTGATTGATTAGGCGAACATGTTTTTGTATCTGTGATTATAACATCCACGGTTCACAGATATATATATTTTAAATCCAAAAAATCATTTCTATAAGACCCTCTAAAAATTGTCAAAAAAGGTTGAGAGAGAGAGCAATTATTAATTCACAATTTAAGAAATTATTGTAACATGTATCTATTTTTACAAAAAATTACCATCTCCTCTCATATTGTAATTCACCCAAATAATAATTAGAATTTCCTTTTTCCATCTCCTTATCAAATTCATCCAATAATTTTGCATGTAGTCTTTGCCTCATTTCTATTGCTGAATTATATGAATGTTCAATTACTTGGCCATCAGCAAAAGAAGTTGCATTACGTGAAAAATACTTTAAAAAACAAACAGATTAATTAAATAAATATTTATTTTCAATACTTTTAATTTAGGAACTGTTGGAATATCATTTGCTCGACATATTTTTACATTATAAGCATCTGCACAGTTAATAGCGGCTACCTGGACAAAGGGCCAAGTTTTGACTGCTCCAGCTAAAACTTTGTACCAAGGCATAAAACGACGACAATAACCACACCTTTAAAATATTTTCTTTTAATTCCTTTTATTCATTTACCAATCCTTATAAAATTCCACTAGATAAGCCTTTTCCTTGTCCGGCCTCAATACTGTGTCCACAAAAGTGTCTGCATCTAAATGAATTATTGGATCAGTGCCAGGTTCATATAGCAATGGATTGTTGCCCTTTAAATATTTTTTAGAAAATATTTAAAATTTAGGAACCTTTGGCCTGTAGTTTATGTTAGAAATGCTTGCTTGTACATAATAATAAATAAATAATAAATAAAATAAAATAATTAAAAGCTTTTCCATTTTAAATTTAAAAATAATTAATAAATCTATATAAAATTAAAAGAAAATTTTAATTTTAAAGACAACAGTCTAATTAATTAGAGAAAATTAATTAGAAAAAATAATTTTAATATTATTTTTTAAATATTTTATTTAAAATAAACAATCATTTTGGCAAAAATACAAAATTTAATTAATATATAGGTATTTTCTCTTTATATTAAATCACAATTTTTGTATTACAAATAATTTAGGGTAAGAATGTTTCAAAAAAAACTTTTCTTTTCTTCATTTTTACGTAAAAATTTACAGATAATTTTTATGAAATTATATTAACATGCGTGGTTAGTCAATTTATATATTTTATTTTAAATTAATCATTCCAAATAAATTTAATTTTTCTATTTTTGAAAGCAATCCCTATTAAATAAAAACGGAAAAATCGCCGTAATTCGTCGATTTACAATTGAATAAGCGCCGCCAATTAGTCTGTCGATTGATGTAAGTTTAAAAAATAAAAGAAAGAAAAATTCTGGGTGGGTGACGGAAGTGAAATTAATGAAATTATGAAAAGGGGGTTTAATAAAGGGTTATAAATAAAGATGTGAAGAAATAATTAGTCATTTTGGGGATCTATAGGTAAATTAAAATAAAAAACGTTCAGAAAATAAATTTAATATTAAGGAATAAAAATAAAAAGTTTAATTATGAGATTATATAATAAATTTAAAAAAAATAAATTATTCAAATTAAGAATATTAAAAATATGAAAATAAAAATTAGTATTTTAACGAACTAGAAAGGGCGCAGAACAACATTATCCCAGAACATACAGTGCCGGAAAAAAGGACGCATAACCGAAAAAAAAATTTAATTGTTAATTTTTAGTGTTGAAGCTTTTTTTCTAAAAGTTCATTAGAAATTAGTTAATCGAAAAAGACCAATTTATCAGCCTTTGCTCTTCTTTTTCTGGCACTGTATTAAGTAATTATTTAAATCAGTATGGGAAAAAATAAAGTATGGTTGTTAGTAAAATCTTTAAAGGATTATATGAGAGAATGATTTGAATATTACAAAATTATTTTAATTGAGGGAATATTTACAAGAAATTGGTAAAATTTAGATTTAATAATTGTCTGTCACTTTTTGAATAAAATATTTTTACGGAAGCTTCAGAAAAGCCTTAAACAATTAACAGTATATTTTAATTTTTTCAATATTTATTTAAGTAAACAATAGTAAAATCTTAGAAGAACTTTACAAAAGGTCATAAATGATTATATGATTAATAAAATAAAAAAAATGTCAAAAGAGCATGATTAGAATTAAATGCTTATTTTAAAAAGACATTTTATAAAATAATAAATTTGTTGCAAGGATGAATTTATAGTGATTAAAATTATCTATTCACTGTAGACATTTATTCCTTCCTAAAATATATAAAATATTTATTTTTAATTTTCAAATTTCAAGTATCTAAATAAAATTAATTTTTAATTTTTGAAGAAAATCAAGAAACACCCTTTCCCTTGAAAGCAACACTTTTAAGATTATTTTAAAATAAATAAATACTTCCGTTCAAAAGAAAATTTTTAAAATTTATAAAATATTTAAAAAAATAATTTCATAAAAATTCCACAGGATTGGATTTCAAAGTTTTCTTTGTGTTTTTATTTATTCTTTTAGTGACATTTTTATATTTAATTCCAAGTTCATTCTTCATGAACGCCCACAAATATAAAAATGTGTTCTTTTTTAATCTTTCAACTTTTACCTTTTTAAATGACAGGTGATCATCCTTTTATTTTGTGGGATAAATCTTTCATTGTTTGAGGATAAAAATAGAAGAAAAATTTTATCTGGCAAATGAAAAGGATAAATTACGTCAAACAAATAAAAGAAAAGATTAAACAAAATTAAAATTAACAACCAAACAAATTAGTGGATTTTCTTAAATTAAAAAAACCACAAGTTTTTAAAACTTGTCTGGGTATTTTCTGCTTTTATTATGTCAAATAAAATAATTAAAAATTGAATTATTGAATTTTATAAATAATTAAAATTTTAAATTACTTATGATATTTATATATTGTTTGTATTTATTTATTTAATTTAAAAATAAGACAATCAAAAAATTTAATTAATCAATTTAAATTAAATTAAAAAAAAATAAATTTTGTTTCTATTTTTACTAGTTTAGAAATAATTACCAAAATTGTTATTTCTAATTTTGGTAAAATAAAAAAAAATATTATAAATAAATTACTAAGGAAATTAAAAATGAAAATATTGTGAGTAATTTTAATTTTTCTAAAAATATTTTTGTTAAAATTTTGAAATGTGTTTTTATAAACTATAAAATAAAAGAATGACAATGAAAAGTTTGAAAAGAAATTTTTTTAAAGGGTGAAAACTTTAAACCTGAAATTTATTGAATTATTTTAATTTCCTTTATTTTTATGAACACCAAAATAACAATAAAAAATGATTAAAAGAATTAACGAGTGTTTATTTAAAAAAGAAAAAAAACCTCTTAACATATTTAGGTATTTTTGTTAAAAATTTTTATTTTCAATATTTTTTTGTTTGTTTGCTCAAAAATAAATTTATAAGGCATTGAACAAAACGTGAAATGAATTGAAAAAGGATTTATTATTTTTGGATTGTCGGGAGCAGAAAAATATAAAAAAAAGGAAAAAAGTGAAAATGTAAAAAAAATTTTTGGAAGAAAAAAAAAGAAAAATTTTTTCATTAAAATTCAAAATCGTACATACATATGTACAACTTTTAAAGTAAAAGTCAAGAAATATGTAGTTTATTATGTCTTAATATATTCTCTAGTACAATATATAATATAATTTGATATTTAAATGATTTTTATTTTTTATTTCAAAAAGGAAATTAAAAATCAATTTATTTTGAAATATTATGTCAAAAATATTTAATTCAAAATATATTTATTTATTTAAATTAATTTATTATAATCCAAATTCAGGATCTAATAAAAGTTTTTTGGTTGTTTCTTTGGAGAGATCAATTATCGAGATAATTTTTTAACAAAATATGATGGTTGAGTTGATGTTTAAAGAATGAAAAAATGAATGGAAAACAAGAATATGTTTTTGTTTTTTTATTAATTTAATCAATCTAATTAAATATTTAATATATCCGCCGGCAATGTTTAAGAAGAAATTACATATAATTAATATCTACATATGTTCAGATTATTTAATAATATAGAAAAGTTAATAATAATTTATATCGAAACATACACAATTATGAGCCATATTATAGTCACTTAATAGTTAAAAATGTATAATGGAGTATACTTCCATACCGTTAACTCAAAGATGGGTATATAAATTTGGAAAAATGTCTCAATTTAAAAAACTTTATCTAAGTAATATCCACTCCAATTTCTAACAAAATAAATTTTTAAAACGAAATTACGTTTTAAATTCATCCAATAATTAAAATTTATAAACTGTTCTATTATAGGTCTTCATGAACATTTTACTTAATAAAGTCTTAATTTGATTATTTTATACATAAAATTGCCATAAATATTAAAGATTTAACGATAAAAATTTTAAATGATATTAATAATTGAGTTATATAAAATAATTTATTTATAAAAAATTTAATTTAATAGAAACCATTTTATTTTGAAAATTATAAAAAAATATTAAATGCAAAATGGAAATATTTACTGTATAAACTTGAAATCAACCTTTTAAAAATAATTACATATATACTAATAGTAAATAGTATATCTGTGGAATAAATTTTGAACAAACTTTTAATAGAAAATAAATGAAAGTTACATGATACATGAGTAAAATAGTTAATAAAAAGATGAAGTCTTAATTTGATTATTTTATACATAAGATTGCCTTTTCAGTTGTTGTTTTGGGCTTGCCTTGGTCTCGAATTTTTTGAGATTTTTAGAAATTGTTATATCCTAAATGGTTAAAAAAAAGAATGCCAACAACCAACTGAACAACCAACCCTTAACAAACAGATTGATCAATTTTTATGCATATTTACTAAAATCCAAAGTTTTTATACTTTTTTTCCTCCCTTTGATTATTTCCAAGATGTACATTCAATAGTATAAAAGATAATTTTGCAGCATCAGAAATCATCCAAGTTTTAATTTTAAGTGGAAAATATTCCAATTTATATTTTTTACAGCCTGGGCATTTCCCCGAACAATTATTTTGAGATCGTAGAAGCTTCTCAAAATCGAGTGCCCAATCATGGCAATTATATTTTAATAAATCATATTTTTCTGCTGAAAAGAAGAAACGGACAGTAGTTTTAACATTTTCAGAAAGTTTTTCAATTTGACTAAACGTTAATCCCTCAGTGCAATGTACTTTCCAATCATAAATTACTTTTGATTTTTCTGGCCTTCCAAAGCTGAATATTCAGAAATTCTTGGGTAAATAAGATTCGAAAAACACACCTTACACGCACTCCATCAACTGTAAAATCATATGATCTATAGAATTCTTTCTCACAATAGTCACATTTATATTTAACTACAACAATGGAATGTGTAAGGCCTTAAAAATATTTTTTGAAAAAAATATTCGTAAATATATTTACCATATAAAAAAATACGATTACGCCAAATTTCAGTTGCAGTGGAGCATCTGTAATGCCCACAAGGTATTGTATCGCTAAAAATTTTAAATAATAATTTGGTAGTATTTTACTTTTAAAAATTAATAAAATTTTAGAGATAAATTGAATTTCTAAATAACAACGACGGCCTATCCGACATCGCCTCCTTCTAAGGGCTGCAAAATTCGGCTAACGGGAAATCTCGAGATTCCAGATAAACAGAATTTTTTCCATATCATTCCTCGATTTGAGGATATTCAAAAATTTTATTTAAAATAAATTTTATAGTAAAAAATACATAAATTACTAAAATAAAACATACATACGCCAACTATCATCGATTTTAGAATTCACACTTCCCATTTTTTAACAGAAAATAAAAATAAAAATTATTTTTTAAATAAAATGTTATTTTTCTAAAATAAAAAAATGCAAATAAATTTTAACTATTTAATAAATACTTTTTAGTTAATATTTTTAAATTTATGTAACATTTTATTAATTTAATACAATTTAATATTAATTTATTAATTTAATGTATTAATGATTTAAATAATTTTTGATTATTGCATAAAATTAATTTTATTTTTGTTTTAAGTATAAAATTAATTTAAAAATAATTTATTTTATTAAAAAGCAAATTGAAGGGAAAATAAATATAGTTTTTAGTGTATATTTGTTGGATAGAGCTGACATGGCTGTCAATAGTCTACTATTAAATAAGAGAGGATGAATGCAATTCCAATCGATGAATTCGCTAAAATAAAATAAAATAATAAATATATTTATATTAATTTAAATAAACATTGTTTGTTTTAAACTAAAATAAATAAATTTTTATTTAATTTAAAAATTTAATCTATAATATTTAACAAACAGCTCAAATAAACAGGGTTAGGAGGTATAAGGTCTAACAATTTATTTAAAGCAATAAATACAAAAAAATATTTCATTTTTATTAAAAATTTATTCTCTACATATACATATAGTAAATCCTCCGTATCCTCCGTTACTCTCCGACGTCTCTTCTCTCTTAAACATTGAAATTAGAATCTGGGTATAGTTATTTGAGTGATTCAACTATATTCATATTCTTCTCCTCCGTCTTCCTCTTCCTCTTCATTAATTATATTTTCCTTCAAAATATTTCCATCTTCATCTTCTCCCCACCAATCATTAACTTCATCAACTAATATTTGTGTCTTATTTAAACTTGCTTCTTCATTTGAGAGGGGAGGTGGAAATTCTTGCTCTTCAGTCTTTAAAATAAGAAAAATATTTTTGAAATTTTAATAAAATTTTGTTTTAAATTTTACTTTAATTGTGCTCTCCTCCAAAACGTAAATGGGAGAATTGGCACTGTGTTTATGTTGTTTTTGTCCAGAATTTATTTCACTTGTGGCTGTTGAGGTTTTTCGTGATAATGGTTGTTGGGGTAATGAAGTATGAGAGGTTGCTGAAGTTGGAGCAGAAGAACCGAGTCGTAACAAGGAACTGATTTTTCGTCGAGGAGGGCTCTAAATGAGGAAATATACAGGGTGACAAGAAAGTTCGGAGTGAAGTATTTATGTACATAACTTCAAACAAGATCATTCTACGGATATAAAATAGATATGATAACGTATATAAAATAGATATGATGCCTATAAGCTTAATTAAATTCTTTTGAAATCACGCAGATCTGACTTTCCAGCGTTGAGATACTGTTAGTACAATTTTGTGGAGGAAATTTTGGTATGCCTTACGGTCATGGCTATAACTTTTGTTATATCGAATAATATATTGCTTAATTTTGTAAAATAATAGAGAATTGAATGGGCTACAAAATGAGTATAAAATTATTTAAAAATGTTAAGTCTACAGAAAGTTATGGTAAATAAATACTCCACTCCGAACTTTTTTGTCACCCTGTACATATTTTTTATTAAATTTTAAAATTATCTAAATAATTTACATGTTCAATGCTCTTCACTCTTTTATTTACAATAATACTACTTCCACTGCCAACAGTTAATTGATTCTCTTCACTCTGTGATTCTTCTAAATCTGGAAGCAATTCATGAGCAGAAAGCTGGAAATTATTTTTTAAATTTTTTGTTAACAAGATTTTTGAAATAGAATCCAATTTAAAGGTTTAGTAAAGAAGAAAGCTTTTGAAATAAAATTCCAGAATCTCCTTTCTTTCCATCTTTAGAGTAATTATATAAATGTAAACTACCTGAAGTGTACGTTGTGTTTGAGATCTGTTTCGTTGTTGTTGACTAAAAGTAGAAGAGAAAGAAAATGGGGGAGGTGAAGACTGATCAGCATATAAGCGTTCAAAAGGGAGGGCTACAACTGATTTTTTAGATCCACTAGGTCTTTTAGCAAATCGACGTGATGCACCCTAAAATATATTTTTTTAAATTATTTTCTTCATTTCAAGATTTTACCTCCAAAATATCGCTTAAACTCGATTTTCTTTGTGGTTGATAATTATTATTATTTAATTCCCCAATATTTTCTTCTTCCAAAAATTCTTCCTTTCCATCAACATTTTCACCAACAAATTCTTTATCATCAACAATTTTAGATTGTTTAGAAGGGCTTATACGGGGAGAACCTAAACTTTGACGTTGGTGCCTTTCAATAGCAACTTTTGAATGAGCTGCTGCTAGAGTTGCTGAGTCGAAAGCTTGAAGGAAATAAAAAAAAAAGATTTATTTTTAAATAATCTTAATTTTTAGACTAGGCAAAATTATTTTTAAGGAAATCATTCATAATTTATCATATAAAAAATTATTTTTTGATTATCATTAATTTCTGAATCAGATTTTTAAATTAACTTTACCATAAATAGATTTTGCCGAAAATGTAAATGCTGATGGTTTATGAATAGGTACTGATGAACGGCTACTAGCTGTTTGTTGTTGTAATTGTTTTTGTTGTGTAAATTGTTGTTGTTGTTGCTGTTGAGATGGTGGCAGTCCAGGTGAACGCATTTGTCTGAGGCAAAATTCCAACCAAGTTTTGATTCTAAAAATAAAATTTTTAAAAATAAAAATTGTTTTTACGTTTGTTTTGCTACTTCCTCTTCAATTATATATTCAAGCTCTTCACGTTGTAAAAGTTCTTCTAATTGTAAAGACTTTCGAATATCAACACTTCGATATGAAAGCATGCTTAATAAATAATTTTCTTTTGTTAAAATTAAATTGTTTTTTACTAAAGAACATCTTGAAAGGAAACATCATCCCCATTATGTAATTTCTCCATTTCATAACACCTTAGAAAAAAATAATTTACAAAAAAATTTCTGTATACATACATATGTTTAAAGAGTAAACGATCTTTATTTGGATCTACTTCCAATCGTCCTTTCAATAATCTCAACAAAAATTTAACCCTTCTAACAGGTATTTGCCCTTTCTGTTCAACATCAACGGCATTCCAAACCATTTGAAAATTTCTAATATCTGCATAAGAAAGAAGAGCATCCTCCTCGGATGAATAAAATAAAGAAAAGTTTTCCATAATTATAGCAACCAATAAATTTCGAACAATATAGGTAATAATTAAATAGAAAGAACAGAAATAAATTATAGCACCAAAATAATTTCCACAATCAGTTTCCCAATAATTAGCACCGGGAAGCCAATAACAAAAAGGGGCACTTCTTGAAGTATCATGCATAATATCATTCCAATCTTCTCCAGTAACACTTCGAAATAATACAACAAGGGCTTCTGATCCAGAACGAAAATTTACATGTCTATAGTAATTTTGAGTGAAGAAATATAAAAGAATAATATCAACTTAGAGACAGCCTGTCCATATTTGACCATCCCAAAAAGAATAACACCCGTATAAGCATAAAAGAGGACAAGCAATACCATTGCCATAATGATAAAGAATGAACGAAACATTGACCTTTATATTAATTTTTAATTAATATTAAATAATTATTATTGTGGAAATTAAATTTTAAAGTAAATTTTTAATTAAAATAATTTAATTATTACATTACAACGGTCAACATTAACATCTTTAATGTGTTGTTTCTACCTAAAAATTAATTTTTAATTCACAAATGAATTTACATTTAAATAAAAATAAAAATACCAGCAATAGTAAAGAAACGTAAAATGACAACAATATATCCAAAAGTATAAGTAAAACGTTTTAGTCTACTTTCACCGCCTACAGCACTAGCTGGAAGTGCAACAAAGAAGTGAGTACTTATCCAAAATAAACCTTTAATTAAATTTAAATAATATTAAAAAAACTTTTATTTACCCATCCCTGTAATTAAAAGGTCAAGACGGTTACGTCGACTTTGCCAAAATCCTGTTACAGTGAAGGCAAACATTTTGAGTAAAACCTAAAGAAGGGCAAATTGAATCTCTAATCAAATAATTTACTTAACAGGGTCTGACCCAATGGAAATTTTTAGAATTTAATTTTGATCCCAATAAGGGCTGTGCATTCCCTAACTTTGCAAATAATTAATGACAAATGATATTAAAAATGTCTCTGAGTAGAGGCTCAAGTAATAAGAAACAGCTTGTTAAGTCATAGTAATAATTTAACAAATTATTTCCTATTTTATATTATCCAGATAAATTAATCCAATTAAGTAAACCTACCTCTACAGCAAAAAGTAAATTTAAAGCTGCCGATATCACAGTAACAATAAAAAGAACTTCATTCTTCATTTCTTCCTCTTCAACATTCCACGGGAAAATTAAAGTTGCAGAATTTAAAACAACCAAAGCAGCAAATAATTGGTTAAAAAATCTACTCATTGTTAATTCGTAAATACTTCGTCGAAATATTGCTGATTCTGAGGGTTTTGGGGGAATATGAAGAGGTTGGGCCATTTTTAAACGAGCTTTTAAATCATGCCATCGACGTTGGTCAACTGTAAGTAGAGCAGTTCCCTTTAATTATTTTTTTATTAAATTAATTAGTCTATCTATATTACTCGATTTTCAGTATAATTAGCAATTACAACCCCAACAAATAATGTAAGTCCAATCATACAACCAATAAATACATAAATGTGAATAAATACAACAGCCCACTATAATACAAATTATTTTAGAGATTAAAGGAAAAATAAAATTTACAGGTCCTTGACGTGCCCAAAGAATATCCCTAATAACATTCCATCCTTTGTATGAGAGTGTTTCGAATAAAGCTAACCTAAAAAAGGTATAAAAAATAATTTAATATTTTATTTTTTACATTGCAGCTCCAATATGATCAAAATTAAAATTTCGGGGATTCGTCCTAAAATTTAAAATAAAATATTTTCGTAAAATAAAATAACCAAACACGAGGTACCAACACTTTTGGATGCATTGTATCATTATTTTTCCCGTAAATTTCTAATCTTGTTACAAAAACTTTTTGCCAAAAAACACCATGGCATTCATTTCGATGTTTAATAGTTAAATCATTACATGCAGCTAATTTACCTCCAACAGTTTGGACACCAAAAGAAGCAAAAATAAACATTACAACAATCATTAAAATTGTTACAAGTAATATTTCCTTTTGAAAGTAATTTAGAAAAGTTTAATTAATATTAAATTATTTTAAATTCATTTGGGATAAAATTTAAAAATAAATGAAGATAATTTTCAGGTTGGAGGAATATATGAATATTTTCTAAAATAAGAGATGAAGACCATCTAGAATAATTAAGTATAAGTTGTCAGAAAAAATATTTGGACATAATTTGGAATAAATTGGAAAAAGAGGTAGAGGCTTTGGAAGAAAATTTGATTTAGGAATAAATAATTAAAATATCCTACTATAAATTAAAATTTATAAAATTACTTTAAATCCGCGAAATAATTCCAACACAACACGCCTAATATGCGGCACTAAAGTATAAATCCTTAAAGGACGCATTGCTCGACAAATCATTAAAAATTGCTCCAAAGAGTTAATCTCAACATGTTTTGGCATTAAAATTAAAAATGTTAAGCTCGTCTAAATAATTTTTAAAAAATAATTTATGGAAGAATTTAAATAACCAAATAAATAAAAACAGTCATTACACCCCCAAAATCATTAATTAAAGCATTTGGAGTAAAAAAGAGACCATCTGCAATCATTTTGGCAATTAATTCCAAAGTCATTGCCAAAACAAATAAATAATCAGGAATCTATAAAATAATAAATTCTTTCAAATTAAGTTAATTTCAATTATGCACCTGCAAATAAAAGTTAAACATAACTAAATTTTCGCCAGTAGTTGGCCAGGGATTTTCGAAAAGCATAGAACCACAGGAGATTCTAATAAATAATGAAAATAAAGATGTTGAGATTAATATTAAATATAATAAAACTACAATGTAATCAACACCATTGTCCAATCCAAATAAGGCATCAATC
Source organism: Meloidogyne enterolobii (assembly GCA_963681835.1). NCBI lineage: Eukaryota > Metazoa > Nematoda > Chromadorea > Rhabditida > Meloidogynidae > Meloidogyne > Meloidogyne enterolobii. The sequence continues at coordinate 1,333,345 of CAVMJV010000044.1, forward strand.
CCAACAATTCGCTAAATTGTTAAATAAGATTAATCTAAATTAACTATTAAAACTGTATTTGGTTATTCCTTTTAGTTCCACCACCAGCATTTGCTGTTCTAGAGCCACCATTCATTGTATCTCCTAAACCAATGGATCCATCACCTCCCCAACGGGCATGGACTATACGATGGCAATAACGTCTTAATTTTGAATCTCGGGCAATAATAAATAATGGGCGGTCAAAGTAAGGGTGATTTTCTCGCATTTCCTCTTCAATCCGATTACTGAAAATTAATGGGAATTTAAAGTATAATTTGTAATTATCTTCCTCAAAAGATCCTTTTTTAATTAATCTATTATCACTACTTTGAGGTAATTTTATTACCGAGTAATTTCTGCCATTTGTTGTTTATGTTGTAATGCACGTATATCAAATTGCCCTTGTTTTAGATCTCGTCGTGTTGAAGTTGTCATTGTTGTAGTTGCCGTTGCTGTCGCCCCAGAGAATGTGTTTGCTTGTTTTGTTTGTCCAACATGTTCTCGATTAATATCTCCATTCTCAGTCAGTATTTGTTCAAAAAAACTCATTGACTTTCCTCTCGCTTTTGTGCCAGAGGGGCCAAGTCCCATACCGCCCATTTGAGACTGTCCTTCCTTTGAAGCATCCCTACAAAGTTAATTTAAAAATATAACAACACTAAAATTTAATCACAATTGACTAAACAACATACTCTGTTTCTAACTTTATCTTTAATAATTTAATTTCTCCTAATTAATCACTTTATTTAAATATTTTTAAAGCTTACTTCACTAAATTTTTCAAAAGAGAGCGCATTGAGCAATGCCCTACATATCTCTTATAAAGACAACTGTCTTGAGGCTTTTTAGATGATGAACGGCTTTTAGCAGCAAATTTAGATAACATTCTTGTTTGTGCTTCTTCAAATATTAAAAAAACTTTTTTATTAAATTTAAAACAATTAAAAACTATTTTCTAAATGGGTAAGTAATTTTGCAGTTGAAATAGCAAGTTTTGATTGTTCGGCTTTTTCACTCCAAACAAACTTTAAACAAAAAAATTTTTTTCTTCAAAAAAATATTCAAAATACTTGATTAGTAAAAGAATCTCTAACTTTTGGAGTATTAAATTCATTGACTACTTTCTTTAAATGCACCATTTGTGGTCTTGTTGGGAATTTCTCAAATATTCTAAGACGCCAAGGAAGGGTTGTTTTAACTGCTGTCTAATATTTATTAAAATTAATTATTTTCCCATAAAATAATTATTATTTTTTACCGCTTCTTTAGCTTTTAATTGTTTAACTTTTTTTAATTCTTCATCCATTTCTAAATTGTCTAAAATAACAGCAACAAAGAGACTTAAAACAATTAATGTCACAAAAAGATGATAGGCAACAAAATAAATTGCCACAAAAGGCACCATTCTATCATCAATCATTCTTAAAACTTCAACCTTTTTATTAAAAAAATAATTTTTTTAAAAAATATTTTTTATCAAAAACCACAAATTCAGTCCATCCTTCTTGTGTTATAATTTGAAACATAGCCATAAATGCTTGGGGAAATGTTTGGAAATGTGTTAAATTTGGGACTGTACAAAATAATTGCAAAGAAACTGCTGACGCCCAAATAGCAAAAGTAAAAGTAAAAAGAACTAAACCCCCCAATTTTTTGCCTGGACTAAAAATCTTTAAAAAAATAAAATTGAAAAATAAAAATTATTTTTAGATTTCCAAACTTTATAAACAAAATCTTCAAGCATTGGAGAAGCTTTAATTAAACGAAGAAGACGGAAAACTTTAAATAATTCGGACATTTTATTTTAATTTTTTCCAAAAAAATTCTTTCCTTACCTTGAAAATAAGTAAAATAATTTTGATGATAAAAATATTTAAAAACATTTAAAGTCCCCCCAATAACTAATATTAATTCAAATTTATAAATATTTCTTTTAAAGAATTGTTTTCCATAACAAAGTAATTTAATAAAACATTCAATGTCAAATAATATCGTAAATGCTACCTTTTTTGTTAAATTATTTAAAAATATTATTTTAATTTTAATTTACTTAGGTTAAGACATAAATAATGAGCCCCCCTTGTGCTTAACGAATTAAATAATTATTAAATTTCAACTAAATGTTTCCAGACTTCAAATTATATTTTTCTATGATCCTAAGAGTGTTGCCTATTTTCTGGAAAAAAATCAAAATCCAAGTATTACGTTGTCAAGAGTTAGAGGTTTAAGGAGGGCTAATTATTTATGTCTAAAAATAAGTATGTATATTTACTTCAATCCAATAATAAATTTCTCTTCTTTTTGCATCACTTTCATCATGTTTATAAACAAAAGATGCATTAATTCCCGCATTTGCCAAAACTAAAGTTACAATAATACATTGAAAGGCTGTTGAACGAAGTATCTAATTATAATTTGATTAATTATCTATGTATATATTCTCTTACATTTTGAAATTTTTTAATTCTCGGACTCAATTTTTCTTCTTTATCTAAACGAATTAATTTCCACCCATCATCTGAACGTTCAATTTTCTTTTAAAAAAATTAAATTTATTTTCATATCATTAATTATAAACTTGTTTAAAATCATCTTCAATTTTTGTTCTTTCCTCTTTTTTCCAACTTTCACTAAATTGTACACGAATTTCAGCAAAAGTTTCAGTAATTACGGCAATAAAAACATTCTATTAAAAATTATTATTAATAATTTTTAGTTAATTATTTAATTACTTTAACTAGCCAAGCAAGAAAAAATATTAAAGTAACAAAATAAACAAAAGCAAAATGTGAAGGTAAAGAATCTAGACAATCATAAAGTACATATACCCAACCCTCTTCTGAGGCAGCTAAATAAACAGTAAACACAGAAGCACCTAAATGAGCAAATTTTCCTCGGAAAATAATTTAATTAATCAAACCAAAATGATCAAACATTCCATAAAATCCTTCACTTTTAGCACTCAAATCGAGTTTCTTATTAAATATTTATTAGGTATACTTATCGTTTAAAAAGAAAACTTACCATACATTCCATATTTTCTGGACATTCATATCCACCCCCACCATCCTTTGAGCACATCTTTATATTTAAACAAATTATAATTTTTTCTAAAAATTATTTAAAATATTCACAGTATCTGGAATAGCCAAATCATTTATTGTTACATTTTTTGGATCAGTTCCAGGCAAAACACAATGATAATCCATCCTTCCAAATAATTGTATACCCATAATTGCATATAAAGCCATAAAGAAAAGAAAGAAAACTGTCACATTTTGAACTTGAGTACTTGAACGCCTTTTAAAAAAAATAATATTTTTAAAAATAAATTTATTCAATACTTGAGAAGTTGCTGTATTCTTTGTCTTGGCACTTTTACTGTTATCATTAATCCTTTAAATTTTAAAATTATTAAATTAATATTTATACTTTACTTATTAATCGAAGAATTATCATAGGCCTAACACATCTTATTATCCCCAGCCAATCATAATAAACAAAACCAAATGAAGGAAAAATATGTTTAACACCAATTTGATATAAATGAAGAATCCAGGATGCCCAATGAAAAAGTAAAAGTAAAAAATCGAATTGACACCAACGATCACGTAAATACGAATCTGGACGCTAAAAATAATTTTTTAAATAAATTATTTTTAAAAAATTAATTACTTGAATTAATCCAAGAATTGCAGAACGTGTAAAGGCTTCTAATGTAAAAACCCCAACAACAAAAGCATCCCCAATAATTAATGCCAGATTTAAATTTGGAATTAATTGAATGGTTCGAGGTGTGTGAAAACAAACATTTATGAGGGAAATTAGGCAGGCTAATTTAAGGATTCTTTTGGCTGTTGGGTGCTCGAGAAGTGCTTAGAAATAATTAATGATATAATAAATGGCTTTAATTATTACATGATTGAGGCAATTTCCTTCCAGGACCAAGAGAAGTGGCAGCCAATAAATCGGCTATCTATTAAATAATTATTTGTTCGTATTTTCTTATAGTATATTCTAAGATTCTTATCCTTAAAGTTACTCCTCCACCGAGAAATTGAAACAATAATTACCCCAGGATATTTATTTTAGAGCATTTACTGTACCATAGCCATAGAATCCCGTTTGTTAGCCAAATTTGGTGTCATTAATTGTGTTTGTGTTAAACCAATTCCAATATTAGAACATTCTTTAATTGTACCCAGACCACTTCTACGTCTATCGTCTGGACGAACTTTCTGACCTTTAAATTTATATTTTTTTAATATTAAATTAAAGAGTAATTATTTAAATAAAATCTACCTGGTTTTAATTGTTGTTGATTAGTTTGTGGAGTACTTGTTGATGTCGGTTGTTGTTGTTGCAGCATTGTTGAAGAGAGAAACGCTGCCTTTGCAACTAGAAAATATTTAGATTTTAATTTTTAATGAAAATTTCATAAAAAAATTTAAAAATATATATTAAATAATAATCCACTATTAAAATAAAAAATATTTTCAGTCAAAATTTTTGCAAAAAATAATTAAAATTATTTTTGTTCAAAAGTAAATACACTCAAATTAAAATTAAAAATAATTTTAAAAATTTCGCCTGCATAAATATATCCAAAAAATATTTATATCTCACTAGTTGTAGAGTAATAATCACTAGAATCTCCCCAAGGCTTTGGAATGATACAAAGCGACTTTTTGCGTTGCTGTTGCATCACAATTAGACTCATCTTTCGAGGTGGCCCTCCAACGTTATTATTATTACTTCCAATAAAAGGAGGGCCGTAATTGGAAGAACCAGATTGGTAATAATCAAAACTTTTACGGGCCATTTTTATTAAAATATATAAAGAAATTAATAAAGATATAAACAAAAAATGAAAGAATTTTTGAATTAAATTTTAATTCAAAAATTATTTTTGAATATGTAAAAATAGCAATTAATTTAGTAATTTAAATGTTTTTACATTACTTTTGGAAATATATGTAAATACTAAAAATGAAAACATTTAGATATTATTTATGCAAATAATGAGGAGTTGCGATGAATAATAAAATGGATTAAATGTCACGTGGGAAGGTTTTATAAAATAAATATTACATATTGTGACTTGTAATTTAAAATAAATTAGAATAATTTTTTAGTTAATTTTATTTAAAAGGTTTCTTAGGAAAAGAGTGATTCTAATAAAGAAAGGTATAAAAATATTCGAGATTAAGTATTAAATATTTAATTAGTTAAAATAAAGATATTTTTCAGGCCTTGTTTGAATTAAATTAAAAATAACTAAATTGTTTTTTCAGAAAAAAGTCGTTCTCTAAAGAAAAATGGCGCTCTTGGGATTTTATTTGGAAAATAAAAAAAAGTTTAGTGTTTTTGTTACTGATTTGTATTACTTTTTTGGGTGATTAAAATATATAAAATCCCCTTTTCTAAAATCTGTAATTTATTTAGAGAAATTTTCTAACAAAATTTAATTTTAATTTCTATTTGATAAATAAATCAGTTTGATACATATATCAGCTGATATAATCAATGGATTTTTTGATGAATATTATTTTAATATTACATATAAAAATTATTAAAATTTTTAAACAAATTTTTATAACATAATTTTTTTTAATTTTTGAAGAATTAATTTAAAAAATCTTTCATCACTTTAAGTCAAACAAATAAAAAAATAAAGTTGGGAGAAAAAATAAGGGAAACGGTTTCGATTGTCGAGCGATTGGAGGAGTAAGTATATAGGGAATTGAAAGAAAAGAAAAGAAAAGAAATAAAAACGGAAGAAGAGTAAAAAAGGAAATAAATTCTCCCGGAACTAACTTAAAAACGGCCACAACTTGGACAAAAGCTGAATCTGGCAGAAATAAAAAAGGGGGAAAATAAATAAATACATACATATGTATATATTTAGTTTGGAGGGTAACCAGCTGGGAACAATTTTGGACCTTAAAAATAAAAGAGGAAACAACAAATTAGAGAATAAAAAGGAGAAAAAAATAAAGGAGGATTTGTTTAAATTAAGAGGACAGTTTAATAGAGAAGTTAATAAAAGTGCAATTTTATAAGAGAGAAATTAATTAGTAGTAAACTATAAATTTAACATAGAAATAAATTTATAAATTTTATTAATTTAAAAAATTAATAAAATTTTATACCTAATCCAAATATTTCAATTTTATTTTTTTAATTAATAAGTAAAAATCAGATATTTTTTAGAGAGAGAGTGAGGAGTTATGAAAATTACCATGGCCTGATAAAAGGAATAATCGGGGGAAAATTTTTTTATGAGTCTAATTATGATGCATTTGCGTCTAAAATATATTTATATTTTAAAAAATTACCTATAAGCTGTTTTTGTTTAAAATATAAATTGTTAATTAATTAAGTTTAAGAAAATAAACTATTATAAAAATTCTACAAGAAAAATGTGTGTAAATTCATATTAAAAAGTAAGTAAAAGCGCCAAATTTCGACCTTTCAATTTATGTATATTTAATAAATTTGGAAATGTTTTTTGAAATAAATTCTATTAAATATAAATTCTTTTCAAAATTCTCGCAAAATCATTTAAAAAGCTTTAAAAGAGTAGCGTTAAATAGAAAGCTAAACTAAAAATACAAATTTTTTGCTGAAGCGCGCAAAATTAGATTATTTGGCCAATGTGCCAGGAAATTAAAGGAAATATGTATATAAGAAGGAAAAAAGAAAGAAATATACAAACTTTTTAAACATTTTTTAAAAGATAAAATTATTTTAAAATAATTTTATTTTAATATTAAAACATAAAAATTAGATTTATTTCAAACAATAAAAATATTCTCCCAAAGCCAAGGATTAGTAAATAATTACAAAAATATATGGCTATGAAAACACAAATATTTAGTTAATTTTGATAATTATCATAGTATTTTCTACAGCTAAAGTAAATTTAAATTTAAAAATTCATTCCACATGTTTAAGGAAGCCCTCAAAAAATCCAACCTTCCCCTATTTAAATCTTAAATAAAAATAATCATAAAATCTATACAAACATATAACAATGCTTTATAGATTATGCCATTCTCTTTTGGCCTATTTAAAAATAAAAAATCGCTGGAATTTTATCTTCAAAGAATGAACCGCAAAATAAGTAAAAGGTGACAAAATCAGAAATAACAAACATCCCTGGGGAAGTAAAAAAATTTTTTTCTTTTCTAAATTTTTATATAATTTTTTGTCAAAAATGGATAGATGGCAATAATAGAATATGAAAAATGTCTTTTAAAAAACTTAAAATTGGCCAAAAAAATACCGGGAATAGTCTTATCGCTCCACAAATTTTCTCACTTTTTGATTCAGAACCTATAGAAATTGGTTTGTGATGATGCAATTGCTTATTGTTACCGCTTTGATCAGCTCCTTGATCAAACTAGAAGACAATTACCAATAAATTGATGTATGTATAGATTCGGACCACAAACGATTTTACACAATCCAAAGGAACGCCTAAACCCCAAGAATAAATGAAGCAAAGAAATGCGAGAAACAAAACTGGCGGCTAAATTTTTATTAAACCCTTTAGTAAAATAATTCTTAGTTTTGATTAAACAAGATTTAACATAATTCAAAAAAAATCTTTTTATTAAAAATATATTTTATTTTTCAATTATTATTTCAATACTAACCTCTTCATAATATTGCATTATTATTATATTTTTCTGAAGACAAAATCAATTTAATAACAATAAAAGGCTTTTTCTTGGCAATAAGTGGAAAAACTTTTATTTTTGAAGGAAAGGAATTTAAATAAAATGTTTAAATAAAAATTTTAGAAAAAAATAAATTTAAAAATTGTTGTGAGAGATTTGCATAATTTTTTTTAAATTAAATTATTAAAGTTGGTAGAAATAATTTAAATATTAAATTAAAGAAAATTATAAAACAAATGTATGCAGCATATCCAAATATGTAGATATTATAAATTAATATATATATAGGTAATTTATCAAAATTTTTGAACATTTTTACAGAAAATAAAAACAAAAAAAAGTTTATGTAAACGGAACTTCTCAATAAAAAATATATTTGTTTTGTCGTAAGTATTTTAATAAATTTTAAAAATTTAAGAATAACTAATCTTTTTAACCATTTATCATATTTAAAAGACTCTTTTCCAATATTAGCTTAACTTTTTTTTTAAATTTTACTGAAAGAAGTTAGGAAAAAGAAAAAATATATTTTTACAAAAGTAACAAAATATGTAGATATATTTTTATTTTTAATTAGGAGGAAGGGGGTAAATAAATAAATAAATAATTTTTATTAATTTTGAATGTGTACATATAATAAAAAATATTTAATTTAACTAAAATATATTTGAATATTACTCGAAAAATATTAAATAATTAATGCTTTAACATTGGGTGGCATTATGTCTTAATATAACTGCCAAAGGGCATTAAAAAGTAAAAAATCCAGCTGCCCTTAATATCTTTAATAATGCTTTAAAGCTAAAATTAAGCGCGCAAATTATTTTTGTAAAAAATAAAAGAATATTATTATTATTCTAAATGGATATATCCCTCCTTTCCCCAAAAACAAAAAAATATATAAAAATAATTTTAATTATTAATATATATTTTTTTTATTTTTGAATAGTGCAGTTTTTAATTAGTATTTTTAGATGCGCACATCAATAGAAAATGAAAATAAAATATTGGCAAAATTAAAAATAAAAGAAGACAGCGTTCAATAAAAAAAACTAAACCCGTCAAAAACACAAACAATAAATAAAAATTATTCTAAAACATACTTAACAATCTTGTAGATGTACTTCCTTCAGCATTACTACTTGCAGTCCATGTTGCCTTTTTAAAAATATTTTTATTTAAATTTATTTTTTTTAATTTTATTGACTGTATGTATAAATTTATTAATTTTTATTTATGTTACTTAACTAAATTTCGATCAAAATTTGTATAATATTTAAATATTAACTCTAGTCATTATCCGCTTTCTTCTTCTTCGCTGTGCTGCTGCAACAGAAAGACTTCCAGCACTTCGACGGCGTTCTTTTTTGTTTTGTTCTCTTCTAGCAGCACTTGCTCTAAATGGCACAAAGGGCAAAAACATTTTTTAAAAGTTTTTCTGAAATATAAAAAATGTGCTCTAATGCAAAAATCAAAGTAAATTTATTAAGAAAAAATAAAAGTAATTAATTTATTTAAATAATCTTTCACTAATTTTGTTTAGATAATCATGAAAATACACTTGTTTGTTAGATAAAAAATAATTTTTGTTCAGGTCCAAGTAATTCTGTAGTTCCCGAATGAAGAAGTGGAGTACTAAATCCAGTCCCAACCTACAACTATTTTCCCTTATGTCAAGAACTTTAATTAAAAAAATAAAAGAATGTTCAAATAATATGGATTAAATTAAAAAATATACCTAAATATTTCAAAAAAAATTCTAAAGTAATTTTCTGTCCTTAAAAAGGAAGAGGATGGCACTTAAAAATAGGTGACACGTAAGAGAGTGTTTATGGGAAAATATTTTAAATAAAAAGAAGCAATTTATACAAACAAAATAACTAAAAAACAAACAAAAAAAAGAAACAATTTTTAATATTTATTTTACTTTAAAAGTGTCATATTATAGGGTAAATTTAAGCAAGGTTAGATTTCTCTTTTGTTTCAATTTGTGGAAATTACCAAGCTTAAAGGAAGGTAAAAATTCTATATAAAAATTTGTAATTAGTACTTTATGTAGATTGGGGTTGTAAGGCATTTTGAAATTTTGAGCTTTGCTTGATTCGAAATTTTAAACAAACTGGATTCGATATACAAAATAAAAACCAAAAATTAGCCTTTAAAATCCTAATCATTTCAAACATAATTTTAAATAAAACAATTAATCTTAAAAAGGGTGAAAATGAAATGTTATATTTTTTATATTTTTATAAAAGTATATTTATATTTATTGGTACGTGGAGTAATGTCCTTTTTCTATCAAAATAAAGTAAAGAAAGAGGATTCTCTAAGGGAACCCCGAGGGAATGTTTAGACATTCAAAGAGATATATCTGAATTTAGATAAAATTGAGGTAGAAACAAAAAAAAGTTGGAAGAAAAATAGGAGAAAAAATAATGGAGAGTGAGGGGGGAATTTGTTTTTAGAAATTAAAATTAAATTTTTCTAAGGGAAATACTGAAATTAAATTATTTAGAGAAAATTATTTACTCACAAATGCTAATATTGTTACTATTTTAAAGGTTGTATTTTTCTTGATAAAATTTTATTTTTAAAATAAAATAAGGCACTCAAAGCTTTTATTTACCTATAAAATCGAAAAGTTATTTTAGAATTATTTTTTAAGAAAATAATTCTGTAAAATTAAAAATTTGCAATAACCCTAAAAACAAGCAAATAAACTTAAAAAAGAAGTGCTGTGATGCGTTAAAATTACTTTGAATAAGTCAGTTTATTTTTAAGTATTCTTAAACTTTTTTAGGTATAAAAGATATTTAAATGAAAAATAATAGAGAATAACTAAAAACAAAATTGAATTGTTTAAAAATATTTATATTCATAAATTTTTAAATTTGCAATAATATTTTTGTTAAAAGATCAGACTGAGACGGGGAGAGCTTTAACAAAATTCTTGAAGGTTGAGTAGCCATGAATTCTAACTGAATTTTTCAAACTGATTATTTATTACGAAAAATATTTTATTGATATTTTTTATTCTATATTTATGTTAAAAACTTAATAACTTAACTTTCATAAAAATAAATCCATTAACGAAAATTAGATCAGAAAATGGAATCCTTCTGAGTATCGTCGAGATTGATAATGAGATTCTTTGTACCGAGATCGAAATAATTAGAATAAAAACAAAAAAGGGCGAGAATCTTAATTTAAATTTAATTTTATTTGCCTAGAACAATTTTATTTTTTTGAACCAGGAAATCAAAAAAATTAATAAAATTTATTAACAAAATTTTCTTATTTATCCGTTATTATCGAGAATGTAGAAACATTTATTTATAAACAAAAATAAAGAAGGAGAGAAGCATATTTGAAAATAAAATATTTTGATATTATTTATATCATGGCATCTATATTTACATTCATATTTTCTAAACGCCAGACCGTTTGATAAGAAAATCATTTCCACCTAATGAATCCTGTTTAAATAAAATTAATTATTTAAATTAAAATAATTAAATAAAAAATATCCATCACTAAATATTTAAATATACCAAAATAATTCTTTCTCGTTTCCCAACTTCTGCCATTCTTTTATTCTGGTTGTGAGTCCTCCTTTGAGGAATAATAATTTCATCATTTGATAAAATTGAAATATCCGCTGGTACAGGTTTGAACACCCATTTCTTTAAATAAAAAAATGAAAAATAAAATTTGATGTTAATTTAAACATTAATTATTAATTATTTTGAAAATTTAAAATAATAAAAAAAGGCAGGTTATCCAATTCTCAAATCCTTGAATTAAATTATTTATTCTTTAAAATTACCAATTGTTTATCTGGAATTGTTAAAGAATCTACTTGATTATTTTGAATAATTATAGCCAAAATTAATAGTGAAAATGAGGCTAATATAATATTTTTAAACATTTTTGATTTATTACATTGAATTATTGATAAATACATTTTAAATAAATATTTTTTAATTAATATTTTCACTATTAGACCCTAAAAATTATATTTAAATATTTTGTTATATTTTGATTCTTATAGAGAACTATTTAGTATATAATTGGGATTGTTAGTTATTAGAAAATCTGCGATTATTCGAAAGACTCCGAAAAACTGAATCTTCGATTAAAATTTATAAAACAAACTTAAATTTTATAAATTTAATTTAAAAATGGTTTGTTTTATTATATAACTTTTAAGTCATTATCTGTCATCTCTGTGAGCAGCTTTATATATTTTAGAAACTCCCTCTGGGTCCAAAAACTCTAACTAGCAGTGTTAAATTAGAAACCTATTAAAAAATGACGAGGGATTGAAATTACCTCGAAGCTCTTGTTTATTAAAAAATACTCAAATATATTTTAATTTAATCGTCATTAGATTTTTATAGCTAATTAAATTGAATATTCATTTATTTTTTTGGATTTTGTACTGGAAAATTTTTAGGCTGACGACAAACTCTAAATAACACATTTGATAATAAAAATTTTAATTTAAATAAAGAAAAGTAAATACTAAATAAAAATAAAACGTGGAATTTTTTATAATAGGTTTAAAAAATGACAAACTAACTAAAGTTAACATTACTCTGAATGTTAATGTAACATAAAAATAAATTATTTAATGAGAGGATTTTTTAAGAGAACTGGTCATTATTTTAAAGTAAATAAGATATCTTTAATTTATCAGGAATATATTCTAAACAATTTTATAAGCTAAACATTCAGCGAAATTATTTAAATAATACTAAATTTTATTTGACATGTTTATTTAAGTAAAAGTGTGGGAGGCATTTAGTATATAAAATTATTTCATGATTCTTTGATAAACTATTTTTACTCAAAATTGAGCAAATGATAGATGAATGAGATAAAAACAATAATTTATTAATATTAAATAGATCCTTTTATTTTGGTTTAAATAAAATAAATTTTACTCTTAACAATGTGAATCAAAATTTGTCATTAATTTTTAATTTAAATATTATTTAAAATTTTTTATATTCTGAGAAATTTTAAGACAAAAATGTTTAAAAAATAATAAAATAGTTGAAGGATTAATTTAATAATATTTTTATTCAATATTTAAATGTGATGGATGAATGATGAAATTATACATACATATATGTATCTCCAAGTCTGAAAGAAAATGTTAAAAAATTGTGTCGATGCTGGAGTGTAACTTGCAATAAATACATCATTTTTTGACAATATATTAGAAATTAATAAATTAATTTTTATTTTTTAACTAATATTATTATAAAAAAATTTGTCAGAACCCAAAAATAATAATTAGCTTACGGATAAAATTTTTTAACTAAGAGAAAATTACATGAAGGAAACTAAACTATTCTTTATAATTTTTCGAAGATAAAAATTAATAAAAAAATAAGTATATAAATTCTTTTCATTTAATATTTATAAACACTAAAAATATTACAAATAATAAATTTTGTTTATAAAACATTTAGGTGTAAAATTTGGATCTTAAAATAACAGGATAAAATATTTTAGTTGGAATTAAAATTTTATTTCTAGGTTCGTAAATAGGTATTCTTTTTTTTTCTTTTTTAAAATTCCAGAAAAAATTATTTTTAAGTAATAATTTTATAATTATTTTGAAGTAATTCTCAATTTAATATATTTGTAATGCCTCCAACAGTTGAAACTCTAGTTTGAAGTTTTTTTGTATAAAACTTTTTGATAATTGATAAAGTATCTGTTCGAACAGTTTTATTTAATGTTAAATAAATAATTGGAGGAAAACCTTTAAAATAATTATTTTATTAATACATTAATTTTTAAATATTTTCAAGTATTATCCGTCCACACAAATAGAGATGATGAGGCCATTATCTCCCAGTTCTAACAGAATTACACCTCCCACCCCCTATGTAAAATTACACATTTTCCTTTATTCATTTAAAGAATATTTATTTAAACAGAAATAATCTTCTTAGTATTCAAAAATAAAAGTAATTGAGCTGATAAAAAGTGAATAAGCTGTCCTTTAACCAAAAAATTTTTTCTGCAGTACAGAAAATGAGTTTAACTAAGTTGCTAAAGATGTTAAATCCCTTGTATTTTACTGTTTATATAATTGCCGTTATTACTCGCTTTCCCCGAAATTAACTCTCTTTTTACGATTCGCTTTCACGGTATGCCTCCCCGTCGCGGCGGGTAACAACCCTAACACTAGTTTAACATATAAGTAATCATTGATATCTGTATTTTTAAAACAAAACATGTAACTTACCATGGATATGCAACCTGAAAAATAAAAAAGTTGACCCTGGTTATAGTGACAATTGGTTACGTGTTCAAACAAAATGGTAATCAAAAAAGGCAAAAGGTTAACAAAGTTATTATACACACCTCCCTAAGCCATTTTGTTGAGTACCATTTTGTAAAGGCGTCTTCGGTTATAAATCCACCTCAGATATAATGCCATAATTGGTCAATATTTATGGCAAAAGTCGATCATTGACTATTCCCCCCTCAATTCTCAAAAATCCAAAATATCTCTTAGTATTTAGCTAACCAGAGTCAATAAAATAAAATAATTACCACGAAAAATGTGCCAACATTTGAAGAAAATATCCACTATCTGGATTTTTTAAATTATAGGAATAAACAATTCCTGTACTTGTATTAAACATTGAAATGATAAATACTTGAAGAAAAACCTTATAAATAAATTAAACAAGTTGTTTTAAGATGAATCCTATTAAGTATTTAATAATTTAATGACCCGATTTAGTAACTGAATAGTTACGGACATACCGAACATTTTCAAGACTGATCTAATAGATGTTTACACTAAGAAACTTGTGGCCTTTCGATAAAGGCTTCACTCAAGAATACTAACCATTTTCTCCTCTTTTGTAACACGATTAGAAAGTTCCCTGGCTTTGAAGAAAAAGCAAATTATAAAAACTGCATAAATTATTGGTGAACTTATAGCTAATATAATATTGTGTAAAGTTATGTCGAATAAATTTTGTTGAAACTAAATTGATAATTTTATATTAAAAAATAATTATTTTTGCAAACAATCTCCATTCTAAAAGGTACATATCCAGTTAATGGATCTAATAAAACTTCGAATGTTATTCCATTAAAAATATATGCATGTCGAAATAAAAGCCAATAAAGTCCATATAAATTACAAATAACTATCCAAATATAAACACGATTATTATGGAAAAGTTTATCAGCAATATTTGGAAATGCCATTTCAATACAACGATTTATTCCCAAAATCTAGAAAACTACGAATTAAAATATTTTATTTTTATGAGACCAAATCAGCAATACATTCAGCAGCCCAAAAAACTAAAAAATAATTTTATTGTTAATTGTAACTTTTTGAGCATTCCAATTGGGTTCGGGTCTAGCTGACAGCCGGACATATTTTTCTAAATCAAATCTTATCGTGCCAGGTTCTAGAGCTCAAAATGTTAGACCAAGTTGGCAACCCTGATTTCAGATAACTTACATAAAATAAGACAGCCAACAAAATATGTAGATATTGGTGAGGAGCAGTAAACAACTCCATACAAACTAAAAACACCGAATGCAAATGTTGGTACCCAAAGAATTCCGATATCCAATATAGAGAGATAAATTAAAAATATATAACAAGGATTTTTGGCTCTATTTTTCCAAAAAGAGTAAAGACAAGGAAAATATAAAGGCTTAAATTCAAAAAAATTAATTTAAAAAATAAAAATAGTACATAATATATGCAGCCTAATATTATACAAATAATTGCAGCCAACGGATATCTTCTTTGCTCAATTGGAACATCATCAACATTAATTCCTGTACAATTATAAACTCTGTCAAATTCATCTCGATTCCACAAAATATATTCCATTTTATTTATTAGAATAATTCTTCTGAGTCGTCAACTTAAAAAGTATCGTATTTTCTAAAATAAAGCCCCATGGGGCTCTATTTTTCAACTATACACCAAAGTAGGGCTCTATTTAATAGCGGGCTTAAGGATTTTATTTAGTAAATACGGTATTTACAACCACTCTAAACATTAATTTAACTCTATGTCAGCCCTATTATTTTACTTATAAAATAATTTTTTTCATTTAATAATAAGTATGTACTTATTTCTAAAAAAATTCTGTTAATAATAATAATGTTTTTAAAAACATAATAAAAATTTTAATATTTAATAAAGCCATTATTTCCTTTTAATTAATAGTTTGGGGAAAACTAGGGAAAAAATACCATATTTATTCCCTTTAACAAACAAAAAATTTTTATTTGTGCTAATTAAAAATATAATTAAAAAAACTTTAATAAAAAATAAAAGGGTAAAGGAATCATGACTTAAAAAATTAATTTGAAATAAAAAAAATAGGTAAATAATTCAAGATATGTGGTAATGGAGAATATTATACCTATTTAAATGCATTAAAAAAGAAAATTCTACTTAAATTTTCTATGACCAAAACAAAGGGGGCGGGAAATTTGCCGCACCCTGTATATGTAAAATTAAATTAAAAATATTTTAAGTTAAGTCTAAAGCTAAATAGGTGTAAAATAGGGTTTCAACGGAACCGAAATTTTGACCGGAACCGGAACTTCCGGTGAAACACTAGTGTAAAATAGATAGTTTTCAGGTACTATACTGCATTCCTAATTTTCTCAATATTTCATTTCCCTTCCATTTTTAACTGGGATCTGATTGTTTAAATCGAGTTTCTTATTTACAGCCGGTAATTTATGTAACTTTCTTTAAAATATTTTTTAAATGATTTATATTGAAAATATAATAATTTAGCTTATCTCATACCCTAGGTGGAAAAAATATTTTTCAAAATTTTATACATCAAAAACTAACGTGGAAATAAAAACAAAAGACAATTGTTTAATTATTCTACAGTTCCTTTTAAGCGATAAAGTAGTCGGCGACAGCGTGTCCTTGACCCCATAATCTCCAACTTTGAAAAATTCTTTTTTCGGTTGTCAATTTAATTTTTTATTTTTTAATTAAAAAATTCTATTTATTATTTTCAATTAGGTATTTTTAAAAGCGTTATAATATTTCCAAGCTAATGAGCAATCAAGTGCAGCAAAATCGTTTCGCCGAGCCAAAATTTTTGCAAAGTCAACCACCCGAAAATAAGTAATCAATTATTTATTTTCCTTTAAAAATTTTAAATATTTTTTCAGAATTCCAATTGAAGGACGTCGAAATGTTTTAGTTTGTGCTGCTCTTCCTTATGTTAACAATGTCCCTCATTTGGGAAATATTATTGGGGCTGTGTTGAGTGCTGATGTTTTTGTAAGATATTGTAATATGAGAGAGTATCAATGTCTTTATATTTGTGGAACGGATGAATATGGCACGGCGACGGAAATTCGAGCTTTGACAGGTTTTTTGAAAAATTTTAAAATTAATTTTTTATTTAACCATTTTGAATTATTTTTAATTTTATTATTTTAATTCCCCGGTTAATTTGAAATTGGAGATCGGGTAATCTTCTGCTTCATTGGTCCCTAGAAAAAAATGAGGAAAAAGTGCTAGTTCGACATTTTTGAGGCATGCCAGTAGGTAATCGAGCTTGATGAGTCCGAATCTGAGCTTAAATTTTTTTATTTCGAACCCCGGACCCGAATTCGACCATGTCGAATATGAGGTAAAAATTCGAAATTTCAAATTTTATGTCTAATCGGACTCGTCCCTTCGAGCTGAGTCGATTGGTATCAAAATTATCGCGTTTCGACATCTTTAGACTAAGTTATGGTGTCTGATTTATATACTGAAGTCCAACCAAACGTGCATTTAGTTGATCATAACTCAGTCTAAAGGTGTCGAAACACAATAATTTTGATATCATTCGACTCAGCTTGAAGAGACGCGTCAGAATAGCATAGCATAATAGTTTCGAATTCTTACCCTGAATTCGACTTGGTCGAATTCAGGTCCGGGGTTCGAAATAAACAAATTCTAAGCTCAGATTCGGACTTAGCACACTCAATTACCTACCAGCAGACCTCAAAAATATCGAAAAAGTACTTTAACCACATTTTTTTCTAGGGACCAATGAAGCAGAAGATTACCGGAGATCGGTATTTTCAAAAATCCTGGATATGGATTTATTGTTAGGTTAGTAACCTGGACAGGATTCTTGATCTGGATCCCTCCTTGATTTTTGAATTATTTTTTAAAAATATATAAGGATGATAAATGCATATCTTTAAAATTATTTTCATCAATTCTGACATAATCAGTTCATAATGAGATTCGGTTTTTACTTGTTCATGAAACAATTTAGCTGCGAAATACATCTATGTCACTTTCTGGTCAAATTTAATCCAGGGAATCAAGTATAAAAATCGTTTTGATTTGGACTCTGGATTTGGGTTATTGACCTGGACTGGATCCAGGGAAAATTCAGGACGATCAAAAAATGTCTGAATCTTGACTCTGGATCCAGGAAAAATCAAAACTGGATCAATATCCAGACCGATCTCTATTAAAAATAACATACCAAAAAATTATCAATTTTTATTATTGTAATTACAAATAATTTAAGAGGGTGTATCTCCAAAAGAAATTTGTGATAAATTCCATAAACTCCATAAAGAAGCTTATGACTGGTTTGGGATTGATTTTGACTGTTTTGGCCGAACATCTTCAGAACACCAGACAGAGTTTGATTTTTTCTTGATTTTTTTAAAACTTTTTTTTAGAATTGTTCAAGATATATTTCTTAAAATTCATAATAATTCTTTTACTTCTGTTGGTATTCAAAAACAGCTTCGGTGTTCTAATTGTCAAAAGTTTGCAAGTTTTTTTATTTTGTTTAGTAAAATTAATTATTTTATTTTTGTTAAAAATCTATCGAGAATTTTACATCTGGTTTTATCTAAATTTTTTGGTAATGGGTTGGAATTCGCCCCTGTCTTTTTTTTCTTTCTATTTTTCCTTATTTCTCATTTTATGCCAAATAATATAAAGTCCGCTTCGAGCTGATTGTGATTCGAATGACATTAAAATCAACGAAATATCAAACAAAAAAGCTCAAAATGGTAAGGGAAATGGGAAAAAGGGGCGACTTCCTAAGTATTAACATTTTATTATTTCTGGTTATGAGTTTTTTTTTAATTTTTTGTTTATTTTTGAGTCATTTTATTTTCTTTTGGAAATCCCTTCTAAAATCTAAATAAATTTATTAAATTTTTAATTTGAGCTTATCTCTGCTTTTAGATTTCTTGCTGATCGATTTGTTCGTGGAAGTTGTCCTCATTGTAAGTTCCTCGACGCTCGTGGGGATCAATGTGATAAATGTGGCCATCTTTTGGATGGCGTTGAACTTGTTGAACCAAGATGTCTTATTTGCGGAAGTGAGCCGCGCATAGAGGAATCTGAGCACATTTTTTTGAATTTGGATCAGCTTTCGGTTTTGTACATTTTATTTAAAAATCAAAATTATTTGAGATATTTGCTTATTAATAATATTTTTAACTAAAATACAAACAAGGGAACCTTTTGAACTGTCAGCCCCAGATCTTTTTAGTTTTATATTTTTAATCAAAATAGCCGAAAGTTTTCTAGAGTAAATCGATAGTGCTCTTTCGATTGGTACAAAAAAGTACAAAGTTTTAACAGGCAGTTTGAGAGGTTCTCTTTAAGTTAGGACTTTCTAGGAATTTAATCAACGCATACATAATCTTTTAGGTTGAAAAAATACTAAAATTTGACATGTTTGTCATTTATCTTTTTTCAGCCAAAAGTCCAAACCTATTTGGATACCGTTATCGACTCTCCCAACTCACATTGGTCAACTAATGCAATTTCTATCACCCGTTCTTGGATGAAGACTGGCCTTGAACGTCGTTGTATAACTCGTGACTTGAAATGGGGTATTCCTGTTCCTCTCCCTCAGTTTTCTTCAAAAGTTTTCTATGTTTGGTTTGATGCTACAATTGGTTATTTATCCATAACAAAATCCTTACTTGGCTCTAAATGGATTAATTGGTGGAAAAATCCAGAGCAAGTTGAACTTTACAATTTTCTTGGAAAAGATAATGTCTCCTTTCACACAATTATTTTTCCTGCTTCTCTTTTGGCAACTGGAGAAAAATATACTCATCCAAGGCAATTTTATTTTCTTATTAATTTTTATAAAATTTTAATTTAAAGGCATATGTGTGCAACAGAATATTTAAATTATGAGGACCAAAAATTTAGTAAATCTAGAGGTGTTGGCGTCTTTGGTGACACTGTTTCTCAAATTGGAATTCCAGCAGATGTTTTACGTTTTTATTTAATTTACATGCGACCAGAAGGGCAGGATACATCTTTTTGTTGGGAGGATTTGGTTTTAAAGGTTCTCCTTTTTTCAACCCTATTTAACTAACTTTTATTTTTATCATTGATTACAGTCAATTAATTTCTTTTAGGTCAACTCCGAATTATTAGCCAACCTGGGCAATTTTGTCCATCGTGCACTTAGTTTCCTATCTTCTTTTTTCTCTGGAATACAACCCAACATTGAACTAACCTCAGTCGAAGATGAGCTTTTTACTTTGATTGATCAGGATTTAAAAGAATTTGTTTCTGCAATGGAAGATGTTCGTATGCGTGATGCTCTCCATCAAATTTTATCAGTATCTAGGAGAGGAAACCAATATATGCAAGTTGGACAGCCTTGGTTGTTAGTCAAAAGCGATAAAAAGGAGGATAAGTAATTGGAATTTTAATATTTTTTATTAAAATTGTCATTATATTTTTGAATACTTATTTTTAAAAATTGTCTCTTATAAGGAAAAATATAATGAATTTATATTTTTAGACAACGTGCACAAACAATAATTGGTGTCTCTGCAAATTTGTCACTTTTTCTTTCAATAATGCTTCAACCATTTATGCCAAAAACAAGTGCCAGCATTCGTGAACAATGCAATATTCCTTTACCAATGGTTTTACCTGAGCATTTTACTTTGCTTCTCAAAACAGGACATCAACATAACAAAGTATTTAATTTTTTATATTTTAAACCTCCATCAGATTTTCTAATCACCTGACATGAGACAAAAATTAAGTCGAGAATTTACGTTTCTATTAAAATTCATTTGCACCTTTTTGTGATTACAATTATTGATCTCTTTTTCCTCTCATTTAAGACCCAATGTTTTTTGCTTCTCTCTACTCTTTTTTTTGACTATATTTGTGCACACTTTTTCCACTAATATTTAACAAACTGACTG
Source organism: Meloidogyne enterolobii (assembly GCA_963681835.1). Taxonomy (NCBI): domain Eukaryota; kingdom Metazoa; phylum Nematoda; class Chromadorea; order Rhabditida; family Meloidogynidae; genus Meloidogyne; species Meloidogyne enterolobii. The sequence continues at coordinate 1,354,299 of CAVMJV010000044.1, forward strand.
GTTATTTTGGGTTTAATTACTGATTAAATTAAAATAAGCACTTTTTCTCTATCTTTTTTAGTAATTACTAGATTTTTTACAATTTTATACAAAATACCCTTTAAATTTTTAATTTTATTTCTTTTATTTTAGCCTTCACCTTTATTTGCAAAAATCGAACCAAATAAAGTTGGAGAGTGGAAAGCACTGTTTGGCGGTGATCAAAATTCTACAGCTGTCAACGGAACTCTCAACAATACTAAGACATCACCAAAAAAGACTAAACAACAAAATCAACAGAAAAAATGTATTAAAAATTGTTTTATTTTAAATTTAAAAAATAAATATTCTTTATTTAATTATTTTATTCAAAAATGGTTGAAAAACGTCGTTAACTTTTATTTATTTTAATCTTTTTTGGGGGATTAATCAATTTAATTTTAAATATTATTACAAAAATGTTTCACCGCTACTTTAATTACTCTTCTCGTAAAATATTTTCAAAAACTGTCAATGGAATTTTATTTGACTGTAAACGTTTAAATAATTTTTGAATAATTTTTTTAAATTTAATTTAAATAAATTTTTTTAGCAAAAATGTCCTCATCAGATGCTGTTGACTTGTCTTCTATTGACATTAATAAATTATATAATGAGGTTTTGGCAAAATTTCAAAAAGCAAGTTAGTTAAAATTTTATTTAATTTTTGTTAATTATTTTTATTTTAGAGGAAATTTTTGTGGCAAAGGAGATGACTCGATTAGATGCTGAGAACAAAGCTTTACGTGAACAAATTGAAGAATTTAAAATTAAGCTGGGATATGTTGGACCTTTGTTTTCGCCTCCAAAAAGTTTTTGAGATTTTAAATTAAATATTTTTAAATTTGTTTTTAGCTAGTGCACCAATTAAAGTTATACCTAAAGATGACTCAAAATCTGATGTTTTAAAACAACCTAGTCAGATAACGACATTGACTGTTGATAATGTAGAGATTAATGTTCAGAAACCAAAACAAGCGAAAAAGTCCGAAAATAAAAAAGCTGCGGTTTCAAACGTTGATACTGGTGGAGGAGGCGAGATTGATGTTGGTCGATTAGATCTTCGAGTCGGCAGAATTCTAAAAGCAACGAAACATCCAGATGCCGATGCTCTTTATGTGGAGGAAATTGACCTTGGTGAAGAAAAGCCGAGAACGGTTGTTTCTGGTCTTGTTCGTTTTGTACCTTTGGAAGAGGTTTGATTGAATTTTTATTGGGATTTTTAAGTTTGACTTTTCAGATGCAAAATCGATTGGTTGTTTGTCTGTGTAATTTAAAGCCAGCAAAGATGCGCGGTGTTGAATCTCAGGCAATGGTTATGTGTGCATCTACACCAGAAAAAGTTGAAATTTTGGAGATTGACTCAAGTTGTGAGCCAGGAGATGTTGTTATGTGTGAACCTTTTGCTCATCGTCCTGATTTGCCTTTTATGAATCCGAAGAAGAAAATATGGGAAGGAGTGGCGCCGGTGGGTTATTGAAAATATAGCATTAAATATACACTCGAATCTCTACTATATTTTGTGGGCCAAAGTAATAAGTAGAGAGGTTATCAACGGGTTATTCCTCGGAACCAAGGGTGTAGCCAGGGAGTCGATCTCAAGTTCTTTGCTCAGAGTCCTCCTCAAATTTTTTCCTTTTCCTCATTTCGGGGGTGGAGGCTTTAGTACCAGAAGCCCTCTGACTACGTCCTTGCTCGGAACCACACGTCTTTATGAGAGGCCGAAAGAAATTAAGTATATTTCTTACAATTTCCTTTTAACGCCAAGTGCGAATTAATTTTGCCTTACTCGTACCAAGCGCTATCGAGATCCAACTGTATTAATTTATTAAGGATTTATCCGTCTCTGAGAATGGTGAATGTGTTTATAAAGGACATCAATTACGTGTGTTTCGAAATGGTTCATCACTCAAAGCAAGGACATTGTCTAATGTTCCAGTTAAATGATATTATTTAATTTCTCCATTAAGGATCACTTTTGTCTTGCAATCTTTTATACTCAAAAGCTGTTTTCTCCTATTTTTAAGAATATTATACTGAAAATTTTTCTAAAATCCTAGACATTCAGAAAAATTGAAAAGTAAGCTGATAGCTTCGATATTATCTGTTTATCTTTCCAAATGTTTAATTCTCTCTGACTTCTCTCAAGATTTTGACAAGGTTGCCATAGTGCTAGTGAATTTTTACAAATTTCAGAATTAAGGCAAAAAAATTTTTAACGACATTGTCAAAACAATTGTGATGTGGCTTTGACCATTTTTAATTTGTGGGGGAAAGGAAAATGTGGTGAGATAATCAGCTAATCTGTAAGCTATTGTTTTTTATTGACAGGATCATAGAAAATTTTATCTTGATTTAAGTATTTGTTTTTGTTCTTTTGTTTGACTGTTAAATTGTTGTTTTAAATAAAATGTAAAATACTGCTAATTTTAGGTTTATTTTTATGCTTGTTTCTTCAAAATATTTTGTTGAAAGTTTTTTACCCTTCAGCTAGTATACTTTGCACATTTACTCTAAAAAATTCTTTTTCTTCTTTTTGAGAGTAAACACTGCAGTCATTCCTTTACGTTCTATAGTGAATGTGAGAGTGCTTTAACTCTCTCATGCTAATGGTGGGTGACACGCCAGCCAGCACTACCTTCATCTCACTATTCCCAACCATGTACCTCTTACATTACATTTTTATATTGATTTTGGTGTTTTTACACTCGTTATTTCATTTTATATATTACTCAACATTACATTATAGACAATTTGTTAATTTTCTCTTAAATTCTTTATTGTTTTTATTCTAAAGTAGGGAAAATAAAGGTGAACAATGGAATTTCTAAAGCATGAAATAGGTGAATTCACTCCAGATGCAAAAACAGAATCAAGTATTCGACGTTCAGCAGAACTTTATATAACTACAAATCCAGTATTCAAAGCAGAGCGTGAGGATATCACACGACAACGACTAGTGTTTGCCGCAATTGTAGGTGATCACTACGATGTCCTTTTCAATGGAACGAGTAATGAACGTGGTCCTTTGTGGGAAGAGATTCGCTTATTTATGATTGAGAATGGTGCAGCAACATTAGTTGATAAAGATTGGAAATATACGGGCAGTTGTTATTGGCAGAATATTCGAAAGGTGAATTTTGAAATTTTAACTTAAGTTTAAAAATAAAACCAACGCGAATTATTTTAGGAATCAATTCGACGCATGGCAAAAATGAAATTAGGTACGGTAAAACAGGCAAGACCTGGACAACTTGAATTGGATCGCCTTGTCAGCACTATTATCGAAAAGCGTGGGCCGGGCTCGGTATGTTTCAATACATTGCTTCATTTCCTCTCGTAAAAAATCAAATTTTTCTTTAGCTTGAAACAGTTATAAATCATTACGGTCTTGCTTATATTGAACGTGAATCTGGAAGTGGAAACAAAGTTGTTGATAGAGAAATTGATGATATGCCTCCAGAAAAGCCTTCAACTTCATTAGTTATTTCAAATCACCCCGTCAGGCACTTAAAACAACTTAGAAATTCAGCTAGTCCAGGTGTACAAAAAAAATAAATTTTAAATTCAAATTAATTTTTAAAGACGTTTTTGAAGAACATAATAACCAAAGATTTGTTAATAGTCAACAACCGTTAGATCAAGTTATGAAAAATACTTCAATGAAAAGTTCTGTTCAAAATAATCAACAACAACGTCAGACATCGTCACCATCTACTTCACATATCGCTCAACCAGTAAAGGTGATGAATGGATTTTTACTAATTGAATATATAAACAAAATTAGTTAATTATCTATATAAAGTAGACAATATAAATACCTATATAAAATATAGAAACCGTTAAAAGTAGGGTTGGGGGCCCGATCCGGCCTGGTCTGAATGATCGAGTCGGGCATTAAATTTTGGCCCGAAAACGACTCGGCCAGGCTGGCCCGAAAAAATGACTCGAACGTCGGCCCGGCTCGAAAACTCCAACACTAATTAAAAGGCAATACTCAAAATCATTTTATATGTACTATTATATTACATATGTATTGCCTACAAATTACTATAACATATTTCTCTATTAATATGTATGTAAAATTATGTAGATAATATTAAAAAATTAACAAAAAAAAATTTTAATTCCTTTAAAGCTAATACAAAATTCTTCAATTTCCATCGATTTATCAACCAATGAGAATCAACTTTCAAGTTCATCACCATTTAATTCACAACAATTAGGAATTTCTGTCACAAAAACACATTCACAATTAATTGCTGGTGGACATTCAGAAATGGCTTTGGAATTTGAAACACAGCTTAAACAATTAATTAATGGATATAAAGCTTGGATGTTTGATCAGTTATTTCAACAACAACAGGGAGAAACTGAAGATGAATCTTTAATTGGATATCAACAAAAACAAAATCAAACAGGAAATGGAGGAAGTGCAAATGATGTTAAAAGGCCAAGATTGTGATATTAATAGATTTTTGTTTATAAATTATATTTTAGCTTGATTATATATATAAATTTCTTGTGTTATTAGTGGGGTTGGGATTTTTGGTCAAATGCCTGTTTTTTCTAGATAGGCCTGACGCTTGAACGTCCAAATCAGGTGTTATTTTGATGAGATATGCTTTTAAATCTCCTTAAAAATTTTACCAAACTTTTTTGGAAACAAAATAATTACTATAATTTTGTTTATTCGTAATTGTGATAGTCAATTTAAATTGAATAAAGTTAAGTCAGAAAATAAAATCTCCGGTCATTTCTTGTCACCCTTTACACTCTGTTACTAAGTGATCTCCAAACTGCAGATGATCCCAAACCAAACTAATATTGCGACCGGTCGTTTATTTTTCAACCTTCCTCTAGGGGGTCGGTTTATTAGAAGAGGTCGGTCTAATAGAGGGAGTCGCTCTATTAGAAGAAATACGGTATATTGTTTTAGAGTATCAGTGTAATCTAGCAGGAATGTCACAATTTATTTCGACCCAAACCCCGACCCAACTTTTTTCAACCAGTTACATCCTTCATATTTAGTCTCAATCTTCATTTATCCAAGCATACTATTCATGTTGCCAACAGGTGAAATTTTTTGACGAATATTTTTAAATAAAATTTTTGTATCGTTTCTAATTGTTTTGTTTAGTGTTAAATAAACAATTGGTGGGAAGCCTTTAAAATTTTAGGTGTTTTTTGTTTATGCTTTGTTATAATTTAAATGTCTAAAATTACCGTGAACGTGAAGCCTTAAAAATATAAAAATTAATTTTTAAATGAGAATTTAATAAATTACCAAGAAAAATGTGCCAACATTTGAAGAAAATATCCACTATCTGGATTTTTTAAATTATAGGAATAAACAATTCCTGTACTTGTATTAAACATTGAAATGATAAATACTTGAATAAAAACCTTAAAGAATAATAAATAAATTATCACGTAGGTGTTGAAAATTCATAAAAAATTTTAATTAAATTATTTTGATCAGTCTTAGGACAGGGACTGGGTTTCTGGATTTTTCTAAAAATATTAACATACAAATAACTACCAACCATTATTTCTTCTTTTGTAATTTTATCAGATAGTGCTCGAAATTTAAAAATTAAGCAAATTGCAAATAAAGTATAAATTATTGGTGATCCTGCAGCCAATATAGTATTGTGTATTGTTAATTCTATTAAATCTTCTTTGAACTATAAATATTTAAATTTATATAAATTACAATTAAATAATTAATACAAATTCCATTCTAAAAGGTATATATCCAGTTAAAGGGTCATATAAATCTCCAAATTCCAATCCGTTAAAGATATAAGGATGTCGAAATAAAAGCCAATAAAGTCCATATAAATTACAAAAAGTTATCCAAATATAAACACGATTGTTGTGAAAAAGTTTTTTTGCAATTTTTGGAAATGCCATTTCTAGACAACGATTTATTCCCAAAATCTGGAAAAATACATAAAAAACTGGTCCTAAATTATTTTAATTTTAATCGGTAAAAAGAAGATGAAATTAAACTAGAGGGCAAATATCCTTTGTCTGTCTACCGAAATCACTATTAATATAAAAAAATCATAATTAAAAAACCAAATCTCCACTACATTCAGCAGCCCAAAAAACTGAAATATAAAATTATTAGAGCTGGCAAATTTATATTTTCAAAAGAACTTTTCAATCTTTTAATAACTCTGTTACAATATTTCATTAATATTTTTAAAACTAACATAAAAGATCACAGCCAGCAAAATAGGTCAAAAAAGGTAAAGAGCAATAGACAACACCATTTAAACTGAAAATTCCTAAAGCAAATGTTGGTACCCAAAGAGTTCCGATATCCAATATGGAGAGATAAATCAAAAGTATATAACAAGGATTTTTGGCTCTATTCTTCCAAAAAGAGTAAAGACAAGGAAAATATAAAGGCTTGAATTTTAAAATATTAAAAATAAAAAAATAAAATAGTACATAATATATGCAGCCTAATATTATACAAATAATTGCTGTTATTGGATATCTTCTTTGCTCAATTGGAACATCATCAACATTAATTCCAGTACAATTATAAATTTTGTTAAATTCATCTCGATTCCACAATATATATTCCATTTTATTTATTACTGAATTTAAAAATCGTTGGCACTTTCCGTTACACACTTAAAAAATGGTTAAAAACAGTCATGAATATGGACATTATATGTCATTCAAAAGAGCATGTCGTGTCAGGATTCTGGTCGAAAGAGGTAAATTAATGTTTGGCCTTAATTTTTTAAATTTCTTGCCAAATGAGATTTGGAAAATTATAATGTAAATTAGAAGGCAGAAATTTTTCTAAACAATATTTATTGACAAAAAATAATTATATAGAATTCTATTTTATATAGGATATCAGATATCTTCTTTGCTCAAATGGAATATTCTATAGCCGTAGGTGAAAATTTACTAAATATTATTATTATCTAAAATCTTTTAAAATAAGTTCGCAGAAAGACTACTATTATTTATTTTAAATAAAAGTAAAAAATTCCATACATACCGTAATAATTAAAAAGTTTTCTCAAAAAAATAAAAAATTTTTTCTTTTTAACTCTAAGTTTTTAATTAGCTTTATTTGTATTTCGGTGGATAATTTATAATGTACTTTTTGAACCAAAAATTTTTTGAAATGGATATATTTTATAGTAATTGTGAGTAAATAATTTTAATGTGTCTTGTAAAAAATATAAATATTTACATTATTTTAAATTTAAAAAATTTATGGTAAATATTAATTAATTTACAAAAAAAATTTAGAAAATTAAAATTATGAAAAGTAATTAATAATTAAAATTAAATTCTCTTTAATTTTTTAAAATTAATTTCCATTTGTTAATATTGCAGAAGTTGATCCATTATTAGGTTTATATTGATGTAAAAGTACAGCAATTTTTGAAAGTGGGGATATTTTTTGTTTTCCGTTTTCTTTTTCTTGTTTAGAAATTAATGTTTGAATATATGAAGTTAATAAATCTGTTAAAAATAAATTTTAGAAAAAAATAATATTTTTTAAAGACCATCCAATTTATGTCCAAGTATTGTTTCAAACAATAAACGATTCCCGTTATCCAAAGTTAAATGAAAATATCTACAGAAAATAAATTAATTAAAATTTTTTTTTTAATTTATTTTACGTATTTGCTGATTGCCAATTTAAAAGTTGTTTAAATCCGTGTGTTCGAATATATTTTTTACTTTCCAATTCGTATAAACTCATTCCATCTCTAAAAATAATTATTAAAAAATTTTCTTTTAATTTCCCACTGATTTATTGCTATTAATAATTTAGAACATAATGTTGGATCTGCAGATTGTTTAACCTATTAATTAATTAAATAACTAAAAATTTATTATTTAAATATTTAAATTATCATTAGTAAATAAGAAGAAAGTCATCCACAAAAGGGATCTTCCATCCCAATTCCCGAAATCGGCCATTTATTCCCTGGCTCATTCCAAAAAGAGACTCAATTAATATCTAGAGACCGGCAAAATCGAACTTCCGGATCCCGAGTCAGGATTTTTTTCTTAACCGATGCCGGGACGGGATCCCGAGGGATAAATCCCGAAAAATCCCGGATCCCGGAAAAAAAATCCCGGATTTCGGGATTCCGTCCCGCGATGGTCTCTATTAATATCACAGACATTAATAATATCAAAATTCATAAAAAATTTACTTCAAAAAATGCCGACCCAAATGTCGGCTCTTTAGCAATTCTTTGGAGAAAACAAAGTTTAGCTTCCGTTGATGTTTTTGGCATTCCTTCTTTTTGTAATTCGGCAGAAATTAACTTGAAAATATTTTTTAAAATTATTTTATTTTAAAATAAAAACTTTTTTCCATTCATTTGGATTATGAGATTTGAGAAGATCTCTTTTAAAAAATAAATTAAATTATATATTAACTTTAATTTCAAATTTACATAGGTATTAATTCATGTAAAATATGTTGTAAATGTTGTATTGGAGGTTGTTTATCATCCCTAGTTTGTGCTCTTAAAATTAAAGCAGCAAATTGAATAGCTTCATTTTTATCAATTTTATGATATCCTCTCAAATATTTTGGTAATTCCTTTGAAAAACAATTAATTAAAAAATATTTCCTAAAATACTTGTGGATAATTAAAAATAATATCTTGTCTCAAATCTTTTCCAGGTTCAACATCTAACCATAATTTTCTCATAAAATGAACCTAAAAATTTATTTTTGATTATATTTTTTTAAATTTACTTGATAATTAAAATTTATTTGAGAATTAACAACTTTCCTTCCACAATTAATTACTTGTTCTCTTCTAGAATTTTTTCTAGCCCAATCTTGTATTTGATTAATAAAATCAAAAAAGTATTCTTTATCAGGCATACAAACAACTTTAAAAAATATGAGAGAGGTCTTTAATTAAAGAGATTCTACCTTTTTCCCCCAATTTAATAAATAATCCAAAGCCTTGAAGTGAATTTAAAAGGCCGAGACGGGCTGCTATTTTCTTAGAAAAATCTTTTGCACGAGTCCAACTTTCAACCTTTTTATTAAAATTAATTAATTATAATATTTTTTTATTTTATTTAATTAAATTAAAATTATTTATTTCTGTTTTCGCAAATTAATTAAAAAAAATTTTTTTCAATTTAAAAATTTATTTACTTCAATAGTTTCTTGAGTTCCATCAGGTAAATAAAATTTATGATAAATTTGTGTTTGTCTATATTGAATAGCTTCTAATTCGACTTGATGAGGAGGAGACAGACGACAATATTGTTGTTCTGTTGCTATTAATTCATTACATTGACTTAATTAAAAAACAAATTTTTGGAAAATTATTTAAATTAATTAATTGTATCGAGAATATTATTTGGAGAGAATATTCATCCCCTTACTTTAATGCTTTTTGTAATCTCATAGCACAATCAGCAGCCATCGGCACTAAACGAGTTCTCAAAAAATGTTCAACTTCCCGACACAAAAACTTTTAAAAAATATTTTTAAAAAATTAAATTATTATCAGAAAAAAACTCTAGATGGAGGGAAAAGTCCAATACAAAGCCAAATTAATTCCCAGCCACGTTCTTCACTTAAAGGATTTGGATTGTCTGTTAATTGTTTAATTAATTGACAATAAATTTCATCACGAAGAATTTCCTTTAAAAATTATTTTTTTCCAATAAAATTATTTAAAAATTTACATATTTAAGTGCTGGAGTAAATATATAATCTGTATATTCCAAATAAAATTGTTGGGGATGAGAAACATAATCTCCCATATATTTGAGAATAAAAGAGTAGGAAATTAGTGACTTTAAATTAATTAAAATATTTATTTAAATATTTTTATTTTCAATTACTTCTCTAGCTATTGCTTCATTTCCTTGTTCAGAAATTCTTTTAAGTAAAGGAGCTCGTAATGGCTCAAAAGAATGTCTCCAAAGTTCGGGTTCTGGACTACCACCACCATTATAAGCACCAAAAACGTCTTTCAAAATTTTTTTAAAAATATTTATAAACTAAAAAAATTACCAGAAGGCCTATTCCCGTCTTCTGGTAATCGAAAATTTGTAGAAGAAAATCGTTCCAATGTGTGAGGTTGGGGAAATGGTCCACAAATTCTGAGAGAGAGAAATTAATGATATTTTTGTTTAAAAATTACAAAGGCATTCCAAAAGGATCTACAGCAGCTGTATAAAATGTTGGGTATTCAAATAAATCATTATTTTGTTTAGATTCTGTTGTATTTATTATTTCTTGTTCGACAATTTTTTTAGATGAGAGAAGATTCTTTAAAAAAGCAAAATTAAATTGAAAAAATGTTTAATTAAAAAACATTTATTTTTTCTTTTGCCGGTTTTTCTGTGCAGGCCAAAATATTTATTGAATGAAGGGGAACTCTTCCACACATTTTTGAACGAGTATTTTCAACATTATCAATTAAATAATTTTCTTCTTCATTTTTTCCTTCTTCATTATTTAAATATTTATTGAGAGGGGAAGATAAAATTAATAAATCCCCCTTTAAAAGGCTTAAAACTGCTAAAATTGAAAGGAATTTTGAATTAAAAAATAATTATTAAAACAATTTTCTAAAGACTGCATTTTGTGTTGGACAGTACAATGATTGTAATCTTTTACTGCTACAGCATAAATTGAATTTTGATGAAGACCTAAAAATAAATTAAGAGAATTTTTTGAAAATATTGGAAGACTAAGATGCTGAATCTCTCATTTAGACAAAGCAGGAAAATTTTTTGAGTAAAATAAAAAAAAATATTTTTAATAAAAAATTATTTACTTTTTAAGATATGTAATAATAAATGTGACAATTCTCTAGCTAAAGGCGATTGAAAAGTATACCGATCACCATTTAATAAACTAATAAATATAGCATCAGCCCCTTCATGTTTTGATCTTTAAAATATTTTAAATTAATTATTTTCGAGTAAAAAAAACACCTTCCATATCCAATATTTGCCAATTCAATAAATTCAATTTCGAATAAAATTTGTTGTTTATTTTGATTTTGTATATCACAACAACGGGCATCTAAAAGGGATATTCCACGTGAATTTACAGCCATAGTAAGTTGATTTACGGGGAGAGGAGGGCCAGAAAATTTGTAAACTTCGAAGAATCTTTAGAGAAAAATTCATTTTAGAATCTAAATTAGGTAAATATACCTAGAAAAGTTTAATGGCCAATTTTTGGCTGCAAATTTAAGAACATCACATTTTATTTGTTTAACACTTGGAGGTAATGTCTCACCATTATTAAGGATTTTCTTAATTTTTTTAAGCTTTAAAATTATTTATTTATTTACTTTTCTAAAAGCGTGTAAAATTAATTGAATCCATTTTTGACATTCTTCCTCTTCCTCATTTATTTCTTCTCTTCTTTTTTCATTAACATCTTCATTTTGTTTTAAAATATTTAAAGGTAAATATTCACTTAAATTATCTTCTAATTCAGAAATATCTATTTCCGTAGATTTTCCGTTTATTGAAACAAAATATTGTTGAGCAGCTAATAAAGCTAAATCTTCTTCCTTAAAAATATTTTTTTGTTAAATAATATTAGGTAGGGGTTTGGAGGTACAGAAATGAATAGAAGAATCAAGGATTTTTATTAGATGATGTTAATAGGTTATTAAATTCCTAATTGAAGAATTTAGGATTTTTTATGTCCGAATATCCAAAGAATTTCAATTGACAAGACTTATTAAATAATATTAATTTTATTTATTCAAAAATTACTTTATTGCATTGATATTCTCCATAATGTAAACCTTTAATAATTTGTCTGTAAGAAAGGTCTACATATAATTCATCAGAATTACTTAAAAAATATATATAATTAATTTTCAAAAATATCTCTTACTTTTCTAAAGGTAAAAACAATTCTTTACGTAAATATAATTTCCAATCAAAATCATTTTGTTCTTCAATTAATGCTAAAGCATCCATCTAAAAAATTATAATTATTATTTAGTTTATTTAAAATCAAAATAATTAACCAAACGTTCCCCTCCAACAACTAACGAACGAATATTTTGTCCAGTAGAGAGAAATAGCCCAAACCCAAAAGATTCATTTAAATTTATTTTTTCAGTTAAAAATTCAAAAACATCGGCAATTGTTGTTTGTGAATGCTTTTTAAATTAATTTATTTTAAATAAAAATTAAATAATTCAAACAATTGGAATATCAACAATTTCTTCATTTGGCAAATTAATTTGTACAAACAACCCCGAATTATTTAAATTATCAATTGAACAAATAAAAGCAAATTCTGCCTTAAAATTATTTCTTATAGGTAATTAAAATTGAAATTTTTTTCTTATTTATTAAATTCTTGTCTTAAAAATCTTCTCGATCACTCTAATCACCATATATGCTCGAATAATTACCCTCTCTCAAATAATTACCCCCTCCAGCGAGATGTTGAAACAATAATTACCCAGAATAATTATTCGAGCATATACAATATATTATTTTATTAGACAATTATATTAATAATAATTATTTAATATTTCCACAAACTTTTAAACAAGGTTCTCTTCTAGCTCCACATTTAATTGTTCTACTCATTTGTTTAGCAATATAACGTTGCCAAAAAATATTCGGAGCATTCGAATTAACAAAATTGCGTAAATAAGGAAGTAGTCGATTTGTGGGGGAAAATGCCTAAAAACTTTTTTTTATTTAAAAAAATTTTTTCAAAATTAACAGAAGAACAAAGTGCCATTAAAATCCATCCTCTCCGAGCAGAAATAGGTGAAGGATTACAATTTATTTGTTTACATATTTGGCTATATATTTCATCTCTAATTATTTTTTTACTTTAGTTTTATATGCCAATTAATTTAATTTACCTTAATTCATTTCGATAAATCCCCACACTAACAATAAATTTAGCTTTATCAAAAGCTGTCCAATTAAATTCTCCAATCAAAATATTTTTAGCTATTTTTATCGACTTTTTTAAAATATAACCACTTTCTTGGAAAGTTTGGTAATTCTTTTTTTTATTTAAAAAATTAATTTAAAATTAATTTTTTAATTAATTACCAAAATATTTGCTTTAATATAATTAATTTCATCATCAGAAAAATCTTGGCAATAAAGCGCTTTTAATTTAGTCATAATTGGTAAAGAAGAATTTTTGTTATTTTTTGAATTTCTGCCGTCAAATGCAGCATAATCTGTTACTTAGAAATATTTTTTAAATTATTTATTTTAAATTAAAAACCATCAGAATCTCCAATAAATTGTAATAATCTACGCCAAATTGACAATGAAACTAATTCGTCTAAATGTTTTTTATGTGAAAGTAAAGAACGTTCTAATAATGTTCTTGTATGTTTTGGTGTGCATTTTGTCTATAAAAATATGTACATATTTAAAAATATTTTATTAAATTAATTTTTTGGGATGATTAATAAAAAATTAGAAATCTATAAAAGCCTTTAATTATTGAAAATATATGTATACTTTGGTTAGTATATATTGATGAATTTATATAGTTAAAGATTTATTCTGAATTTAATTTACCTAAGTATTTTTTGTGCCTCCTTTTAATTATCCCCTTTACTTTTTCTTTGACTACCTATGTATAATTTAAATTCAAAAGCAAATTACATTATAATAGCTTTAAATAAAAGTTAAGACAATTAAGCATTTAAAAATTATGCTATTGACCCCAAAAGTGTAACAAAAGAGGGGGCCGATTATAATTTAAAAAATATTTTAATAAATTTATTTAAATTAAAAAACAACAACTTGTTGAAAATTAGCCAAAGCATATTTATTCCATTTAAAAGCATCATTATTACTATTATTATTAGTAATTCGTTTAATATTTTTATTATTTAAATCTTTTTCCATATAATTTTTTTCATTTGAATTTTTTAATATTTTTAATGATCCAAAATTCTTTTCTTTAATAATATTATTTAACTAAAAAATTTAATTTTTTAAAAATTATTTTTTATTTTTTAAAAACTTCATTTTCGTGTAATTCCAATGCTGGAGGTTCTCCTTCATCTTCCATTTGACAATCTAATCTAGCCATCATAGCACAATGACGTTCAGCTCGAGTAACTAAACATTGAAGTTGATAACGAATTAAAACAGCCCGGCAATTTGCCTTTAAAATAAAAAATAAAATTTTAGAAACGAATGTTAATAATTGCCTGAAAATGAGCAATTAAAGATTTTAGCCATTGATAACGAATTACAAGTTGATGGGAACGAATTATTGCTTGTAAACGAGTAACACCTCTAATTATCTAAAAATATTAAGCTTCATTAAATTTTATAAAAATTTCCAAACAATTTTAAATTTTTTCCTTTCAACAAGCCCCCTCCAATGTTTTTGAAATATTAAAGTTGCCCAACGTAATCTAGCATATTGCTGTCTTTTTGCCCAACCAAGCAAACATTTTTGAACTAAAGCAGCACAACAATGAAGACGACGAGAACGTAACTTTAGAAAAAAGATTTTTTCTTGATTTTTTTAAAAAGGAGGTTCTAACCATTTCCAAAAATTGATGTTGTTCTGATTTTAAAAATGCTTTATTCTTTCCAAATTGTACAAATTCTGTACAAGAATCCCCAAAAATTGTTCGACAAATAAATCCAGTTGTGTGGGCACAATCACAATAATTTGGTGGAGCTAATTAAATATGTAAATAAATAATTTAATTAAAAATATTAACGAATTCCAGGCATTAAAGGCCTATATCTTCGCACAAAATAAGCATATTCCATGTGAATAGGGAAACTGGCACGGCACATAGCTACAGTGGAAAGCATATCGAATTGCCTCATTTGACGTAAAACAGTTTCGGTTTCGAATAACTTTTCTTTTTGGGCATCATTTGTTTTTAGACAACGAACAAAAAATGCTTCTGGACAGCTTTCTAGACGCCGCATAAGTTCGTTCATTGACTTATAATTTTGATATTTTAATTATAATTTAAAAATTTTTTTAATTATTTACTCGTCTAACAATTGTACATTGAGTATTTTGTTTAATTCTTTTAATTTTAAATTCATTATTTTCATTCTCATTTAATTCTTCTTCACTCAATTCATTACTTATTTCATCCCCCTCCTCCTCATTATTTTCTTCCTTATTTTGAAATATTTTTTGTAAGAATTTTAATTCGCTTTCATTTATTAATTTTGAAAGTTCTGAGGGAAAATAATCTTTATTCTTTAAAATCATTCCTTCCACCTTAAAAATTAAAGATATTTTTATGTTTTTTATAAAAGATTGAATAAGTTCACAATTTTTAAGCATAGAGCTTTGTTCACTCT
Source organism: Meloidogyne enterolobii (assembly GCA_963681835.1). Lineage (NCBI taxonomy): Eukaryota > Metazoa > Nematoda > Chromadorea > Rhabditida > Meloidogynidae > Meloidogyne > Meloidogyne enterolobii. The sequence goes on from CAVMJV010000044.1 coordinate 1,369,656, forward strand.
ATTTTTCTAAATTTTTATTTCTAATGTAAAATTTAGGTATAAAATCCCCCTTTTTAAGGCAATTTTTATCTCAATGGATTATTAACAAAGTCCTTATAATCTATTCCTAATTCACCTTATATTGTACTAATCCAGTATAGTGTCTAATTGCAAATTGATTAAGTAAAGATGATTTAGGTTTTTGGTAGAGACTTTCATTATTTGAATGTGATGAGTGGAGTTTTGAAAGTAAATTTGTATCAGAAGCCTAAATAAATTTTTTCTTAAAAATTACTTTCTTTAAAAATTACTTCGGGGGCAATACTTATATCGTCTATAACACTCATTACACTTAATGGCTGAACAGCAAGCATTTCAAGTACTTGAAGATTATCAAGGTAGGGAAGGGCTGCACATCTCTCTTCCCATTCAGGAAGGCACTGAAAATGAAAATTTATTTTATTTTAAGAGACAAAAAATGTTTAAGGAATCCCTTCTATACACAAAGAAATCGTTTTATAAATTATATTTTTTGAAAAAAAAATTATATTTAAGAATTATATTTCTTAACAATTTATATTTTTTATTAAGAAAGTTTAATATAATTTATTTAAATTTATTTACTTGTGCCGCATATTCTGCTTGTTCTAAAGTAAATATTCTTCTAATAAAAAATTGTTGTAAACATTCAGCACCATAATTAATACATAATTGTTCTAAATATATTTAAATATATTTATTTTTTTAATAAATTACCAAAATTATTCCCATTTTTCAATTTATTTTCTAAACTTTGAAAATCTGCCAATCCAACAGATACTTTAAAAATAATTTTTCTTTTTCCGTTAAAATTTAAATAAATTTACCAAATTTTTGTTGTTGACCGTTTCTCCAATTAATTATTTTATTTTCTTCATTTAATTCTAAATTAATTTTATTTATTATAAAGTTAACAATATTTGAATATATTTCTACACAAAGATTGTCTCGACGATCTACTGCCTTTTAATTTAAATTAATTATTTAAATATTTTTAATTAAAAATTTATTTTATTTCAAAGTTCCCATCGAAAGTGAGAAAGTTAAAATTATTATTTCAAAGGCTATTTATTAAAAAATTTCATTGAGTTATCGAATTATTTAAAGAAAACTGGATGAGCTTTACAATTTTTAACAGAACTTATCTTTTCTTTACTCCAAATTAAATTTAATTAAATAAAAATTCTTTTTCAAAGTACCTCATCAATAGATAATTTACGAAAATTTAATTCCTTTTCTGATTTTAAATCACACAAACTTTTAATTGTTAATGAAGAAATTAATAAATTCTTTTCTATCTAGAAAATATTATTTTTTAAAAATATTTATTTAAATAATTATTTTACTTTTAAAAGTTTACATATTCTTTGAATATTTAAACGATCATTTAATTCTAAATTTTCTTTTCCATCATAATTTTTAACTTTAAAAGAAAATTTTATTTTACAATTTCCTCTCTCTACAAACCATTATAACGTAAATTCCCCAAATGCAAAATTGCTGCCAAAAGTCTCCAAATATTTTCAATTTCTTTTTCATTAAAATTTAAATTTTTAAATGCCCCAACAACTTTAGATAATAATTCAAATGTTGGACGTGTTCTTTCACCTCCAAACATCCAAGAAGTTGTTTCTCCATTAATAAAATTTTCGCGAGAATTTCGACGATACTTTGAAATTTATTAAAATATTTATTTAAAGGGGACAAAGAAAGGAAAATTTATTTAAAATGTTTCTTTGAGTTTTTAATTTTTAATTTACTTGTGCTAAAAGTCTGTAACTAGATATCCTTCCATTTGTCAATTCAAAATCAAGTTTTTGTTGAGGACTCAATCCGGCAAGGAGGCAATAAAAAATATGGAAATTTCTTTAAAAAATAATTATTTTTTAATAAAAAAATTATTTTTACGATTCTCTAGATTGTTCAACAAAAGCTTCCACAACTCTATATTTTTCAAGAAAAAATAATTCAATTTTTGCTGACGAAATTACAATCTTTTTAAATTAATTTATTTTAAAATAAATAAATTTAAATAAAAACTTTAGATAATTCATTATTTAATTTATAATTTAATTCAAAATATTTTCCATGTCTGGAAGCATTTGAATTACGAGAAGTTTTTGCATTTGCAAAGGCTAAATAATAATTTAAATAAAAATTATTATTTTTTCAAAACCTTCAATAATTATTTGAGCAGAATTTAATTTTAATTCAAAATTTTGATTAGCAAAATCAGCACTAAGGAAATTTAAAAGTTGTTTAAATAATTCTGATTTTCCTGACTATTTTTAAAAAAATTTAATTTAAATTTAATATTTAAAAATACAGCAGTTTCTCCACTAAAAACAACACAACAATTATTTTTCCCTTTTTTAACAAAACGTAAAATTTCAGCTCCAAAAGCGTAAATATGGGGTAATAATTCGTGTGGAGGTCTTTGACGGTATGAACGGATTAATTCTTTTCTTTGATTTTCATCTTCTGAATATAAATGTGTGTCTTCTGATAAATTATTATTTAATGAAACCAAAATACGATTTCCAATAAATGTCTGAAAAATAATGTTTTTTGTAAAATATAGTTATTCTACATGATAAATATTTTGTCTGTGACGAATTTGAAAATTTCTGAGAAGAGCAGCTTCGTGTAATTCAACCATTTGAATTAAATCAGAAACCCCTTGTATAGATGTTGGATGCATTGGACGAATAGCCCATCTTTGGAATTCTGTAGCCCCCAATTCTAATTTCTTTAAATAAAAATATTTTTTATTTAATTAAATCCATTCAATCTTTTTAATTTATACATTGCTTTGATCATCAAGTAAAATAATATGTTCTCCTCCTTGTTGGTCAGTCCAAACAGAAAGTACTCTAGCAGCAATTGCTGGAAACTCCGAAGATTTTAAAATAAATTGTCGAGAGTCATTCCTTCCCAAAGCCGTTGGATCTAGCCAGACAAAATCCCCCTTTAAATAATTTTTTTAATTGAAAATAAATTAAAAATACTTTATTAATATGTGGTAATATAATCATTTAATTTTTATATTTAAATTTCTAAATTATTCTGTAAATAAAAGAATTAAAATAATAAAAAAAGGGAAGAATAAAGATAAATATATGGGTGTATTTATAATTATTTTTAGGTTAAAAATTGAGATTATTAAGCTCTATTAAATGTTTGAAAGATTTTTCTTCGAATAATTTCTTCTAAATTAAATGAAAAAAAAGTCAAAATTATAAAAAGAAATATCTAATATGTATTTGGTCTAAATGGTCTCTCACTTGAATGACCCTTTTTGGGGGTATCTAAAGATAGGCCATGTTATTAGAATTTTAAAATATAATTAAATTTCCCTTTCTTATTATTTCTAAAAAAACAAATACTATTAAGAAATAATATAATAAATATATTTTTTGTTTTTTTAATATTAACCAATTAAATATAGATTTATATATTCGATAATATAATAATTAAAATGTGGCAGATTTAAATAGAAGATGTTGATCACTCTTTTTTATATTCCCGATTTAATTCAAAACAAGAAGTACTAAATATACTAAACCCCCCGTTTATTTTCGCAGATAAAATACTGACAACAACTAGTTAATTTTAACAAAAATTGGGTCATTTAGAAATTTGGTAATTTATAATTAATATTTTATTTTCTTAATGTTCTAAAACTTGGATGGATTTTTTAAATTAATTCTTAAATAAAAAATAAATATATGGATTATACATATGGGTGAATTAAATCAATGAATTTTTTATCAAAGTGAAATTTAAAAATATAAAACTAATACTAGATATTTAAATATAAAAATAATGTTTTTAAAATGCTTGAATAAAATAGTGTCGGTGGATCCTTTAAACTCTTCGAATATAAGGAACCAATATTCGACCGAAAAGTTTAATACATTAAAATATATAAAAATAATTACAGGATGCGGAAGATCAGGAGCACTTTTTCTTTTTGCCATAACTTTCTTTAAAGGCAATGGAAATTGATAGTTATTTTTTATTTTAATTATAACAGTTTAGAAAAATTATTGTTATCAAATGTCTTTAAATTTTATAGATTAATTTGATTATTTTTTCTTAAAGTTTGGTCATATTTTTTGGTATAAATTCGACTGATTTAAAGACTGTATGTCAGATACATGTAGGCAAAGTATATAGTATCAATCAAATAAGTCTTCTAGCGATTTGAATAACGTCAAAATAAGGCAGTTTATGTTCATAAGCTCGAATATGGAATTTTGGATATTGGGTTAAAATATAGGTACTATTTCAATTCTCATCGACTTTGAAGAATGTGCTCCTACCGACCCTGTGCTATACATACATATGTACATATTTTTAAAAAATAGCAAATTAAAGAAAACTTTTTTCAACCGAATCATTTACTTCCATTAAATGGTAATTTTCCTTTAGCTTTCTCCGACATTTCTGAAGCTTTTGAATTTCCGATGTTTGTATAATTATTTGGATCTATTTAGTTTATAAAAAATTAATTTAAAAAAAAACAAAATTAGCCATTTAAATTTCATTTAAAAGATTTAAAACAGTCATTAACGGGATATTTTATTTTTAGTTTATCCTAAAGATAATTTACTTAACTTTCCATTAAGATGAAATTAATTAAAAAATTCTATTATAATTTTCCCTTAGCTTTTCCTGGCATTTTTTGATGACGATAATTATTAAAAATTAAATATTTATATACTACCTTCATTTGGCGTAATTAAATTTATTTGTGAAGGTCCAGCATCTAAATGATTTACAGAATTATAAGGATTAAAGAAATAAGGATGGGGAATTTGTTGATTTGGAATATTTTGAAATTGTTGGGTTAAATTTGTCAAATATTGTTGATGTTGATGATTTCCTCCAAAATTAACTCCTTGATGGAATGATTGGGGTACTTGATGATAATTTAATTGATTGAATTGAAGTTGGGATTGAAAGTTGTTACTTATATTTTCCATGTTTTGATTTGAAGATTGGGCTACAAATTATTTTGAAAGAGTATAATAATTTAAAATTTTTTTTAGTTTTTTCGAGGTTAATCGAAATTACTTATTTATAAATAATTATTTTGATAATTAAAAGCTAAAATTGAAATGTATTCAAATTTTTCATGTCTTTAATTTAAGCAATCCAAAATCTCTTTTAGCTTGTTTAAATTTATTTTTTATTTTTTCTGTAACAATTATATTATTTTTTAAATTTATTTATTTAAAATATTTTTAAATTTAAATTTAAAAATCTTTTTTATTAACCAAAATTGCTGTTATTTGAAGAATTTAAATGAGTTAAACTTCTATGCTGATTGTTAAATTCTGTTATGATTTGATGATAAATACCTCCTCCTTCACCCCCTCTAATAGGATAATATATTGGATATTGAGGTAATAATTCTTTTGGAAAAGGAACTTTATTTTTTTCTAAAAAATTAATTAATTTTAAATTATTTATTTACAAATATATTTACTGTAAAGTTTTCTAAAAATTTCCAAATCTTTATCAGATTTTTGTTGTTTTTCAGAGGTTTGTCCAATTTCTTTAAATCCTGTATCTAAAAATATTTATTTTTAAAATAATATTTAAAATTAAAAATTTACATTTTTGAACCATTTTTTTAAACATAGATTCATCAACAGAAATCAATTGTGTTTTGCTTTTGTTCTTCTTTGTTTTCTCTAGATTTTTGTTATTTGTTAAAAAAATAATTTTTAGAGAGGAAATTTGAATTTTAATATTTTTATGGGTTATTTTATTTAAACACAAAATCTTTTATTTTTCAAAGTCTTGGATGGGAAGGTATATTGAGGGATTTGAGGATTCTATATAAGAGAAACCTCGATAATTCTTAAAACTTTTAACAAAAATATTTTTAATCTAAAATTTATGTATTTTTTTAAATTTATTTTTAACCTTTTTCAATTGCAATTCCCTTCCCTTTTAATCCAGACTTTCCTTCATCTATATTTTTATCTTTATTTGTTTTTACTAATTTAACTTTTCCAACAAAAAACAAAAATAAAAGAAAAATAAATAAAAAATTGAAAAATAAAAAGTATTTTTTCATCCTTAATTTTACTTTTAAATTTAACTTTTAAGAATAAATAAAAATTATTTTTTAATTATTAAAATGAAAAGGTAATTAAATATACACAGTGGACATAATTTTTAAGTAAATAATTTAATTTTGCACTCCATAATTTTAAATTTAGAGAAGGAAATACATATGTCTGGGAAAAATAAAAATTATTACATAATCTACAGTCTGATTAAGAAATTTAAAGTTTAAAAGCACTTTACATAATACATAAGTCAAAAAATCAAAATGGTAAAAATAAATTTCTTTATCTTAAGACATGCGTCCCATGAGCTTTTATGTATCCCAAAAGTAGTACAAACGCTTAAACATAATGCTTGTTTGAATTAAAATGAATAATTCTGATTTCAAGTTTATTTAAATAATTAAAGTTTAATATTTAAAATTCTGTGTATTTTTATTCAAGTTTTTATAAAATACATTCAAGTTTATTTATTTCCGGATTTTATTTCAGAATTTTCAAATAAACTTGGAAATAACCTTTAATCATAATTTCAAGTTTATTTATTTTTAATTTTGAAATATGTACATATATTCTGAATAATTTCTAACCCTATACAGCAGGGATGTGCCAGTTTCGCCTTTCGCCTTTTTCTTGACTTTCGTCTTTCGCCGTTCGCTTTCTAAACTGACTTACGCATTTTCACTTTTCGCCTTTCACTTTTTAAAATCTGTTTCGGCACACCCCTGCTATACATTTACAAGGTTAAACATTTTAACTAATTTAATAAGGAAAATTGTCGGCAAAATACTGTAATTGTTTTAGCGCAAAGAACTTAAACGTCTGTTTTAATTTTCCTCCATGAAACTTGGTCAGTTGAGTATAGGCGCTTGAGAGGCAGACAGCTTTGATCGGTTATAACTTTTTTATTCTTGATCCAATCCAATCGTTTCTTATATCGACCGAAAGCTCTTGAAAAAAACTACCTTTTTTTCAACAGGATGGATCAGGTTAATCACTGCTAAGAAGGTTATGAGTCGATAATTATGAAAAACACCGAATCATTGCACTTATCGAGCTGTAACTTTTTAATGAGTATTCAGACTTGATTCATCTAGTTGGAGAAAAGATATAGCTTATATCGAGGGCTTTCGAATTATATAAAGAGGACTCGGATTAGATCAAACATAAAAAAGTTATGGTCGATTAAAGTTGACAGGTACTCTAGTGACGGACTCAACTGGCCGTTCTGTGATTCAATGAAATTTCGAAATACATACTATAAAAGGGAAACGATGGACAGAAAGATAAAGATTGTTGATGTATGAAAACTTTTGAGTTTAGGGTTGTCGGTTTCCGTAAAATTTTCCGACTGATCGAAACCTATCAGAAATTCCTACTCGGAACCCGACAATCTTAAAAAATTTTTTTAGTTTTTAAAGGTCGGAATGATTAAACACTCAAAAAACAAGAAGGTTTCCAAGTTTGCTGCTCAAAAACGGAATAATTTCAATTTCCAAAGTGCATTGTTAAAATCTTTTGGTATGCGAAAATTGTCTGATCAAGGAATTTTTAAAAAGGCAAAATTTTAAAATTAAATTTTGGTATAATTTTGTTAACTTTTAGGTGCTTTTGAATTTGAAAGGTTTTGATAAACTGATGGAATTTGGAAAAAATGTTTTGTGGGATAATAAAATTGATAAAGCTTTTCGAGCAGAAAAGGTTAAAAATTCTATTTATTGTTAGTCTAATAATACCTTTTTACTTACAAATCTTTAGGGATTCATTTATTTGGAGATTTTTTGTCAGTTTAAAAATGATTTGAACTCGAGAATTTACAAATTAAATTTCAAAATGAAAATACCAGAAAAAGGAAATATTAACATTATAAAAGCATTGAAAAGTTTCGACTATTTTCATGATTTTGAACTAGAGTCAAGTCTTTTGGATGCTAATTTTTGTGAAAATTTTAAGTCTTCAAATGTTTACAAGTTTGTATTTTTATTTTTTAATTATATAGGGGGGTTGTTTGTTTAGTTCAGGCGGAATTTAAGTCTTCACAAAATAAGTAATTTAAGTTAACTCCCTCTCTATAATTCATAAGAAAATAGCTTCGCCCATCTCTGACCCTCACCCCTCATTCCTGTTCCCTGACCTTAACTTTGTTCTTTTGACTCAGATTTCGTTGATTTTAGAGCTATTCGACTCATTACCAGATCAAAGATCTCTTTCGAATGATATATAATTTCCCATAAAGAGAGGGTAAAATGGGTGGGGGGGTCTAAACAGACTATTACCAATTATCTTTCAAACATTTTCTTTATTATTTTTATTTTTAAGACATTGGCAGAAAGCACCCCCGAGGGTCCCTTTAATTAGGCGCACTCTCGGAGGGGTTGCTAAGAAGTTATTGAAGCTTTGTCTCTTCTTTTTGTTTTTGCAACCAGTTGCAGCTGGGGAGGAGATAATTCTTGCTGTGGTTGGGCCTCTAATTGCCTTATTAGTCGTGCTGGTTATATTTTTGGTATATTGCTTTGACAATGAAACAAGGAATTTAATGAATATTTTACCAAAAGCAAGAGTTGACGAAGAAATGAAGATTGAAAATCACGAGGTATTTTATTTTTTATAATGTTTATATTGTAAAAGTGTTTATGTTTGGGTATATATAAGATCTAATTTAGAGGGGTTTCCCTATTTAGATTTTGTGTTGCGTGGATTTTTTCATTTTTTGTGTGTGATTGTTTTGCTTTTTGCAAGTCTGTTTAATTTCTGTGAATTAGAATTTTCCGGAAAAAATATTTTTTATTTTTTCCGCAAAACTTTCCGGAAATTATATTTTAAGCCTTCCCGGAAAATTATTTTATTTGTCTTATTTTCTTCCTTTCCGGAAAAGATATATTCATATTCTTATTTCATTTAATTTTTTGCATGTGTTTTCTATTTTTATCTTATGCGTAAATACTTCTTCTCTTTCTATTCTATTTACTTTTCTTTTTATTCTTTAATGTTTTTTGTTAGGAAAACAAAAGAGATTACTGTGAGAAATGCTCCAAAATTTTTTTAGAATATTTTAAAATATTAAAGTTAGACTGAATGCACAGTAAAAATCTATCGGAAAATCAATATTTTTATGTGTATTTTCCGAAAAATAATTTTTTCTTTTTAATTGTTAATTTCCTTGTTTGTGTTTTTAAAACTTGTAGTGTGTATTTTGTGTTACTCGTTTCCAGAAGGTTTAATATTTTTGATATTAAATTTTAAGGTGTGTGAGTGTTTTGGGTACTTTGTTCATATCCCGCCCCCCACCCCTATTTGAGTCTCAGATTAATTTTCCTTCTTTGCTGTCAATCATTTATTTTTCCTTCTTTTTTAATGCCAATCATTTTCTTCCCTCAAATATAGGACACCCAAAAGGGCGCGCGGCCATAACGGCGCAAAGCCATAACTTGCTTCAAGATTTTCGAACCTTACCAAAATAAATATTAAACGATTCCTCTCATCGAGCTAAAGAGATAGATAACAAATATGACAATGGTCAAAAATATTCCAGCAAGTTATGGCTTTGCGCCGTTATGGCCGCGCGCCCTTTTGGGCTGCACCCCTCAAATTCATAAGCTTTTAACTTGCCTTTTACTTTATAATATTTGAGGGAAGAAAATGATTGGCATTAAAAAAGGAGGAAAATTAAATGATTGACAGCAAGGAAGGAAAATTAATCTTAGACTCAAATAGGGATGGGGGCGGGATATGAACAAAGTACCGTGTTTTGTTTGTTAATTGTTTATGTTTTCAATTTTTAATACAATAGTAGTGAATTTTTTTGTGGAAAAAGTTTAACATATTTTTTTGATATCTAAAAAATTTTTCTGAGGAAATTTTTTAATAAAAAAATACATATGTATTTACGTAATAAATTTTTAATAATTTTTTAAAGGTCGAAGAACAAGTATTTGTAGAGGAAGATGATACGCAATCTTCTGAAGCTGTTGAGAACGAAGGTAAAAAGTACTTTTAAATATCTATACTTAAATTTGTTTGGAATTTAATTAAAAATTATTAAATTTTATTAAAGGAGAGTCTTGAGTTTTGACTAAAGACTTTTCTTTGATTTTTCGGTCTTGGAGTCTAGTTCTGGTCTCGTGTCCTGGAAAATTTTTTTGGTTTTGGACATTTAGTATTTTATCCTTAATATTTTAGGTTTTATTTAAAAAATTAAAAATATTATTATCTTTTAGTTTGTGATGAAAATTTAACTGAAGATGATAATTTTAATAATGATGAAGAATTAAACAATTACCCATTAATTCGAAGTTTTTCTGATTCAAATTTATGCAGAAAAGTAGGTTTTAATTAAAAATTAAATTTTTTATTAATTAAATTTTTGTGTAAATTTTTATGGAATTAAAAAATAATATTTTGAGACAATTAATTTGGTTCCATTATACGTCTGCAAATTCTTTTGCTGAGCTTTAGCCCCAACTATTGAAAACCCATAAGGGGGGGTGTACAAATCTTAAATTTGAAGTCAAAAATGGAATCCTCACTGGAAAATTTTGCGGACGTATAACGGAAAAGTACCAGAAAAATTTTAATTAAAATATTTTTAGCGTCCTATTAATGCGGTTAGAAATGTCAACTTTTGCAGTTCTTTTTATGAAACTGCTGATCATAATGAATATCCTAAAGTTAAGGATCTTCCTGTGGGAACTTTTCCCATTCTCGCCGTTCGTCGTAATATTTTTGTATTTATGAATCAAAAAATTTTTTTTGAAATAACAACTCTTACTAAATTTAAAGATTTTTAAAAATTTTTTAAATTATTAATTGATAATACAAGAGTTTTATTTCGAAAAAAACAAACCAAAATAAATCTAGAAACTATTTTAATAACCAAAAAAAACTTGAGAATTATTGGATAACATTCCAATACAAGCATAATACTTATTGAAAAATATAAGCAAACAAACAAACAGCCAAATAAATTTGTAAAATACCTTTTTGATTAAAATTTGGGATAATTAAAATTTTTTGGTTAAAAACAACTATAGATTATTTAGATGAACAAAAATTTAAATTTACTGAATAATTTTCTGTCGATTTAAAAATTATTTTGTTTTTAAGCTTTCAATGATAAAAAGAAAATAAAAGATAATGAAGGAAAAGAAGTAATTATTGAAGAAGAAAAATACAGAGGTGAGGTGTACACTGTTACTGTTGCTACCTCAACTTCTCCCTTTACGAAGCACTTTAGCCTTTTGGAGCCTACGGATTTGACGATTTGGCGGAGTATCGCTCGGTCAATTACATATTGTCAGTTATTATGCAAAGAAAAGAAAATTCAATTTCCAAAGGAACAATTCCTTTTCATTTTTGATCCTATTAGTTTCTTTTAAATAATATTTTTAAGTTTTTAGAAAACCGATTTTTGGATTTTACTCAATGTTTTGAGTTTTTAAAATCATTTTTTGGAAATTAAAATTTAATTTGGAAATTAAGAAAAAATTTGAAACCTAATTTTCAGACTGAAAATATTGTTTTTTGAATAAAATTTGGCTACTAAAAATTTTTTTATTTATAAGTTTTTATCATTTAAAATTTTAGCCTGGTTCAGTTAGTGGCGACAGCGGAGGGATAGCAATTACGATCGCTATACTCTCCAAAGTTTTAAACAGGAAGCCGGCAAAGGGTTAATTTTTTTAATTATTTGAAATTTTTGATTTTTTTTAATTCTAGAAAATTTGTGGGGGGAGGGGGTGGACGGGATGATTAGTTTTTTGAGAGTATATATGGAGGAGGGGAGGGGGTGGATGGAGAGGATGTTTTTTGAGAGTATGGGGGTGGGTAAATAGCAAGAAATTTATTTTTTATGTTTATATAGTTTGTATTTATTTAAAGATGTAGTAGCAACTGGTGCGATAACTTTAAATGGAGGATTGAAGGCCGTTGGAGGCTTGAAGTGGAAGTTAGAAGCTGCAGCGTGAATTGGTAAATCAATCATTCTTTTACCAAAACAAATGGAAAAGGAGTTTTATAATTTGACTGTGGAAGAGAGGATGGGCTTTACAGCCATTTGTAAGGATAATTTTGGAGATTTTTTCGAGACGATTTTTGGTCCAGAAAAATGAAAAATATTTTTTAAATAAAAATTATTTTACTTTTTTCCTATAAAAATCTAATGTTCCCAAAATAGAACTATGTACTTAATAGAAAAAAGTAAAATAATTTTTATTTAAAAAATATTTTTCATTTTTCTGGACCAAAAATCGTCTCGAAAAAATCTCCAAAATTATCCTTACAAATGGCTGTAAAGCCCATCCTTTCTTCCACAGTCAAATTATAAAACTCCTTTTCCATTTGTTTTGGTAAAAGAATGATTGATTTACCAATTCACGCTGCAGCTTCTAACTTCCACTTCAAGCCTCCAACGGCCTTCAATCCTCCATTTAAAGTTATCGCACCAGTTGCTACTACATCTTTAAATAAATACAAACTATATAAACATAAAAAATAAATTTCTTGCTATTTACCCACCCCCATACTCTCAAAAAACATCCTCTCCATCCACCCCCTCCCCTCCTCCATATATACTCTCAAAAAACTAATCATCCCGTCCACCCCCTCCCCCCACAAATTTTCTAGAATTAAAAAAATCAAAAATTTCAAATAATTAAAAAAATTAACCCTTTGCCGGCTTCCTGTTTAAAACTTTGGAGAGTATAGCGATCGTAATTGCTATCCCTCCGCTGTCGCCACTAACTGAACCAGGCTAAAATTTTAAATGATAAAAACTTATAAATAAAAAAATTTTTAGTAGCCAAATTTTATTCAAAAAACAATATTTTCAGTCTGAAAATTAGGTTTCAAATTTTTTCTTAATTTCCAAATTAAATTTTAATTTCCAAAAAATGATTTTAAAAACTCAAAACATTGAGTAAAATCCAAAAATCGGTTAACAATTTCGCTGTTTATTATAAAAATAATTGACATCTAAAAAATAATAAGAATTTTTAATTAATTGTCAATTAATACAATAACTTATTAGTCTATCTATCACTTATTATGCATTTACTCTCTTCCACAATCCGTTCTTACTTAGTTCTTTTAGCTGTCAGCCCTCTTACGCGGCGAAAAAACTAAAAAATAATTTTATAAAACATTTGAAATTCATTTTAGTTGGTGATTAAAATTAATTAAAATTTATTTAACTCAGGAAATCCTAAACATTTCCAATTTTTGGGTAGATTGGAGAAATTTATGACATTATTTAATTTCATTAAATAAAACAAACTTCGCGGCGTTGGCGGATCTTCCAACGCAGATGAATTTGGCGGATCAGGTGGTGTCAATCTGATGAAGCTAACCTTAAGATCCGACGAAATCTAAAAATAATAATTTATTTGTGGCAATTTCGTGCCTAATTAACTTACTTTCATCACACAACCACTGTCAGTCCTTCTATCATATCTAGGCGCAGTAAATAGAGTACACATAGTTCGATCAGCGTTCAGTTTATACCCAGAATTGACATGTTCATGACCGCGGACAACTCCCTCTTTAAAAGAAAAAATATTAAAAATAGAATTAAGTATCGGAAATATCAGAAAAAATTTTAAACAAAAATAAGAAAATAGTAAAGGTTAATTTACTTATATGCGGGAAGCGGTTCATGAACTCACGAATGTACAAGTCATTATATTTGATGGAAGTTTGCCTGTCCTGAAAATGGAAATATTAAGAAATCTAAGAAAAGACTTTAATTTTACTTACATCGTTGAACCAACTATTTACACCATTATTTGGATCCAAATTATTTGTAGGGTCTGCCCAAAGTAAGTCCTTTAAAAAAATAAAATTTCATTCAACTCAAATATTTTTTTAATCAACTAACATTTACAACAGTATTGATGTCGTCGTAATCATTGTAGCAATCGCTGACCTTTTTTGGCTTCTAATTAAAATAAAATATGTATTTAACGGCTTTTCATTTACTTATACTACCTTAACTTGTGCCAATTCATTCCAATATTTAATTCTTGGAAGACCGCCATGCTTAATTAAAAATATTTTATTACAAAAATATGTTGATGATAAAAATTACCATACAAAGAACACAACCATTCACTAATGCACATAGAGATAAGTGCTTGAAAAGTTTGTTGAAGCGCTAAAAAATTAAAACAAAATACTGGTAAAATTAATGTAACAAGTCACAATTAGGGGAGAAAGAAGCTTTTCCTTTAAAGAAATTCTCGAACTTAAGTCGCTTAAAACCAAACCACTAGTTTTGGAAGCAAAAATATTTTTAAATAGGTACACTCTAGAAATATGCAAATAAATCTCATGTCTTATTTCATAAAAGATCCATTTAACATTTACCAAAATACCCCAATTATAAATAATTTACCGCCCAAATGTCGAAATTTCCATTCCGTTTGTTTACAACATCGTTATAGAAGCTGTTCCTACATCTTAAAACTAATAATTAGATAAGCATTTATTTATTTGTTAACCGTTTGTTGATGTCTGCAGACTCGTGGTTTCCATGTAGTAGAGTAATGCGCTTTGGAAAAAGCGTCTTTAGGCAAACGAGAAAAGTGATAACTTCAAGACTTTGTGCTCCGCGCTAAAAAATAATTTGAATATTAAATCAAATCTTTCTAAAAACTAACATCTACATAATCGCCAAGAAAAAGTAGATTCGGTAGAGTGCACTTGACCTTTGGATCTCCAAGTGAAAGCAAATCAGGAACAAGAAGACGGAAGAATCTAAAAAATGTTAGGATCTGACTTTAACTTTTAACTCAAACTCACTCAAGCAGGTCAACAAAATTCCCATGAATATCGCTGAAGATAATTACTGGTGCTTTAACGCGAATGAATGATGGCTCCTAAAATTAATAGACATGAATGCATGTAGCTTTGAATAATTAACTAACCTGCTCAATAATGGACTTGCAATTGTCTATTAGTTCAGCAATCTCAATATCCGTAATTCCATTCAGATGATTGTATTTGAGAATCCAAGAGGCAATTCGTCGAACTAACTGCAAATTAATAGTTGTCGACGTCATGGACAGACAGACTTGGACGAATTCAAAGGACAGCTCCTCCACAGTGTGAGTTGATGACTAAAAGTTCCTAGCCTTAAGCTGGCTAAATTATAATCCTTTTATACTACATCACTGTTTATGATAAAGTTTATGATAAAATGAGTAAATACAGTAAATAGTTTTATATTTTTTATTAATGGAGACACTGAATCGTCCCTACTCATTAATTAATTTCTCTTTTGTCGCGAATTATCTTTCGCGTAATTGTTAAATCGTTTTTGGATTTTATTTAAAATATCTGTTCATTTGAAGTTTCAATGTCTGATCGAAGTAAACGCAAACCCAAAGCTGCACTTCAAATTATTTTTAACCATTTACAATGGGAGAAAAAGGTTCCAGCAGGCGGCAATGTTGACAATGGTCAAATTTCTCCAAAATCACCATCGTCACCCGCTACTTCTCAAGCTACTACACCTTCTGAGCAATGTGTGCCAGAAGCAAAAGTCGTTGAAAAGGATGAAGAAACAGAAAAAGATGTTGCCAATATAACAATTCGAAATTCTCGTAGCAGACAGAAGAAACTCCGTCCAAAGGTAATTCCTCCAAAAACGAATGAAAGTATTGCGGAGTCAACAGGCTGTGCTGAGTCAACAACAAAAACACCTAAAAAGTCATCTGTTACTCCTCAAGCTACTACACCTTCTGAGCAAAAAGCAAGAAAATCCTCTCCTAAAAAGCCAGAAGAGCCTATTCCACAAAATTCCGTCCAACCAACAACACCAAAAATGAAGAAAATGTTTACTAATTCATTGTATTTTTTGATTTTTTTTATCAAAGGAAAATTTATTTTTTAGGATAAAGGCCAAAAACAATCAAAAAATAAACAATGGCAAAAAAGCACATCCAAGGGTGACTGCTCCATTAGCAGATGATGCTAAAATTATTGAACGTTTTGTTGTTAAACCAGTAAAGAAAACGCCTCCTCAAAAGCCAAGAGAGCCTCTTCCTCCACATTCTATTCCAACAAAAACACCTAGAGTACAGAGAGTGCTCAACAGTTCAGAGTATTTATTTTAATTTATTTTGCATTTTAATTAATAGATTTTCTAAACCATACCTGAATTATTGATTCTAGGGAATTTTTATTTAACATTATGCTTAGGATGGGTGAATAGTTTATTAATTATATTTATCTCAAAATGTGTATTAGAGGTCGGCGCGGCTCAGGATTCCGCGCGGGATTTTCTCTGTCCCGCAAAAGTTCTTAGAAAAAGCCCCGCATGTTGGATCCCGCAAGCACGATTTTGCCGACCTCTAATGTGTATTGACTTCATCTTTTCATTTTTTCTTTTTTCAGGTTTATCTCTCCATTCTTTACTAAGGCATATGCATTTAGCAATCATTTTAAATGTTATTTTTACGTTGATGGTTTGTTTAAGATTTTTAATTCTTTAATTAATTTTTCATTTCTTTAGATTTGCGTTTTTGCTGTACAGAACAATTTTATATGTAAATAGTCTTGTTTAAAATTTATTTTAAAAAATTCTTTTTTAAAGGTATTACAAAGCTGTTGTTTTTGGCGATACAGAAAGTGCTAATCAAATAATGGAAATGACTGAAGCTCGAGACATGAAACGTGTTGGTTCATATATTCGACTATTTAATACTGAAAAGTGGAGAAATATATCGATTCTAGTTTGTTTTGAAACTTTCTTTTTCTTTTAATTTATTTTTAGGTAATGACTATTTGCAATATGGAAAAATATAAACAAAATGTGGATTTGAGAAGATTACTTTTTGAGACTGGCGACACTCTTTTAGTTGAAGCAACTTCACAAGATCTTTATTGGGGAGCAGGAGTTGTTAGTTTTTTTAATAATTTTAATGATTTATATAAAATTTTTGGCTGTCTGAAAATCAGGCCCGTAACTAGGATTTTTTTTCGGGGGGGGGGAAATTTTTTGCGTCAAATTTTTGGCGCCGAAGGCGCCAAAAATTTTTATTTTCAGCGCCGCAGGCGAAAATTTTTTGAATTTTGGACCTCAAGAAGCCAGATTTCGTCCTTTTTTAGCGCCGCAGGCGAAAATTTTTTAAATTTCAGAGGCCGTAGGCCAAAAAATTCACTTATTTTGCCCCAGCCCTTCCCCAAATTTTTTCCTTTTTCCCATTTCGGGGGGGGGGGGGGGGAATTCCCCCCCTCACCCCCCCCCCTGGTTACGGGCCTGCTGAAAATACAAAAAATTTGGGGAGTTTTTTAGCCATACATAGTCCTACTTGAGATTTTTTTCGAAAATTTTTACACTTTAAAAAGTCAATATTTTTTTAATTATTCCAGGATGTCGATTCATCATCTATCCGTGATAAAACACATTGGCCAGGTAAAAATGTCCTTGGAAGAATTTTAACGCGAATTCGAGATGTCCTTAAATCTAAAAAAGAATATTTGCATGAATGGGAAGAAGTAAATCGGCGGCAAACTATTTGATGAAAATTAAACTTCAAATCATTTAAATATATTGAATGGTAATTTTTAGATATTTTTTTTCTTTTTGTGTTAAAAATATTTATTTGCTCTCCAGTTCATCCTTTAATTTGTAATTAGAATATATTTTGTTTTTAAATAAAAATACTTTTGATTTATTTTTCTTCAAAATTTTTTTTAAACATATTGATAAATTAGTTATAGGTTACTCTTTCAATTTTTGTTTATTTTTTCTGTAAACCAAAGAATTATTGTTAAATTTTGCTATGTCATTTTTCCTTATATAAATGTAAAATTTGAATTGGTATTTAATTTTACTTGTTAAATTTCTTTTGATTATTTGAATACTTTTTAAATATTTAAATCTCATTGATAATATAGAAGGGCGGCAATGGTTCTTAAAGTAAATATTTCTTCATATTTGGATCAACAACTGCCAGAAATTCCAGCAGAAATTCGTGAATACCTCACAGGTTTATTTTCCTAAATTTAATATAAAATTTTTCAAATTTTAGATTTGTTAAAAGAGAATGAAGATGACATTGCCACTGTTGATGACATGTGTGAAGCTGTTGGGGAACATATTCAGGGATTTTTAACTGAAATGAGTGAAGCTGAACTGCAGAAAGTTTGCTTGAATTTACTTGTTATTTTACATGAAGGGTTATTTTTATTGAAAATATTTTTTTAATTTAATTTTCTAGGAAAGATAATAAGCCAATAGTTAGAGCATTGGAAGCGAGAAAATTAGAAAAAACTGTTGATATGAGCCTTCAAAGTGAAACTTACAAATTAATGGATGATTTGTGGAAAGTTACTGCCAATGATGTTCCTCTTCAAGCTGATAAAAGAAAAGGGTTGGCAAAAGGAAATGAAGAAAAGAAGAATGATGCCCCGCAACAAAAGAAACAACAGAGGCCGAAAATTCTAGCAACTGCCAGTCAAACATTGAATAGAGCTGCCAAATCTGATGTTAGATTTTTAATTATAATAAAAGATGAAAAAGTGGCGTTGCTGACCGGGATTCTTAATCTTTCTTATTCAAATTTTTTAGGATTGACGTAAAAAATTTTTTATTTCCCATAACGATTATATTTTTATTTTATTCTCATTCATTTTCAAAACTGGGTTCCTGTACTAGTTTTTTTGAGATATATTTAATCGTCAAAATTTTTTTATATTTCAGATGGGTGGATTGGATTTCAAGCTTGAAAATGTGGATATCTCATTTGGTAGCAAACAACTTCTTTCTAGCGCAGAACTTTCGATCGTTTATGGACGTAGATATGGACTTGTTGGGCGAAATGGAATTGGAAAAACTACTTTATTAAAAATGATTTCGAGGTTTACGTTTTGATTTAAATGTTAATCCATTAGATATTTTTATTTTCGTTTGAGTTTCCTATCGTCCTTTCCTATCGTTTTTTGATCCTTATGTCTATTTATGACTTGAGACAAACTCGATCCGAATCTTCTTACTCCATTATTGTCCTATCTTTGAAAATCTCAATATTTTTAGCAAACAACTCATCATCCCTTCAAACATAACTTTTCTGAGTGTGGAACAAGAGGTCGAAGGGGACAATACTCTAGTAATTGATGCTGTACTTGCATCTGACACAAAACGTGAGAAATTACTAAATGAAGAGCGTGAACTTCAGGAACGGATAAATTGGTTGGTATATTTTATAAAATAAATTTATTTAATTTTTCTCATTATTTTAAAAAAAAGTTCTGAAACTTCTGATGAACTGCGCACAGAACTTTCCGCCCGTTTGGATGCAGTTTATGCAGAGCAGCAAGCCCTTCAATTAGATAAAGCTCCAGCTAGAGCTGCAACAATATTGTATGGACTTGGGTTTAAACCAGATGAACAAAAGAAGCCTACAAAGTTTGGAAAGAATCACATAAATGTTTAAATATTTTTTAGAGAATTTTCTGGTGGTTGGCGAATGCGTGTAGCGTTAGCAAGAGCATTGTTTATTAGACCAGATTTGTTATTACTGGATGAACCGACAAACATGGTAAAGTTTGTTTATCACTCCAATATCTTTTAACAACAAAATTTTTGACCTTATATTAATAATAAATTCAAAAATATTTTAGTTGGACATGCGCGCTGTTTACTGGCTTGAAAATCACTTACAAGTTTATCTTTAATCAATTAACATTTTTATAATTTTAAGGAATGGACTGGTACAATCTTAACGGTTTCTCACGACAGAAAATTTCTCAACACTGTTTGTACTGATATGATACATTTGCATTCTAAAAGATTGGATGCTTATAAAGGGAATTATGACAATTTTGAAAAGGTTGCTAAATTTGTATTTATATCTTAAATATTTTTTAGGCAATGAAAGAGAAGTTAACACAGCAACAAAGAGATTATGAAGCACAACAACAGCATCGACAACATGTTCAAGAATTTATCGATAAATTCCGTTATAATGCAAAAAGAGCTTCAATGGTTCAATCAAGAATAAAAATGCTTGAAAAATTGTAAAATAAAAGAAAATACTATAAAGTAAAAATAAATTTAAGGCCCGTTATTCACGCTGTCGAGTTTGAGTCAAATGTTACATTTCAATTTCCAGAATGCGAAAAATTGGGTAACCCGGTGCTTCAATTAGATGAAATGGCATTTAGGTATTCAAAAGATTCGCCTTACATCTTTCAGGTTTTCTATTTGGATTTATGTTTTCATTTTTTTATTTAGAAAGTCTGTATGGGCTCGCGCTGTGATTCACGTATTGGCATTGTCGGTGAAAATGGTGCTGGAAAGACAACATTATTGAAATTACTACTCGGTGAACTAAACCCAACAAGTGGTGTAAGGAATGCAAATCGTCGTTTACGAATTGGTTACTTTACTCAACACCATGTTGATCAACTTGAAATGGACGATACTCCTTTGGAATTACTTGCACAGAGATTTCCAGGATTAAACGAGGTTAATAATTTAGAAAATATTTATTTTAAAAAATTAAAGGAGGAATATCGCGCAGCGATGGGGAGATTTGGCTTAAGTGGTGATATTGCATTCCAACCAATTGCAACACTTTCTGGTTTATAACTTTCTGAATATACTTACAATTAACTTTATTTTAAGGAGGACAAAAATCACGACTTGCGTTTACATGTTTAGCGTTACAAAAGTGGGTATTACTTTCTAATATTTTTATATTATTTTAATTTTTAAGGCCAAATTATTTGGTTATGGACGAACCAACAAACCATTTGGACGTAGAAACTGTCGATGCACTTGGAAAAGCTTTAAATAAATTTGCGGTATTTAAGAATGTTTCACAATTTACTTACTCCTTTTTAGGGTGGGGTAGTGCTTGTTTCCCACGATGAACGTTTAATTGAATTGGTATGTAAAGAATTGTTGGTGTGTAAAGATAAAACGGTTAGAGAATATTTTTATTTTATTATTGAATTTCTAAAATTTGTTAGATTACTCAATTGGACGGAGGACTTGAAGAATACAAGAAGCACGTATATAGACAATTAGCGATATAAAAAAGATAAACGAGTATTGCTTGAAATAAAATTTGGTGTTATTGTTGTAACTAAAAGTAAAACTAATTCGAAGTGTTTCTTAAATCTGTTAATAAGTTAAAATGAGAAAAATGAGAAGGTGGTATGATCCGAGGGAAAAACTCTTTGGATGTATTTTTACTTGAAAAACAATTCCCGAAAGATCCAATCACTAGAGAGCGAGATTTTCAAAAAACCTTGACTGTACATTGATCAGATTCTTGACCTTGAGTCAAGGAAAAATCAGGGAACGCTGAAAAATGCCTTAATCTGGACTCTGGATCCAGGAAAAATTAAGGTTGGATCCAGATCGCTCTCTACCAATCACTGACGTTAGAGTCTTGAGACAGACAGCACTTCCTGCGTTAAATTAAAACAAAATTTTGCTCAAAACCCCCCCCCCTCTCTTAAACACCGATCAACCCCTTTATTAACAACACAAAAAATCAACAGCTTTATTCAAGTGCCTCGGGCAAATAACAACAAACATCCACAAACATAATATTATTGAACTTTTCCTTTTTAAAACTTATCAAAGGCTTTCTTCGTTCCTGAGACTTTGATCACCTTCAAAACATTAAAACGAACGGTTTTACTCAAAGGCCTGCATTCACCGATCGTGACAATATCACCAATAGAGATATCACTAAAAGAGAAATGTAAAAGGGGAGCAGCATTTGATATGGCTCAATGCAACTCAACGAGCTGAATCGAACCATATCAGGGCGTCCAGGATTCGTTCCTTTTTAACGAAGTTATAGCTCTGCGGTACGTTGGGGTGTACCCATGTAAAAGAATCTTTAAAGTTTCCTACTCTTCTAACTAACCATTGGCTTGCGGTAGTAGAAAAATGCTTTTCAATAACGAGTATGCTCGAAAATTTTTAGATGCCCAGCTGTCCATAATTATTCAATAGTCTTATGGCAAACAAAAGGGAAATAATAATTTAAACAAACCGGAAACATGGCGAACAGTGAACGGACATGTTTTTGTGACGTTTCTCGTAGCGACGATATTTCGGAACAAAGTGCAAATAATCACGCCGAATGACAATCGTGCGCTGCATTTTGTTCTTGATAACAACACCAGTCAAAATACGGCCACGAATTGAAACATTTCCAGTGAAAGGACACTTTTTGTCAATATAATTGCCTTCAATAGCCTTTAAAAAGTTTTAAAAATTATTTGTTAGACAAGAAAAAAATACAAAACCTCGCGTGGAGTTTTAAATCCTAACCCAACATTCTTCCAATAACGATCCTTATTTTTCGGCTTTTTGCCAATTCCTTGCGTCCGAAATTTGTCGTTAAGAAAAACAGTAGGTTGTTTCTGGAAAGCTCGTTCTGTTTGCTCAGTCATTTTGATTACACTTTCTAAAATTTATATGAAAAAAGTTAAAAATAAATCAACAAATCCGATAATTAAAATCAACAAATAAAAGTATCGAAAGAAAACAGCGAGAGATAGTAGAGTCAAACATTTCGCCAACATTCGCCAATTCCAAACATTTCGCCACTGGGTACGGCCCACTTTGTCGCAGGCCACATTGTCGCGACCACTTTGTCGCAAAGGTTTTTTAGTTAAAAAAATTTTATGCTGCTATGGAGGGTAGGAAAAGGGCCTTCTGGGCACAACAGGGTTTTCTAGAGTAATCTGGTTTGGTTTTTCAACACCTTCGTTCCTTCGGAAACTGCAAACTCGAAAATGGCAGTCAGAAACAGATGGAAATCAATTAAATTTAAAAAAAAAATAAAAACTTAAAAAACAAAAAAAACTTTTCAGATTTCCCATCGTTGTAGCCGTGGGATGAAGTACGGCACGTGGCGAGCAAAATTTAGGCCAATTTTAAAATAAAAATCAAAGGAAAGCCTGCGACAAAGTGGGACTGCGACAAAGTGGTCGCGACAAAGTGGCCCGCGACAATATGGGCGTGTCCCAATTCCACTGACAGTGTTAGTATAAAAGCGCCCACTAAAGTCACCTTAGTCGGTCAGACGGTTAAGTTAGCCACTGCCTGCTCCGGGCATGGGCAACCTAATTTAATAGCAGTAGTTGCGTAGTTCTAGCTAGCCACTGGCTGCTCCGGGCTCGGTCAACCTAGCTATGTCTACGTTAACTATTGCGCTACGTGACCCCTTTGTGTTAAGTTGTATTCATTAGTCGACACATTGTGCAGACGGTGTTTCCTTAACCAAAGGGCTGGGTATTGTTAGCCACTGCCTGCTCAGGGCTTGGGCAACCTAGCTATTACCCGGCTAGGTTAGGCTAAACTAGCCACTGCCTGCTTCGGGCTTGGGCAACCTAGTTGAACCTAACCCGCTTCTTACAACCATTGCTACAATTGTTGCAATTGTCGTCTTGGTTGAGTAGGTCGCTAGCCACTGCCTGCTTCGGGCTTGGGCAACCTAGTCCTACGGGAGTGGTGGAGTACAGGGTTTGCCCGTTTACAACTGTGTACCTCCTCGCGGTGTACTCTGGGCATTGATTTAAATTTTGTAAATCAATGGCTAAGCACGGTAAAAACGGGAAAAGATTGTTGATTTTATGCCTCTAATTTAATCTTCTGCCAAGTGTGAATAAAGGATAAAACTTGCAGACTTTATAGAACATAAAAGAAAACTAAAATTAACAAGTTGTGATTTTATATTGAATCCTGCTTTATGGCTAAGCTACGGTTCTTGAATTTAAACTAAAATTGCATTTTCTGAATTCTACATGAAAAAAAACATTTTATTCCATTAAACATGTAAATTTTGAATAGGTAATTTTTTCTGGAATTTCAGAAAATCAACCATAAATATCTAGAATTTAAATAAGGAAACAGATTATTTCAGACCCATTGGCCTTAGATCTCGGACATAAGAAATGACACGGAACCTAAAACCCTAAAGAAAAATTGAATTTTCTGAAAAAAAAAATTTTCCTGATAAATATATTTTTTTATTAAGTAAAAAGAAAATAGGGAACTAAAATGAACAAAATAATATTACATAAAAATGAAATTTAAAAAATTGCAAATTGTGAGCTTTTTTAAATATCAAGAGATTTTTTTAACTTATGTAATTGTGAGCTTTAAATTGTAAAAATGCTTCTATGTATTTTACGCAATGGAGAATGATTAACAACTGAAAATTAAAAATATTTTATTAAATATTTAATCTCTAAATACCTCTATTTATTATTTAAAGATTTCCCAAATATCTTCCATTATGTTTTAATAAAAATTGTTGTTGTTGCTGTCTCTGTTGTTGTCCTTCTCTTCTTTGTTGTTGTCCAACTTTTAAAAGTTCTTTTGTATATTGTTCTAATAAAATTGTTTGGTTATTTGAATTATTATTTAATTCATTTAAGGATCTTCGACTGTCCACACTTTTGTGTTTTTGTTGTTGTTGTTGTTGATGATATTCTCTTTGATTATTATCTTTTAAATTATTTTTTTTTGTTGTTGTTGTTATTCTTTCACGTGATTTATGTCTAATTGTTGGGGATGCACTTCCAATACCTTAAAAAAATTAATTTTTATTTTTTAATTTATCTGTCTGTTTATGCCATTCTTTAAACCACAATTTTTAAAATTTAAATAATAACCAGAAGTAGCAGAAGTATCTTCATTATTTCCTTTACTACTTGGAGCACTAAGTTTTGAACTTCCTTTTCGACTACTTCGACTATCTGAAGGTTTCAATATTGTTGGGGGTGTAGGTGTTGGATTGCTTAATTTATGTTTATCTCCGCCAAAACCACGAGAAGATAAAGATTTTGAACGGCCACCACTCCCAGAACGATTGGCTATATTCAACGAATTAAAACTCTGAAAATTTTAATAAATTATTTTAATAATTTAAAAATATTTTTGGTAATACATTCATCAATATCCCTGTTTTGCAAAAAAAAATTGTCAGAAGGAAATGACTTTCCTATGTAAATTATAATAATAGGCTTTAAAAAAAGAGCCTGTCATTATTCCTATATAGGGTTGTCGGTTCCTGAAAATTCCTCGGATATCCGAAACCGAACCGAAGAACCGAACCGAAAAATCCTCGGTTCTTCGATATGGTTCGGTCCAGAACCGACAACCCTATTCCTATTTATGGGGTAATTAAATGGGGTATTACAAATGGGGTAATTACCCCATTTGTTAATAAATAAAAAATATTTTTTTTTAATTATTTAGACTTCAAATCGAAAGTAGAATTATTCCAAATTAATTAACAACTTACATTAACCAAATTTTTGAAATGAGATATTAAATTAACACCACTCCCAATTAATTCATCCCTACTACTTCTTCTTTCCCTTCTTTGTTCCTTTCCATCCCCAACAACAACAGAATTAATCATTGCTTTATTAACAGAATATTTTTGAGGAGATAATTGTCTTTGGGCTGATTTTTCTATTTTTTTCTGTTTTTGTCTCAAATGTTCGTCTTGTTGTTGATAAATTGCTGGGGAGCCTGCTGCCGCATATTTATTTAAACGTTCACGACTATTTCCATTTTCTTTAAATAATTAAAAATATTTTTTATATTTCTGTGAATTAAGGGAGGAATAGTAGAAAATATTGGAAGAATCTGAGAAGATATTCAAATACCGATTTTTAATTAAAAAATGCCGGATATACGAAGATATCCCCAGGAAACGCCTACCCTAGTAACAATATATTAAGCGAAAATAAATCAAAATAAATATCTTATTCACCTCCTTTTCTATAATTATTTATTCCAGCTTCAAAAGAACCATTTCTCTGACGTAAAGTAGGTGTAGATGTTGATTTAGATGGATTATTTATTTGTTGGTGTTGATCAGTTGTTGGTGTTCCTGCTTTAGATACTGGGGCTGATGGAGTTGGGATTCTCTGTAATGATGTATACATATCTCTTGTTATTGTTGGAGGTTTTTCAGGGGAAGAAATGCCAGCTTAAAAAATATAAGGACATTAACAAATAACAAGACAATTCTCTCTCACAATTTCCCCCAACATTTAATGTTTGTGGCTGCATACTTTCTGCCCTTCTTTCCGGTAATAATATTAATTTATTTTCATCACTTCTAGAAACATTAGACATTGAAGAAAGGGGTGCAGGTCCGTTAATTGTTGTTGCCGATATTTTACTTCCATTTTGATATCTTTTGCCTATTGGGACCTTAAAAAATGAAGAGAAAATTATTTTTTTAATTTAGTTGAAATACAGGTGAATTGCTTTGAACTTTCATAAATCGTTCATTAACTGCATCAATAGATTTTCCCAAATTTTTTTGATTCATTTTAACAAGATTTTGATTAATTTTTGGTCTAAAAAAATTAATTTAATTTAATTTAAATTAATTTATTTAAACCTTAAAAATTCTTGTCTCTTATATTTTGGTTTTAATTCTTTATTATTATTATTAATCCCTCCTCCTCCATTTCCTCCCCCATCATCTCCATAAGAATGTTCTCCCCCTCCAATTTGTCCAGAAGCATTTGAAGCTAAATGTGCCTGTATATAATTCCCAGTTTGTTGTTCCTCATCCCCGTCTTCATCTCCAGTTATCGGCGCTTGTGTATCCAATAACCCTTTATTTTTATTTCCTCCAGCATTTGTTGTTGTATTAACATCTGGACAATTTTCTCGAAAAGCTGTTGTATATGAACGCCCAATTTGACTAGATTTCTGTTTATTATGGTGAGCATCTCCTTGAATTGCTGAAGAAGAACAAGGCAAAGCTTTACTACTATTTGGATCAGAAACAAAAGCATAACCATTTTCCCAATCTAAAATTTGGAAATAATTTTCAACATTTGAAATAAATATTTTTTATATCTCCAAGATTAAATATGTATAATTTAAGATAAATCTTCTAAAATTTGGTTAACTACATACTACATAGGAGGGAGATTACATAGAAGGGAGAACGGCCTAAACGATACCTTTAATATATGCTTTTTTCAATCTCCAAGTACATATTTAAAACTAGTTTTGACTTTCAATTATTATTTTTTACCAAAAGGATCATTTGCCCCAATTCCCAATCTTTTCATAGCAACACACAAACAATCCTCCAAAAGCTCATAATCAGGCAAATCCCCATAAGTTAATCCACTCAAATGTTCAGCAAAATGATGTAATTCTGACGGACTATTAAAATAATTTTTCTCTTAAAAAACAAAATTAGGTATTTTTAACAAACTTTCCATCAAGTAATTCTCGAATATCTGCTTCTTCCTTCATTCTCCCAACCTCATCTTTATCCTAATTTTTATTTAAAAATTACTAAACAATTAAGCAATAAATATGCACCTTTATTCTTCTCCAAGGCAATGATCCATTCAAAAATTCAATAAGCATATAGAAGAGAGACCATAAATCGTCTTGACGGCCCATTTCCTATAAAATAATATTAAAAATATTATCTCTAATAATAAGAATTTTAGTCAGGTATATATAACTATTTAGATAGTTATATTTAGAAGACTCTTATTTTGCAAAATATTATTACAACTTAAAATTATTTTTCTTAATCTCGTAAAACTAGGCTTTTATTATTAAAAATGTTTCTATGAGTAAAAAAGATTCACCTTATTTTTATGAGCAGAAATAGCTGCATATCTAACAGTTCCACGAAACCCAGCAGCCGACCCTTTTAAATAAAAATTTAATTCCAAAAATTAATTTTTTTTCTATTTGATTACTCGGTGTCCGTACTTCTCCTTTTGCATTTAAATAAAGTCTAGCTAATCCAAAATCTAACATATAAATATTATGTTGAGTAGATAAAGTTCTTCCAACAGCAAAATTTGAAGGTTTAATATCTCCTTAATAATTTTTTAAATTTTCTCTCTCTTTATTCTCTCTCCCTTTCCCTTCCCTTACTATGTAAAAATCCAATTGAATGTATTTCACAAATTGCTTGTAAAATATGTTGAGCAACACGTAAAGCTGTTGAGCAAGAAAAACGTTGAGTTGGGGATTCTCTGTTTTTAATTTAAATATGTAAATAAATAAATTATTTTCAAAGAACCTTCTTAAATCAGCTAAATTTTTGTCTTGTAATCCCATAACCAAATAATTAAATTTTTCGTTTCTTCCACAACCATAAAATTTACATGCATGCTTCTTCCCTAAAATAATTTTTTGGATATTGGAAAGGGTAATAATTATTGTGGAATATGAATATTTAGATGAATAATAAGGGGATTTAAGAATTCCTCAACTAACGAATGAAAACAAATATTAACATAAATGTCAAAAATATCTTAAAACAAAATTGTGCAATCAGTGCTGGTGAGTATTAGGGGGTTTATTAGGGGGTCTCTGGGGTTTTTTAATTCTTAGCTCAAGCTTCGCCTGAGCTAGCTCCCGGAGCCATACCCATCACAGGTGTTGTTGATAAACTTGCCTTGAAGTCTTCGAAGTACAGCCACCTCCATTTTAAGTACTTGTTTTGTTGCCTAAAAATTTAATAAAAATATTTATTTGCCATAAATTTATTTCTATATTTATTTTTATAACTTACTTTGCTTGATTCTACTTTAATAGCAACTCTTTCATTATGGTTTTGTAAATCAATAGCTTCATAAATTTCTCCAAAACCTCCACCACCAATTTTATTTTTCTTAAATTTATTTTTTTTAATTTTTAAATGTGAAATTGAATCCCGCAATACGAAACTCTCTGGGCCGAATTGTTGGAGTTGGAGATTAAATGATTAAATTAATTAAATTAAAAGGTTTTGGAGATTAAATGTGTGTGTGATTGGAAAGAGACGTATTGGAGGGATTCCCCTAAATTTATTTATTTATTTACAATTTTCCAACGTTCTCGAATTATTTGTGAAGGTTGTAGAATTTCACATTCGCTAGAGCTTGTCATTAATTTTTCTTAAAAAATTAATTTTAAAAATATATTACAGTTAAAAATCTCTTTAAATTAAAATAAATTTTTAACGTTAATCCTTTTTACTTAAAATTATTTTGTAACTATAAATTCCAAAATTCTCAACATTTTCCCCTGCGTACTAAAAAGGAGAATATTTAAAAATTCATTACCTAAAGAGAGAAACTGTCCAACATTAATTTTGTTCGGAAATTTCGGGCCCTTATGTTCTTCTTAAATTAAACTTTTTTTGTACTTTAGTTTCAGTTACAAAGCTTGCATAAAACGACAGAATCTACTGATAATTTATTTTTTAAATAAATTTACAGTTAAGATAATTTTAATCCTTACAAATAAATTATATTGTTGTTTAAATAAATATTCACTTTAAAAATATTTTTAATAAAAAAAAAGGCAATAATTATTTAGTAGTAGCTGTATGTAGTCAAAACCACAAATTCCTTGAAATAAATTTTGAATTTGGACGGAAGTAAATATAATTATTTTAAAGAAAATTCTAAAAAATAATAAAATTAAATTAAAATAAATTAATTTAATGGCTAGGAAAAATATTATGAAGAAAAATTATTAAATAGGACCTAAAGGAAGGATTTACCTTCAAAACACATAAACATCCGTTTGCAATAAAGGATTAGTGTTAGGGAAGGGAAGGAAAATTAATTAGAAATATTAGAGAAAAATATTAATTTTTTAATTTTAATTATTTGTTTAAAAAAGTTGTGATAGCCAAAACAGGTGAATAAATCCGCCCTGTTTCCGTTTTAAAAATTCACCTATTAAGAAAATTTTTTTAATTATTCGGACCAGACGTGGGCGAAACGTTTCGTTTCGTTTCGTTGTTTCGTATGTTTCGTATGATTTTTACTGTTTCGTCTCGTTTCGTTACGAAACACTTTTAAATTTGTTTCGTTTCGTTTCGTTACGAAACACCTGTGATTTTTCAACGAAACGAAACAATTTTTTAAGCCTAAACTAAGGCCAAAATCTATAAAATTTACCATCTTTTATTGAAAATTTAAAAAATTTTCGCCTGCGGCGCTGAAAAAAAAAGAATTTCGGCTTCTTGGCTTTCCCAAATTGTCAAAATTTTCGCCTGCGGCGCTGAAAAAGGAAGATAGCAATTACTTATATACTACACTGGAACCGGAACTTCCGGCGAAGCACTAGCTTATATCGCCTTCCTCTCGAAATGGAGATATGGAGACAATTTGGGTAGGCAATGGAGCAAGATGGTGAATTTTTTGGCCTACGGCCTTTCAAAATTTTAAAATTTTTCGTCTGCGGCGCTTAAAATAAAATTTTACTTGAAAAATATTCAATTTTATTTAAAAAAAAGCGTCGCCAAAAATTTGGCTTCGAAAATGATTGACCCCCCCCCCTTCCCCGAAAATTTTCCTTGCTACGGGCCTGGCTTATGGGACACAATTGTTGTAAATAAACCAATAACTAAATCATTTATAAGTCATAGTCGACTAATAACGTATTTGAGGTCGAATAATTTCGAAATAAATGCAGTTTTGAAAATTTTTTGAATATTAAAATGTTTCGTTTTGTTTCGTTTCGTTTCGTAAGATTTTGGTTGTTTCGTTTCGTTTCGTTAACGAAACGATTTTTAAAAAATTTTGTTTCGTTTCGTTTCGTCAGAAAAAAATTTTGAGTTTCGCCCAGGTCTGATTCGGACATTTAAATTCCCAAAATAAACTTTGTTCAATTTTAATTTAAAATTATTTTTAAAATATTTAAAAAGAACAGTTTTTAAAATTCTTTTTTGAGTAAAATTCAAAAAAGGAAATAAATTCATAAAAGGAATTAAAATAATAATTTCTTTTTTCTATTTGAAAATTCTTTAAAGTAAAAGAAACAATTCTTAA
This sequence comes from Meloidogyne enterolobii, assembly GCA_963681835.1. Taxonomy (NCBI): domain Eukaryota; kingdom Metazoa; phylum Nematoda; class Chromadorea; order Rhabditida; family Meloidogynidae; genus Meloidogyne; species Meloidogyne enterolobii. The sequence continues at coordinate 1,400,561 of CAVMJV010000044.1, forward strand.
AATGTTAAAATAAAATTTCTTTTCTTAAAATTAAAAACGGAATAGAATTTTTTTAATTTTTATATCTTATTTAAATTATTTTTATTTATTTTAAAAATTATTTTAGAAACAAAAATATATTTATTTGAATATTAACTCCTCTCTCTTTATTTCCAAATCTCCAAAAATTTAAATATTTCTAATTAAAAATCAAAAAAGTTTTTATATTAAAAAGACAAAAAGAAAAATAATAAATTATCATGAATGATTGTGAGCCAAAAAAAAATTAAGCGTGGGAAGAGGACGAAACCCGCCCCCCCCCCTTCCTACTTTTTACTAAAATAAATTTTTGGTTATTAGCTATCCAAAATTTATAAATATTTTTTATTTATGATTTAATTTAATATTTAAATTAAAAATTTAATTTTCTCTTCCAAAATTTCCCTCTTTTATTTTTCTCCAAATTAAATATATTTGGGAAAATGTCAAAAATAAATTAAAATATTTTTAATTTTTCAAAAATAATTAATTCTCAAAAAAATATTTTTAAGTAAAATCTTTATTATATTTTAAATTTTACTTTAGTTAAGAAATTTACGAAAAAAACTTGGAAAATGAGACGACTAAAAAATAAAATTTAATTTTTTTTCTAGTTAAGAACAACCAACCAACCAACTATCTACTAAACACTTTTTGATGGCTAAAGTTAGTTAATTTATTGTTTAAAAAAAGAGGAAATCAGAGAAAAGAAGTAGAGAATCGATTTAAAAAAACTTGAATCTTTTTTTAAATTTTTGTCGGGATTAAATAAAAGCAAAAAATTAAAACAAGGAAAGGAAGGGAATATGTTTATTGAACATTTGCTTAAAAATTAGAAAAGTTCATTTATTTAAGTTAATCTCTAGTAAATAATTTTTATAAAAAATAAATAAAAATATTATAAACTTTTAATAATAAAAATATTTTAATTAAAAATTTTACTAAAAAAATATATGTAAATTAATTTAATGATCTAAAAAGAAAAGGATTAAAAGACACACTAAATACTTTTTCAAACGAATAATTATGTAAGTGATAATTAATATTGGTTTAATTAAAGTCAAAAAAGAAAAAAAATTAATTATAAAAATACAAAAAAATATTTTAATAAATTTAAAAAAAAGGAAAATGAAATATGTATTTATTTATTTCAAAATAAATATATTTATTTATTTTTATCCTCCTCCCAATTTTTGCTTTTCCTTATTTTTCTTGGCAAAAGACAGAAACTTGTCAAAATAAAAAAAACTTTTTATTTTTGCGCCTTTTAATATATACAAAACTTGTTTTTTTCTTTTTTTGCCTTTCATTTGCCAGACGTGATAAAAAAGAAAAGAAAAAAAGGGTTTCTTTTTCATTTTTTAAAAAAATAAAAGAAGCCTTTAAAAAGCCTTCCTTTCCCTCCAAACATATCATGTGTTTTATTTTTTATTTATTGATTTAAATTTTTAACACATTATGAAGTGTTTGGGGGGAGGGAGGGGGGATATATTTGGGGGGGGGGGGGGGAAGGTTTTTTAATAATTCTGACAAAAATTGACAAATGATGAAAAGCTAGAAAGAAAAATTATGAAAAATATGGCATGACATATGTTTGAAGGGAAGAAAAAAAATAGTTTAAAAGTTTTTTTTAAAAAAATTTAAATTTTAACTAAATTGATTGATGGATTAATTAAAATAAAAGGTTAAATAAATTTTTAAAATTTATTTTGTAAAATAATTGAAAATATTATCAATATGGTAATGGATTTGTGTCTTGTATAGAGGGGGGGGGGATTATCTTTACTCAAATAATCGAAGGAACGAAGAGGGAGATAAAAATTTTAACAATATTTTATTAATATTATTTAGAAAAAAATAAAGTATTTTAAAGTTAATTTAACTTTAATGTTCAAGAATTCTTTCGTAAACAAAAATTTACTTTTCAAAAATTTATTTATTTTTCCCTCACCAAGTCAACCGTATTATTATTATTATTAAAATACCCTTTTTAAGCGGAACACTAATAAAAATTATTTTAAAATAAATATGCAAGCAATTTGAATAAAAAATAGAATTTTATGGCAAATAAAAAATATAATTTTAATTAAAATAGGGGTATTTACATGGATGAATGAGAATAAATTTAAAAGAAAAAAAAAGTTTTTTTAGAAATTTCGTAAATAATTTTAAAGGGGTTTTTAGTTCTTTAAAAATGGGATTGAGTAGAAGTCGTTCCCAATTTCAGGACGAAACTAATCCACCTCGAAAATTTTTGATGCGGTTTCAGATATCAGAGGGAGGATTTACCAAGGAGACATTACTGACAAATATTAATAGCCATAACTTTTTCAAAAATTGATCGTACATTCATTAAGAAAAAGTTATGCCTGATATCTTCAATCAATTGTCAGGTTTAATCAAAAAACGAGTCGAGGTTCGGGGGTACAACATTATTCACAGCCTATATTTACAACAACCACTACTTTTCTCAATTAACAAAAACTTCTCTAACATAAACATCTTTTACTACTTTTTTTTGTTTGTTTAGTAAATAAATTTAAAAGAAAATATAATCTTTAAATCATCATAATTATTGATCACTTTTGTATATAAAAAGCGGAAACAGCAAATAAAAAAAATTATTTGCAAAATTCAGACTGTCCAATTGTTCGCTCGCGCAAAATTATTACAATAAAAAATAAAAGAAATTAATTGATGAATGAAAAAAACATTAATTTTTATAAGTGCAAAAAAGAAAATTATTGGGGAAAATTAAAATATTTTTGAATGTTTTATTGATAAAATTTTATCTGGTAGGGAGTAGAGACCCAAGTTTAAGTTTAAGAGATTAAAAAAAATGGAAATTGATGGAAAAATGTCTACAAATAAAATTTCTGCAAAACGGACAGCAACAGAGGCCAATTTTTCGCCTCTCTCCAATAATAGCAACAACAACGAAAATCCAAATTCTCTTAATTTTCTTATTGATTGTCAAGTCAATTTGGTGAAAACAACACTAACAACAATCAATACTTTTATTCCGTCTATGACAACAGAGCAAACTCCGATTTTATTAAACTTTATTAAAACTCTGACTGAACAATTTAACCTTCTTAGTAAATCAATCGATTCACTTAAAGAAAAACAACAAGAAAAACCTTATGGATATTTTTCAGGAACAACAAAATTAAACACTATTTCAGCAGAGGAGCTAGAGCGCGAAAGAAGTGTTGTTGTGACTGGTTTGACGGAATCTACAAAAAAACTTCCATCAGAGAAAATGGCGGATGACTCCAAAACAATAACAAGTTTACTCGACTCGGTGGGGGTTGAGTGCGCACCCAGGTTTTTTTACCGTATGGGACGTCAGTCTAACCCACCCAATAATGGTCATGCCCGTCTTTTAAAGATTGTTTTACCATCCAGAAAATTTCAGCGTGAACTTCTCAACAAATGGAAAACAAATGGCAAGAAATCTTTCCCCCAAGTCAATATGCGTGCCTCAATGACACCAGAACAATTACAGCGACGAAGGGAACTAATTGAAGAGTGCAAAAAGAAGAGAATGGAGAACCCTCAATTGGACTGGATAGTTTATGGAGAAGCAGTAATTCTAAGATCGGAGGTTCACATTTTTAGAAAAAATAAAAAAATCTGACTTCAAAAAAATAATCTAAATAGATTAAATACTATTAATTTTTTATATTTTAATTCAAGAAGTTTAAAAAACAAATTGTCAAATTTACACTTTCTGTTATTAGAAAACCGTTATAAGTTAATAGGGGTTACTGAATCATGGTTGACTGATATAGTTGATGATAATCTTTTACTACATGGTACCCCATATAATATTATCAGAACTGATAGGGCCAATGGTAGGGGTGGAGGAACTTGCTTATTTATATCAAATAAAATACCATTTATTAAAATAGAAATCCCCCAAACTTTATCAGAGATATCTTGTATAGATTTATTAACCCCAGATGAAAAAATTCGTATTATTTTGATTTATAGATCAATCACTAAAGAAACCATTAAGGATTTTAAATCTATCTTGCAAATCTTGTATGATATATCGGCTGTATCCTACCCACTTATCTTATTAGGAGACTTTAACCTACCCAATATCGATTGGGAAAATTATAGTACTCAAACCAAAAATACCAAAGAAACATTATTTTTAGAATATATTCAAAGTTTAGGACTAAAACAAAAAATTGATAAACCCACTAGAGGAGTAAATATATTAGACTTACTATTAACTAATGAGGATGAATTAATAAAGGCTATAACAATCAATCCGCCTATAAGTAAATCTGACCATAATACAATAGAATTTGAAATATCTTCTACTAACAATTACCAAGATAATAATTATACATATCCAAATTTTCGTAAAGCTAACTATGAAATAATTAATGCACATTTCTCAACAATAAACTGGAATCTAGTATTCACACAATGCTCTGATATAAATCAACTATATTTCACTTTCCAATCGATTATACATAATGTTATTTGTTCCTTTGTTCCCGAATCTAAAGTAAAATCTAACAATCTCAAAAAACCCGAACACATTGAAAAAATGACATTATATCTAAAAAATCTGTGGAAACAAAAATCCACGCCAGAGCTAACACGTAAAATCTCATATGTATCAAAAAGAATAGATTCTGAAACTAACAAATTTTTAAAAAATAGAGAAAAGCATAAAACACAAACTATCAGTCAAAAATTCTCATACATCTCTTCATTTCTTAAATCCAAAAACAGGAAAATAACTTCAATTTTGGATAAAAATAATCAATTAGTATACGCTGATAATAAAATAGCACAAATTCTAAGTACCCAATTTAGTTCTGTATTTAATAAAAATTCATTAGACAATGCAGATCTAAACTCTATAACAAATCAAAATACATGTCAATCCGTAATCATAAATGAACTTCAAATCTTTGATCTTCTTTCTAAGCTACCTGAAAAAACTAACTCTTCTTATGACTCAATACCATGTATATTCCTTAAAAAATGCGCTAAAAGTCTTTATTATCCTTTATATTATATTTTTTCTTATTCATTAATGACTTCAACACTTCCTGAAATATGGAAGCAAAGTATAATAATACCAATACCAAAAACATTAAAGATACCCAAAATAGAAGAATTTCGCCCAATTTCATTACTATGTTCAATCACAAAAGTAATTGAACAAATTATTGCAAACCATATATCAATTTATGTTGAACAAAATGGTATATTACCAGATTGTCAACATGGATTCAGACCAAACAAATCCGTCACTACCCAACTAATTGAGGTTCAAGATGATATATCATTTGCATTGGATAATAAAAATTTAATAAACATAGTTTATTTCGATCTAGCTAAAGCCTTTGATTCTATACCCCATGAACGTCTTTTAACAAAACTAAAAGTAATAGGAATTGAAAAATCACTCTTAAAATGGATCTCTAATTACTTACACAACAGAAAATCTGTTGTTAAAATAGGAAATGAATATTCTGAACAATTCTCTATTACTAGTGGAGTTCCGCAAGGATCTATCTTAGGCCCGCTCCTTTTTAATATATACTTATCGGACTTACCAACATTCTGTTACACTCCTGAAATAAAAATAAAATTATTTGCCGATGACATCAAAGCCTATCAAATTCTAAAAAAAACCGATTTATCTAACAATTCTTTACAATTATTTATTAATAAATTCATTCAATATTGTAACACCAATGGTCTCAACATATCATTAAATAAATGCTCAGTATTATATATAGGTAAATCAAACCCTAAATTACAATACTCAATAGGAAACCACAAAATATTCCAAATTAGTAATGAAGACAAGAATAGGGATCTCGGAATTTTCTTCACTTCTAAATTCAAGTTTAATAAACATATTCAAACAATATCTCTAAGGGCCAATAGAAACTGCTATGCATTAATTAAATCTCTAAAATCACAAGATCCTAAAATTCTTATAGAAGCATTTAATATATACGTAAGGTCAATTATAGAATTTGGGTCACCGGTTTGGAATTCTTTAACTAAGAAAAACATTAAATTAATAGAAAACATACAAAAACGATATTTAAGATTTGTTTACAAAAGAATCACAAAGGTAAAAATAGAAGATATTCCACCATACAAAACACTTTTACAACATTTCAAAGTAGAATCCCTTGAAAGTCGAAGACTTAAAGCTGATTTAAAGCTATTTCATCAAAATATATTTGGGAAAATTAAAATTAACCATAATAATTCCTATATCATAAAACAAACAAAAACTAGGGGCGAAAAATATAAAATACAACCAACACGTTGTTCAACCATGATTCGGTACAACTCCTTTTTTGTTCGAACTGCTAGAATTTATTCACTAATTCCTATAGAAATTAAAAAAAATACACCCAAAATGTTTTCTAAACTTCTTGAACAGTTGGATATTTCCAATATCTTAAATGACAAATGAGATAATTTTATTTGCTAAGCTGCTTTGATTTTTATTTTAAGGACATTTTTTATTAGCATTTTTATTTTTCGTAATTTCACTTTAAATTGTTTTATTTTTGACTGTCACACCCTAGTGGTGTAAATAAATAAATAAAATAAATAAATATAAATGATCAAATTACGGATAGTCCTACTCTATAATAATATCATGTATTTTAAATCAACAGGAAATCTAGTTACAATGTAAAATATTCTAAAAATAAATAAAATATCAAAATAATTTTATTAAATTTTTTGATTAAACAAGCAATAAGAATTTTGTTATTTCTGGGTGCTCGCGCAAATTTTGTCTTGGTAGAGTCCTATTTTAGTGCATGTCTGCGTAGTAGTATCTATTTTTTGTTGAGAAATGGTTACCGGGCAACAGCCATTTATTTATTTAATATTTATTAGAGAAAAAAGAACCTCCATTTTTGTCTGATTTTTATTTTAAATGTAGATAATAAATACCTCTATGTACCTAATAATATGCCATCCTAAAAACCATCAAAAAAATGGGGCTTAAAACAAGTCGAAAAAAACTGGATTATCTCAAAGGATTTTCTTGAAGAATATTTACTTACAAAGGTAAAAATAGAGAATTTTGAAGCAAGGACATGGAAGAAGCCAAATGTGGAAAACAAATGTTTTGATCGGAAATCGAATTTTAATTCAAAGTACATATGTCAAAAAGCAGATGTCCACATACTAATTATGTATATCCGCCGGCTTGTATCTCTAGTTTCTTCAATCAAAATGGTTAGGAATGCTTTTCTATCCTCCTATTTTTTCCTTTTCTACCTATTTATTTATTAATTACAAAATCCAAAAATATTTAGCTTTAAAACTAAAGAAAAAAGATTATCCTTTGTCTTCAAAAAGAGCAGGAAATTAACTTTTGGTATTGAAAGCAATTGGATAATTAAATAAGAAATGGACAAAAAGTATAATCCAAATGACTAAAGAAAATATTGGAAAAAGCAGGTGTGTTATTATTATTTTTTAATTTAAGTAGTTAGGGAAGGTAAAATAAATATAATTTTGACATAAAAAAGGGGATTTTAAAAAATATTTTCATAAGAAAATCCAAAAATATTTTTATTTTTAAAATCAATCAATTTTATAATATACAAAAAAATATTTAACAATATTCTACTATAAAGGTAAAGGTAATTAATTCCTAATTTTACTCACATTGTTACAACCTTAAAATACTTGATTTAAATATTTCAACAATTATTATTTACCGTTTTTCTCAACCGAATCATTGGATTCTTTTTAGAATATTCTGCCATACGTCGTTCCAATTCTAATATAATTTATGAATTTAATATATGTATTAAGTTGAAATAAATTCCTACCAGGTCTAAAATGCCGGATTAACCCCTGAAATGAATTAAAATATTTTTAGTTTTTTTAACATTAAATTTAATTAGATATTAAATTACAATTCTTATATTTAAAAATATTTTTTCTTAATTTTAATCACTTACTTGTACAGGCCAAGCAGCTGCATCACCCAAAGCACAAATTGTATGACCTTCAATTTGTTTAGTCAATTCCCATATCATATCAATTTCTTTTGGGTCAGCTTTTCCCTTTGGAAATGAATTTATTTATATTATTTAAAAATAAATTTAATTAAATTTACTTGCACAAAACGCCACCTTAAATAGGAAATAATTAATATTTAAATTATTTATTTAATTTCCCTACATTATTTTATTAAGCCAATTGCAACCTTCACGACAAGGTGTACACTTAAAATAAAAATTAGCTGAAACCAAAAATATAAACACCTGTCCACACGATTCATGTTTATAGAACATACTTAAACGTGCAATACATTTTACAATATCACACTGAAAAATTTGTTTTAAAAATTAAGAAAATGATTTTATTACAATGATCAAAAAATTTATTTCCTATGTTCGGTAATTGGATTAACATGATCCCAGATACTTATTAATATATCAAGGTAAATGAGAGATACGATTGAAGGATATATCCATATGTATTAAGTAGAATCGGACTACCTAACATTAAGCATACGTCCTTATGTCTGGAAGAATCGTATAAGAGATGCAGTAAAGCGGGGCATCGTTTATAATCCTATTATCAGACTTAAAAACGTTCAATAAAGTGCGTGTACAAATTTTTTGGGGTACACATATGTACTAGGTTAAGTCCGACTGTACCTATCAGTTAACGTCAGTCAGTTTTTAAATAACATTGGGTGCATTAATAATATGTAATATTTTTTATTGAAATGAGTTCAAACAGAAATACCTGCTTATTCATAACAATAACGGCCGCAGTCCCCAATCCAGACTCAACCTTAATAAGAGCATCAAAATCCATTAGAACATCATCACAAATGCTTAAAAAATAAAATTTTAAAATTTTTAAAATTTTAAACCTCTTAGGAATAACAGGAACAGAAGATCCACCAGGAATTATACCTAATAAATTATCCCATCCACCAATAACCCCGCCAGCATGTCTTTCAATTAAATCGCGCAAAGGAATAGACATTTCTTCTTCGACTGTTGTCGGTTCATTTACATGACCAGAAATACAAAAAAGCTTAAAGTACAAATTTAAAAAATAATTTTTAAATTAAAATACTTTAGTTCCTCGATTCCTTTCTCTGCCAAAACTTGCAAACCAATTACCGCCACGACGACAAATTGTTGGAGCAACAGCAATAGTTTCAACATAAAAAATAAATTTTATTTTTTAAAACTTTTAAAAATAAAAGTACATTGGTAACGGTTGTAGGACAACCTAAAAATTAAAAACAAAATAAAAAAAATAGAAAATTCATTACCAAAAACTCCAATATCTGCAGGAAATGGAGGTTTAAGTCTAGGCTTTCCCTGCTTTCCTTCCAAGGATTCAATTAAAGCCTAAAATAAAAACCATTAGAAGACCTCCAAAAATAAATTTACCGTCTCTTCACCACAAATATAGGCTCCAGCTCCTCTATAAACCTGTAAAAAAATAAATTTTTAAGATTCATTACTAAAAGGATTTATAAATTAATAATGTCAAATATATACACCTATGACACTTTTAATTTGAAAAAAACGATGTAGTGGTAAACTTATGAGAGAACCTATATCAGAAAACTACATTTCAAAATTATATTTTCAATAATTTATAAAAACAAACAAAAATATCAAAGTTGTAACCAGTGCCAAAACAGTCCTTTCCAATAAAACCAGCCTAAAATTTAATATTAAAAACACTTTAGTCTTTACATAAATAACCTTATAAGCCTCATGTATAGCTTCCTGTAAAACACATGCTTCATTGTAAAATTCTCCTCTAATATAAATATAAGCAGCTCGAGCACCCATCGCAACTCCAGCTATCAAACAGCCTTCAATCAGTTTGTGTGGATCATGGCGCTAAATATTTTTAAATAAAGATAGTTCCTTACAATTTCTACGCACCATTATTTCCCTGAAAAATATGAAAAATAATTATAATTCTTAACAAATATAGTTAACAATGAAAGTTATTTTATTAGGAAAGAAATAAGTAGGAGAGATAAAGTGCAGGCGGTTCGTAATGTCTGCTCAAATAACCGAATGAGTTAGCTAACATATACAGAAAAAAGTTCAGGTGACCTAATAAAGATGCTAAATCATTGACGTCACTTTTGTGTTCCGAATGCATTTTATCTTTCCCATTAAAAAGGTCAACAGCCTTCTTTCCCATTAAAAGTCTGCTACTTTAATAAAAATTATTCAAAATATCCTTGCCTGTCCTTGCACGTCCCCGGCTCGCCTTCATCCGCATTCACTACCAAATATTTTGGCCGCCCATCAAAAGGTTTAAGCATAAATCCCCATTTCATTCCACTTGGAAATCCAGCCCCACCACGACCACGAAGGCCAGATGTGGTGACTTCACCAATAATCCATTTCGGACCCTTGAGAATTATCTCCTTCGTTTTGTACCAGTCACCCTAAAATTTAAAAAGATTAAATTAAACCTTTTGTTTACCCGACTCATCGCAGCTTTCAAACGATAATCATGCCTAAAATAAGTAATTTTATCTGTATCAATTCACATCAAACATACTTTCCATAGAGATTTGTAAAGATTCTATCTTCATCTTTCAATCCGCCATATGAGGTTTTTGCTGGGGGAGCCGCAGAAAAGTAACGACAAAATTTTAAAGCAAAATCATGACCTGTAATTAAATTAATTTGTCTGAAACCCCAAACGTTGATCATACTTATGAAAGCATTTTTTGATTTCAAACAAATTGAAAGAACCATATTGAACTCTAAATTATTCGAATATCCAAGGTTCAGAAAAAATTAAGAAATTTAAGATTTGGTTTTAATGCCGAATGTTCAATTAAAACTAAAAACAAATTAAAAGTTTTCACTTTATACACTTTAAAGTATGTGAATACAATTGAATTTAAAATAAGGATTCATTACAAAGCAATGATAATTTTAAGCAATTCTAACAAACCATCGTTTATAGCTTTATAATAAAACTTTATATATTTAGAAAATAAATTTATATCGCACGATGGAGGAATTATTTATTGGAGAGAAAGTCACGCCGAAAAGACAAAAATATATCCAATATAATTCGCTAATTTTACAAATTTTCCCTTATTCAGTCCTCAAGTAAGTAAATTATGTGAGATAGAAGCTATAGACATGTTGAAGAGCGATATCTAAAATAAGAATTAAAAAAAATTAAAAAAAAGAAATAAACCGAATCTTGACACAAATGTCTCGTAAGTTTCATATGGCGGAATCTGGAAATAAGTTAAAATTAAAAATTTTGAAAATAACTCACTTTCAAGTAATTATAGCAAGTCATTGCAGATGGCAGTTCTTCCTCATTTTTCACACATGTAGCTGTCTTTTTAACAACAGTAAGTGGAGGGTTTAAACCACGAAATCCGCCAATAGGCAACCTTGGAGAGCCAGTGACAAATTGCAAGAAACGCCGGCGCTAAATTTCATTTTAGTATTTACAGTTACCAAAGAGAGATTGAGAAAGCGGAGAGCTATTTCTATTTTTATAATGAATTTACCTTATCATGTTTATACGAACACAACATCGTAATTAGCCACTTAATTTGTGCCGAATCATAATTGTAGCCATGGTCCTGAATTAGCATAGAAATAAACAAGTCAGAATATTTAATTTTAAAATTAACCGGGCGTAAAGCATGTTGGAGTGCCGATTTAGTCCAAATTCTCTCATCATTCTCTGCACTTCCACCTAGAAAAGATTATATAACTAATCATGATTGCAAAATAATTCTCACAAAATAGCAACTCCATCTCATCCGAAGAGAATATGCGCAACGAATCTTTATTGATAACTAAGCGAAACCCTCGACGAACAGCCTCCATTTCAGAACGAACACCCTCAATAAGTCGCCAGTAACAAACAAGCTAAATATTTTTCATTATTCAAACTCTTTAACAAAAACCTCTAAAAATTGTTTGCAATTGTCTTTTGAAACCGCCAAATTCTTTCCCCCTTTGCACAATTCCATAGATGGTTCGCCAGGATAGATAAAATACTGACATAAGCATAATTAAAGTATAAACATTAAAAAAACGAACTGACCACATCTAAGCTCTCAAAATCTTTCTCTTCCTCTGTCTGCAATATATCACGTAACGAGCGGAAGATTGTCGGCTCAAGTTTTTCAAAGTCTTCGGTCCCGAGAGATTCTTCCTCACCAATTAACCACTTGAAAAAGGCTGGAGAGAGTGGTAAATCCAACTAAAAAACATTTCACCACTTATCTTAAAAATTAATATTTATAAAATTACCATTCGACTGTCAATAAGAGCTTGACCAAGAAGACGACCAATAAACTCAAAGCGTTTCAAACGCAGTTCATTCTGCTTTGAGCTTAATGGGCGCGTTAACATTTTTGGATATAGACCATTGGCGGCAAAAATATAATCGTCATCACCGGAACCTAAAATCGGTAATTTATTCAACTGGATTAATTTACCATCTTTCTCTTCTTCAGGGCAAGTGCGCACTGTACCATCCCAGAGGCCAAGTGAACTCTTTTGCAGCGCACGGCTTAAAGTTGAATAGAATTCAAGTGTAGGACCAAATCCAGTTCCGACTTCTAAATATTACATTAGTTAGAAATGTCCAACAAATTAAAAAATAACCTCCTTCAAATCCAACTTCGAGCATTGCCTTACTAGTGCTCATTTGTGTAAGAATTTGCTGCGCATCCTAAAAATATATTTGATCACATGTTAAAATAAAGAATTATAACCTTAAGTACATCATTCCGTTTAATAGAAACTTTGCGGCGCTCTAAACGAGGAATCAATCGTGAATTTGTATCATGTGAAGCACCCTCGTGACCATCATCGTTATTAACTTCACTGACAAGATGCCTGAAAGTTTTAATTTTATAACTGATAATAATAAAGTTAAAATAATTTCTAACATCAATGCTCGGTCACGTCCAAAGGAAGTACAAAATAAGAAAGAACGACGGGTGGAGAAAGAGAAGATGAAAGGACTAAAAAAGAATTAAATAAACAATTCCATATAAAAATACAAATTATTCATTAAGTCAATTGTCCATTTTGGCACTTGTTGAGTGGCAACGGTAAGAAAGTCTGAAAGTTGTCGACTAACTTTAGAGTTAAGCTTGGAGTTGAAAAAAGAACTGAAAAATAAAATAGTAAATCAATGAATAAAATAAATACCGAGCCAAAATCAAAGGAGTATGAGAAATTGGAAGATTTCGTTTTCCATTAGAATGAGTCTCAAATAGCTCCCACCAGAAGGAGTTTAACCCATAAAGAATTTTCATCAAAATAAGGCAGGATGTGGACGGATCATTAAGCTTTGGTTGAAGATCAGTACGAAGATAGAGATCCAAAGGCGATTCACGAGGAGGTCGGTTACAATCTATGAATTGGCAAATTTTCAAAAATTACGTAAACTTTTGTTAGATAAAAATTAGTATTTATTCTCATATGCAGATAAAAGAAAATCACTTTTGTAAACTTGCGACTCCTTGAGGTTTGGAGGTGCGGAACTTGAGGATGCAGGCTTTTCTGTCTTTTTAATGGAACCAACAGCACGTGGGACCAACTTATTTCGAGTACGCGTAGAAGCACCTGCCGCCTCTTCAACAGTTTTCGACTGAGAAGGCTCGCTAGATTGATTCCCTGTAATTTTTGAAGTAGTACCGCCAGCTGTAGCCTCACCAACATTACTTTCATTTAGAATGCTAAAAGAAAATGTTTGCAAGCAGTTAGTCACTGATATTAACCTGTTATAGTAAATTGTATGAGTTGTAAGCCAAATACTTGAAGGAATTGTTTCGACGGTGTCATCATCACGAGGAAGTGTATATTGACGAATTGCCTAAAGTATATCGATACGATTTGCATTTTAAAAAATAACCTGAAGTATAGAGATGTCATTTGGAAGCAAATTTTCACCAATAAAAAGTTCAAGTCGACCTTCATTTGAGAGAGCAGATGAAAAACTCATATCCTAGAGTAATATTTTTGAGAAGTTACCAGAAAATCGATACCTGATCCTCCTCGCTAATTTCAGAATCGTCATCACCATCATCACTTTGTGGTTGCTGCCCACTCTGTTGTGCATTAATATTGCCAATACCACGCTCAAGCAAATATCTAATTATAATTATTCAAATCTAAAAAAATTTGTAACCTTTCAATGGAAGAGATTGATGTAAATGGGTCAACTTTAATAGACCCTCTCCCATGACGCCATTCACGCAAATTTTTGCACTTAGGCTAAATAAAAAATAAAGTAAAGGCTAACTATTTTTTGATTAAATATAAATTCTTCCCTGATTGAACTCACGTGACGACGAAGATTTATACGGATTTGATGCATCTGAAAAAATCGTAAAGCCTGTGCTCCACGAAGTGTTGTCGAAAACAGTGAACCACCAGCACCACCACCCAACAAGGCAGACTGATATTGTGCCAGTGACGAAGAGCCACTACCATTAGTAAAAATTCCAGAAAGATTGGTGACACGAACTTAAAAATTGAATATTTAATAAATGATATGTACCAGTCAACTCCACCTTGGAATTGCTCCATAGTGCCAATTGTATTTGTAAGTTTCGTAACCAATAACTCAAACGGGTATCGGCGTTTATTATCAGCACCAATTGAGTCAGCATGCAAAGAATCTTCCTGAAATATCACAATTTGAATCGAAAACAATAAGATAGATCATACGTTCAATCCCATGAAAACCGAAGCAAAATGCTTTAAACGAATACCGCCTAAAAAGATCAGCAATAAAAATTAATTTATACAAAGACTAACGTAGTTGCGACGTGCCTGAGACATTACATAAATAACTGATTAACGCATCAGGAATGCCACTTTGATTAAATTGAAATGAGGTAATATCTTGTTCGAGAAGTAAATTCTTTAAATCCATTAAAGGCTCAGCACCATAATCCTTATTACTGCGTAGCTTATTGGCTAAAGCATTGAGTTTGTCAAATAACTTTCGAGCACGGTGAGGTTCCTTGATGCTGAATTTACGAGCAGCATAATCAGTTGCAAATTTATCGGCAATTTGTTTAGCTTCTTTACATACCAGGTCTTGCTAAAAAAATAAAGATTTATGGAGTTAAAATAAAAGAAAACCTGTTGCTGTAAACTTTGTTGATGACTATGATTGTTATCCCGATCTTGATGCATTGAAATAGGTGGAATTATTACGCGAACACCAGTATCGCCGCCGCTGTGGGAATTTACCAATCCTTCCAATAAATGTTCTGCCATCGAACTACGAGAGTAATTCGGCTTTCTATCAATAGTTGGAGCCTCAATAGGTAACATAAGACGTCGAGTTTCATGAAATACGCCTATAAATAATTTTTACTAAAATTGAGATTAAATAAAACCTTCAGCCTCAAACAATGGAATATACAATTGTGGAAGTTTATCAAGCAAGACTCTCGAAAGTTGAAGACTAGAAAGCAGTGTCCCAAGATTTCGATTAGAACTCAACATTTGAGTAATAAAAACAGCTAACGGGATATCGCCTAAATTTTTTAAAAATAATTTTAAATTTTAACAAAAAATACGTAGAATTGGCTCCAAAGTGTCAACTTTATCAACCATTTTAACAATAGAACTCATCACATTTAGAGATTCATTACGTAATTGAGAACAAGTTGAGTTGCTTCCAATGTCGACTAGAAGTGGTATAAGATGTAATAAAGAAACAACTTCTTCTCCACCACGAGGCAAATTTTCGACTAGTTGACTAAATAATTTTAAATTTAAATAAATTACAAATTAAAAAACCCAATTAATGTAATAATCTCCTTAATTTGAACTGAAGGACGCGAATTA
Source organism: Meloidogyne enterolobii (assembly GCA_963681835.1). Lineage (NCBI taxonomy): Eukaryota > Metazoa > Nematoda > Chromadorea > Rhabditida > Meloidogynidae > Meloidogyne > Meloidogyne enterolobii. Next base: position 1,416,460 of record CAVMJV010000044.1, read on the forward strand.
ATACCATTATTAATTCGCTCTCCCAAATCACCGGATGATGCACTGGGAGTTGAAGGGCTTTCAGTCCGATCAGGTCCAATCAACGCTCTAATTGTGTTGCCAAAATCCATTCGAACAAGAGCTAATGCAGCATCAGAACATCTAAAAATATCAGAAAAACTTAATTTAGATTAATCAAACATACTGCGAAACAATATAACGAATTGATTTGATAAGAGACAAATAAATGCCAGGAGTTATATTAGATGGTTGTATAGCCAACATCTTTTGAACATTTTGAAGAAATTCATAGCTAGTACCAGTGATTTGTCGAAGACGATCAGCATTTTGGCGCATATTTTCAATAATTCTGTTGAAAAATGTACAGATCGATTCAACACAACGCTTGTCCTAAAATTTGGAAAAATTGTTACAAAGTCAAAATAAAAACATACATCCACATAGACTAATCTCTGAGTCAAATCAGGCAAACAATCCTTGACAAGGTGAAATTCATTTTGAGAAACATTTAATGCACAATTTGCACTAAAAGGAATAAAATATGATTAAAATATGAGAAATAAGACCATATCTGGTAACAAAGACGTTGTGAAGGCAAAGAAAAGAAGTCGACATGAGAAATTGCTGATGCAATGCCTCCCTATGCATAAATTGAAAATAATGAAGAACAATAATAGTCCCCGATTATAGTTAAATTCACCTGCAGAAGAATTTGTTTGCCATTACGACGCGACATAACTTCAAGTGCAATTAAAGACTGCTCGGCCACATCAATGTATTCGATACGCTTAAGTTTTGCCAAAAGCAAAGGAATTGTCTCAACGATTGCCGGAAGAGCTCGGGGAAGCTGGGAAAAGTAATGAATAAAAAACAGAAATTTAGGTATAAGAAAGATACCGCTTCCTGCATATTTGTGATACAGCGAGCAGCAGTAAGCATCTGAAAATGCAAGGATTATTTAGAAAAAAATATTTTTAACCAATTCAAAATTATCATCCTTTTGGAGGAGTCCACACAGAGCTTGGACAATCTCAACAATTGGCATATTTGGAAGGCTCTCTTCATTTCCTAGCAATAGCATCTCTGCTAACTCAGATGCCGCTTCTGATTGACGAATTTCATTCGATGATTTGAGACCCTCTACGATCGAAAGCATGGCCGGAGCTTGAATGGAAGAATTTAAATTATTAATTCAAAAAAAGCAGCATCATGCGACAAGTAATCATAGTAAAAAATTTTACTTGTCGCATGGTGGTGACGCGAATAGCTGTAAGAGGCGTCAACAATTGAATCAAGATATCCTGCACGTGCAGCAGCGCTACCAGTACCTGTTGTAGAATTTGTAGTTGAGTTTAATAGATGCTGCATACGAGGCACGATGGTGCTAAGAAATCCAGCGGCACGTTGAGACCTATAAAATTAATTATATTAAACGCATAAAGAAGAATAGACAAAGCAGGTAAACCAAAATTTAAAAATTTTATCGCGCAATTATAAGAAAAGGCACTTAGTATTTGAGTGTACCTAATTTGATAAGCTATTTACAAATGTTTATGGTTCACCTGCAGAAAAGTTAACCAAAAATGAATTTTTTAAATAATTATGAACAGAAAAGATAAAGATAGTAAAGAAACGCAAGCAAAGAAAAAAGTTTGGCTGAATTGCTTTCATAATTTTAATTCTGTTTAGTTCAAATGCTTTGCTCAAAGAGACACACTTTGCTCCAAGCATTGCGGCTGCAACCGCCCTGCTTTGATTCTGTGCATGGCTGGGCTGTGAACCAATAGAAATATCATCAAGTGATGATCTATTTATGCCGATAAGTGATGGGGATATTGTAGTCACTAATGGTGATGTTCCAACAGGTTGTTCAACTTCCATTGGACAGCCATTACCGCTGCTATCAACACTGTTGTTATTAATGGATGAAGTAAACCCTATATGCTGCATATCGCAACTTGTAGTTGTTGAAGCTGAAGAATCGACTGTGACTACAAAAAGTTTAAAAAATTGTTTGAAAAGAAAAGCACAATATACGAATGCAAAGTGAAAATTAAATAACTTATACTTATTCAGTAAACTAGTCTATTATGGAATATAACTTCCGAGCTCAGTTCTACAATAATAATAGGCACTTAAAAAGATTAATAGGCACTTAAAAAAGAGAGCACTCCAAGCTTCATTAGTAAGGTAAAAGTCAGCTCAAAAAATTAAAATAATTTGCGAACCCGCATCAGCTGAATCAGTTCGAACCGTGGAAGTCGCCACCCCTCCAACCACAGCCGCAGCAGCTGCCAATTGTGAAGCAAATGAAACAGCAAAATCACTAGCAGCAATTGCAGTGCTGGCAATAATACTTTGCTGATGTACAGCAGCTGCCACTGTGGATGGTAATGAACTGGTCATTAGTGGTGAAAAGTTATAACTATTTAAATTGTTGTTGGAACTGCTACTAGGTAATCCCAAATTCGAAGTATTGACAATTTGTGGTATTTTCTGAAGTTAGAAAATTAAAAAGGAATAGTGTCAGTTCAAAAAAAAATAGAAGAAAAAAGGATACAATCAAGAGAGTCCTCATTTCAATGAGGCAAGGCTGATCAAAACCTCGTTTCCCGTTTCGTTTCGAAAGGAAACAGAAAATTTTACTTCTTTTGAAGCAGAAAAACAAAATTTTCGGATGAAACAAAATACAAATCCAACGACATGAATTTTTGTGCTTTTTATTATTTCGATCAGCCCTGATACATTGTTAAATTCAAATCCAATAGATGAGCAAGTTATAAAACAATATAAGAACTCGACATTGTGATAGAATTACTATATAATTCCTTACATTTTCAAACAATGCAGAAGACGTCAAGGCATTTGAAGTGTTCGTTAAAAAAGATGAAGGAAGAATTGTTGAGGTTGTTATCTGTTCCTGTTGGTGCAACAAAGAGGCAAAACGAGGTGACCGATTTTCAAAAACTGCGGCTGCAGCGACAAAGGCTTCGGATGATACAGGATTGTGAACAGCAGCAGCGGCCGCAGCCACAAGATCGCTAAAGCAACGCAAATATTTTTTAAGAATGCGCGCAAAGTATTAAGCGCGCAGGTTAAATATTGAAAAGAAAATCAAAAAATTTAACCCACCCCGATTGAACCGATTTTGAAGTTGTTGAAGCTTCGTTAGTTTTCGTCTTCTCAGTCGCGGAATGACTAAAATGAACCATGAATAAATTCAAATATAGTATGAATACAAACCTTCCAGTTGTGTTCGACGAAGAGGCTGCATTCTGCGAAGCAGCTAGATCAGATTTTCCAACCTTCGAAGTGTTTGAAGAAGAACTTCCTTCATTGGCAATTGCTTTCTGCTAAATTATTAAAAAAATTTGAATAAACCTCCCATATGTGGGAGACCTTATGTGGGAGTTAAAACAAATGGTTATAACTTTGTTAAATCAGATTTTTGGTCAATTTTTCCAATGGGTCTTTTGAATTTTAAAGATAGCCCAACAAAAAAAGCTGATTTTCGTGTCAGACCTACATTCTGTAGTTCTCGCGCTCGAACCCGAGGAAAAATTTGCTTGAGGATATATGGAGGGCTTATACGGATATATGGCTTCTCATGATTGTTAAAATAAATACTCAAAAAATACCAAAGCTTTTGATTTAGAACGAGTAAGACGCTCCTCAGAAATGGCAGCCCTCTCAGGGAATGGTTGAATAAGAGCAGAGAGTTCACGAGCTGGACGTCTCGACCCTGTACTTGTACCAGCTGCGCCTTCATCAGAAGCAACCACTTGTTTATTACTGGTCTTTGAAACAACTTCCTGTCCTTTTTCATTCTAAAAAAAGGGAGAAAGCTAATTTATATAGAATAAAGTAGGCAAATACATTTGATGATACAGCAGTAGTCGAAACTTTTCGCAATTTACTTGAAGTCGCCAAAGAAGGATCACGAACTCCACCAGCCGCCGAACCAGGACTGTTCACTAAATGTAAGGGGTCAACTTTTTAAACCGGCATTCTATAGCCAACAACTAGCGTAGCACAATTTTTTTGTTTTCAAGTAGAGGATTATTCCTAACATTTAGCTAGGAATTAGCACAAATACAAAATTTATGCAGCAAACCCAGGGTGTTATATAAAGAGGTGGACACAAATGTAAATTTAATTAAATGTTCAAACCTATTGTTGCTTGATTATTTGGTGATTGCCTCTTACGATGTTGAGGACCAGAACCTGCACCAACGCCAGACTTTTCACCATTAGGATTACCAGTCCTACTATGACTTGACATACGAATATTATAAATATTTTACCTAAAATATAAAAATGTTTTAAACAAATTCCCCCATGTACACATTCATCAATTTCAAAATATTCTTCCTAACAGACTTCTAAACAACATTAACCAAACCCCCCAAAGAATGCAATCTTAACAGATTTAACTCATAAATTCAATTATAAATACGATTAAATAATTTTTATCCAAAATCCTCTTCGATTAAAAATTCGCGTTTCAGGCCACATGTACTTACTGTGGTAATACGTTTTCAATCAATCAAGAACTTTTGAAAGGAAACTCGAGAGTAGTTTGAATAGGACTTGAAATAAAAAAAAGGAAAATGCGGTCGATAAAAAAGAAAATGTGACAGAACTTTAAAATGAAGAAGACAGACAGAGAGAAATAAAAAGAAGAATAGATAGAGAAATAAATTTTTTATATCGTATTTGGCGTAAATTTGAATGAAGGCTGTTTGATCTCATACTGTAGAATTCCCCAAATTTTATTTGATACAAAGCTATTATTAAGGCTGTCAATAAATGTTATGGACAAAAACTTTTGAAAATATTGGAAGTGAGGGACCTTCAGTTAACCGAAACCGAAAACACCCCTGATATACAAGGCCGACTCGATCGTGAGGACTCATTTGTCAGTTAACTGCTCCGATTTAGAAGGCCAATAAAGAAGAACTCATCCCTTTTCTGCGCCTCAGGCGAAAATTTTTCAATTTCAGAACAAACCCAGTCCACAGAACACGATAAATTTTTATATTTTATTTGAAAAAATTCATCGACGGGCCGAAACGTGTTGCGCCGAACTGTGGTCTCTCTTGCTTTATCATTTATTGACGTTTACCTAATTTTTATTTCACAATACATATAGCCTTAACAAAATTAACCAATTTTTATATTTAATTTATAAAATATTAAAATGCAATTTCAAGATTTGCCTCCAGAAATTTTGGTTTAATTTTTAAAAAATAAATTGAGAATATTTATTTTTCCAGAAATATATTTTTGATTTTCTGACTTTTAATGAAAAAATTAAAATTGAACGTGTTTGTAAAGATTGGAAAGATTTGTGTTTGAATTTTGCTTGGTTGGATTGTAAAGATTTAATATTTGTTTACGAAGATTTACTTTTATACAAAAATTTTAAAAATACAAAAGAATTAATTAATAAATCAGTTGAAGGATTAAGTTTGAAAAAAAGTAAATATAAATTAGTTGTTTTTACACCACAAAAATATTTGGTGGATGAGCACAGAAAGTTCCTTTGTAATAATTTACTTGACGAAAAACGGTCTTCAAGAACTGTTTGTTTTTTTAATTATAATTAATTAGATTCGAATAATAATTAGATATCGGCACAGGATTTTTCAGGATCCTTTCCAAAATCCTGCCTTTTTTTAGGATTTCATGATTAATCCTGCAGGATCCTTCCTGTTCGAAATTTTAAAACCCAATCCTGATTCAGGATCCTGCAAATGCAAATTACCGATCTCTAATAATAATGATGGTCGAGACTCTCGGTCTCGGTTCCCGAGTCGGGAATTTTCCCGGGTTTTTTGAACTCCCGACCATAACTAGTTAATAATTATTTTAAATTAAAATTTTTAAATCAAAAAGTGTACAAAGTTTTAACTTTTAGAGGTTGGGCGTTGATATCTATCCACATACATAACTATGCATAGATTTTAATTCGGATACCTAATAATAAGAATACTTCCCTTAAATTAAAATAATTCCAAAATAATTCCATAAAATAATAAATTCCATTCCTTTCATTAAAATATTTTTTACTTCTTTTAGTTAGGAGTATTCAGTGCTTTAATTCGTCGGTCTGCTCCATATTTAGAATTACTTTGTATTGAAAGAGGAATTAAAGTTTCAACACGTTTAGGCCGTTATTTCCATTATTTGACGCCTTTTCTTCAACATTTTTCTATGGAGGAACCGATTGATGTTTGGCATTTAAATCAAATTGAGGAGTATTTAGCTCCTAATCTTTTATCGTTGGGTTTAGTTCTTAATAGAAAAGTAAATTTTCTAAAAATTCTTTTACTTTAAAATATTTATTAGAAGACTAAAAATTAGGAAGTTACGTGTTTAATTACACCCCCATTTATTCGCATGCCAACAATCCCCCAATATAACTGAGTACTAACCCGAGCAACCGTTGACTCCCCCCGAAACTCGTGCCTCAAACCTTATGTGAAGCGCAGAATTCTGCACAAGCGTCTCGCCAACTCCCTTATGTTTGGTTGACCATTTTATGACTTTCGATCTTGCGATAATTAATGGATAATTAAATAATTAAAATAAATAATTATAATTAAATAATTAAAATAATTAAATAATAAGTGGATAATTAAACTGGATAAATTCTAAAAATTAAAGTCGTTAAGAAAAACAAATTAAAATTCAAAAAATTTTAATTTTCTTTTAAAAAACAGAAAAAAACTCTCGATGCATTTTTGTCGCTAATTTTAAAATGTCAAAAACTTGAATGTCTCCGAATTAATCGTTTTGAGGAAATTTTTGAGAGATCTTTAGAAATTAATCAAAAACAGTTTTTACCCCCAACATTACAACAATTATTTATTTTTGATTATTCAGTCAAAACTTTGAATGAAATTTCTAAAATTTGCCCAAAGCTTTGGTTTTTATTGTTTTATAATCAATATGATTATACTGACGAATTAACTGACACAAAAATTCTTAGGTAAAAAGTTTTTTTTGAAAATTAAATTATTTAATAAAATCTAAAAAATACATATAAAATAAAAGAAAAATTTAAGATTTTTAATAAAAACAATTATTTTTAAAAAATTTTATAGGAGAGGGGATTTTATTTTTAAAAGACAATTTTATTTTTTTAATTCTACTTTTTCATACTGCATTTGCGTAATACATATTAGTGCTTCGCCGGAACCGCAAATTTGGCCGGAACCGGGACTGTTTAAAAAATTTGTAATAAAAATTTTTACTGCAGAAAAGACCCAAAAGTAGAAATGACAGATTCCGATCAGGGAATCTGGCTAACAAGCCAGATTTCTTGTTTTTTTTTGAGATTTTAGAAAGCCGTAGGCCAAAAAATTCACTTTTTTTCGGATCCGCAGGCGAATATTTTGAGAATTTTAGAGGCTGTAGGCTACTTTCTTCCATTTAGAAAATGAGAAATCAAATCCTTAGGGGTGCTTAAAAATTCCGGTTTAACCGGAACTGAAGGCCGGAACTGCGGCAACTTCCGGCGAAGCTCTAATACATATACTATACATACTTATCTATTTTAATTTAAGTTTGCTTCTTAGTCCATGTTCACCTTTCTTTTACACAATAAACAAAAAATATTTAGATTTACATCCAAATTTATATTTTCTACGTGCATTATCAGTTTACGATTATTCTCCACTTAATAATGTATATTTAAATTAAATTTAAAAAAATATAAAAATTATTTTCAAGTCAGATTTATTAAAAATAGCCTCTTCTTGTCCAAATTTGGAACATTTAGATTTTTGTTGGGAAAATTATGTTCGTGATTTAGAGGGCCCAGTAGATGCTCGACAATTAGAAGCTCTTTATTCATTCAAAAAACTTTCTTCTCTTTCAATAAAAATTTTTATTATTTTGAGAGGGTGTGTAAATGAATCAATGCCTTTTCACAGCGTTTTAGAAATTTTTTTTTGAATTAAAATTTAATTTTTTAAAGTTATTTTGTGATAATGGAGATGCTAGATTTGATGATTTTATTTTTGAATTTTTAATTAAATTAAATTCAATTACTCCTTTAAGGGTAAGAAAAATAATGTGAATTTTGTTTTTAATTAAATTGAGCAAATACTTAAGTTAAAAACAGTTTATAGGGGGTTAACCTAGAAGACTCACAACTAGGGTTGCCAGCTCGCTCGAACCGAAACTCGAAAGATCGAGCGAGCCGAGGTTTTTAGCTCGAAAACGAACCGAATCGAAAAAAACCAAACTCGAAAAAAATGCACCGAACGTCGGCTCGAACCGAAAACGGCAACCCTATTTACAACTTTTGAACGCGAATACCAAAAGGGGATTTGTTCTTTGTCTTTACTAGAGTTTCACCGGAAGTTCCGGTTCCGGTTCCGGAAAGTTCCGGTGTTTTTTTGGTTCCGGGAACCGGAACTTAAATTGGATCCGGTTCCGGTCAAAATTTCGGTTTCGGTGAAACACTAGTCTTTACTTACCCAAAGTTAGCTGTTCTTAGAAATCAACAGATAACCGATATCCGAACGAATATTTTTGATTATCCCAGACTTTTTCGGTTCCAGATATCCAAAATTGTCAACCTTAAAATAAAAGTTTTAGGTATTTTCAAAATTATTGAGAGGGTTTTTAGTTAAATAAAATAAACCCGCAATTATCCGCAATTTTCTTTCAATTTTTAGAATTTGGAATTACATAATCCATGCTCATTTTGTTTACATAGTGAATATGCATTGAAACTTTTGAGGAATTTAAATGTAAAAAAAATTTATTTTTAAAAATAATTTTATTTATTTTAAAGGCTTTAGAGACATTTACTTGTACTTTAAGTAGTTATTTTGACAGGGATGAATTTGTTGGAGAAAATGAATTTTTTCAAAAACTTGATAAAATATTAAAAGAAAATGAAAATAAATTAAAAGCTTCTTTCCGATTTTTGGTTTTTTTGGCTTTTAAAGTTAAAAAAAAAATTTTTTTTAAAGTATCGATATTATGGAAGAGGACCTGATACTATTTTTAAATGGAGAAAAGGATATTTATTTGAAGTTATTAAAGTTCCTAAACCCGACCCTTTTAGAGATTTTATTTTTGGAAATTCTGTTGTTTTGAAGGAAATAATGAATGAAATTTTTGGAAAGAGAAAAACGTTTGTAAAAATTATTGAAATTATTAAAAAAAAGATTTTTAATTTTAGTCAAATTCTTTTAAGAAATATGGGGAATGAAGTTAAAGAAAGATATAATTTAGAATCTATGTACTAAATAATTTTTTAAAATTATTTTTATGTGATTTTTAATTTTCTAATTTAATTTTTAATAAATACTTTTTACAATATTTTTAATAATTCCCTTACATCCCTTAATTAAAGCTCGGCTCAATTAGATTCCATATATCCAAAACAAAATCACCCAAGGTAGAAGCCCTCTCAGAACGAGTTATGGGTTAAATTGGGGAAATTTAATCTTGAAAAATTCTGGAATTGCAACTTGACAGTTATGAATTTTTGTTTTTTTTTCTATGAAGAACATTTGATTAAAAAATAATTTTTGCCAAAAATTTATTTTGTAAAAATCCTGAAATTTAAATTAAAAAATTTCACAGTTTCTTCACTTTATTTATCCATGAATTCTTTAAATATTTTTATTTCTAAAAAATTCTTTTCTAGAAATAATTTACTCATCATATCATTTAAATATCACAATTAAAAGTAATTAATTCAAATATTTAATATTAAAAAAATTTTTTTTTTCATGTGCCATATGAGTAAACAAATAATTTTATTATTAAAAAATCTTTAATAAAAGAAAAGATGTGTGCCTCTAGCAATTTACATCAAACTCCTCCGGGTACCTCCTCTGAGCGGAAACTTCAATTAATTTATAAAAAATTATTATGATACATTTTTAAATAAAGGATCAATAATTTTTGTCCATTTAATATAAAATTTATTTTAAACAATTATCAGAATTCCATTAAATTATAATATAGTTGAAGCCCTATAAAGCGAATCCGTCTCCTCAAATGTCAATACCCTTTTTATCTCACTTAAAATTCTTTGATCGCAGTCAGACGTGGGCGAAACGTTTCGTTTCGTTTCGTTGTTTCGTATGTTTCGTATGATTTTTACTGTTTCGTCTCGTTTCGTTACGAAACACTTTTAAATTTGTTTCGTTTCGTTTCGTTACGAAACACCTGTGATTTTTCAACGAAACGAAACAATTTTTTAAGCCTAAACTAAGGCCAAAATCTATAAAATTTACCATCTTTTATTGAAAATTTAAAAAATTTTCGCCTGCGGCGCTGAAAAAAAAAGAATTTCGGCTTCTTGGCTTTCCCAAATTGTCAAAATTTTCGCCTGCGGCGCTGAAAAAGGAAGATAGCAATTACTTATATACTACACTGGAACCGGAACTTCCGGCGAAGCACTAGCTTATATCGCCTTCCTCTCGAAATGGAGATATGGAGACAATTTGGGTAGGCAATGGAGCAAGATGGTGAATTTTTTGGCCTACGGCCTTTCAAAATTTTAAAATTTTTCGTCTGCGGCGCTTAAAATAAAATTTTACTTGAAAAATATTCAATTTTATTTAAAAAAAAGCGTCGCCAAAAATTTGGCTTCGAAAATGATTGACCCCCCCCCCTTCCCCGAAAATTTTCCTTGCTACGGGCCTGGCTTATGGGACACAATTGTTGTAAATAAACCAATAACTAAATCATTTATAAGTCATAGTCGACTAATAACGTATTTGAGGTCGAATAATTTCGAAATAAATGCAGTTTTGAAAATTTTTTGAATATTAAAATGTTTCGTTTTGTTTCGTTTCGTTTCGTAAGATTTTGGTTGTTTCGTTTCGTTTCGTTAACGAAACGATTTTTAAAAAATTTTGTTTCGTTTCGTTTCGTCAGAAAAAAATTTTGAGTTTCGCCCAGGTCTGATCGCAGTTCAAATTGTTCTACCGACACTTTCTCTAATATTTCAGGCGGCAGACGTTCCTTATAAGCATAAGTGGCATTCCTTCATATGTTTTACATCTATAAGGATTGAAATTTTTGAAATCATGTAGAATGTCCAGTATTTGAGATATAACAAGTAATGACTCAAACAAAAGTAATGACTCAAAGATAAGGCTGATTATACCCCACTTGATGATATGTTGTTTGAAGATAGGAGGAAGAAATTAAAACACACATATCACCCCTATACATATATCACCCTCTCTAAAATTTTAGTCACAAGAGTGATATTTTAATTTTTTTAAATTTTTTAAATATAAAAATTCCAATGTATAGTTAAAATTTTTTGGGTATTTTTTTACTTAAATAAAATTTAAATTTTTTATTTAAAAAAAGTCCAAAATCTTTCATAAATTTTTACAAATCCTTTGTTTTCCCATAAAGAATTAAAATAATAAATAAATTATTTAAATTAAATTAAATGTTTGTCGTTTTGAAAGAATTTCTTTTTATTTTATTTAAATTTCTTTTAAAAAATTAAATTTTATTAAGAAATAATTTTGAAAAAAATTTTTTAATGAGCCGTCTTAGTAAACGTCGTCCACAATGTGTTGCTTCCGAAGACGAAAGTGCTGCAGCAATTCAACAACAAAAACAGCAACAAATGGATGTTATTCCTTTTAATGCTCAAAGGGAAAGACAAATTGAGCAAGGGATGGATATTTTTTGAAATTTAATATTTTTTTTGAAGAAATTAAGTAAAAAAGATATAAACATAAATATTCCCAAAATATTTACAAAATAATTTAATTCCAATAAAAACCTTATAAATTTTAGATTGACATAATTAATAAAGGAATGTATTTAGTAGAATGTCCAGTATTAACAAACCTATCTCAAAATCATTAATATTATAAAAATATTATTGATGATATCTTTAGAGAGAGAGAAATATTTACAGAATTGTTGTAAAAATTAAGGATAATTTCTAAGGCAATTAATTATTTAAAAAATAAAATATTTTCTTTTTATTTCTATTTCCAAATAATTTCAGGATTACCATTTCGTCGTTCTGGGGCATGTCAATTTAATAATGGAGAACAACATTTACAACAAAATCCTTTTAATAATTGTTATTTTACACCTCCAACAATTCCAAATAATATTAGATATGATAATAATACTCAACAACAACAACAATTATTATTTTCGAATGATTGGATAGTTAATAATAATAATAATTATTTACCTCAAGTATTTAATTAAATATAAATTTATTTAATTTATTTTTAGTCATCTACTAATATCCAATTAAATTCAATAAATTCATCAATTCCTCCTTATTCTTCTTCAATTAATAATAATCAACAAATGATTCTAAATTATTATCACAATAATACACCAATGCAAATAAATCAAGAAATGTCGTTAGAAACATTTACACAAGAACAACAAATTAATTTAATACAAAAAGGTGAAAATAAATTTTTAGAAATTTGAAGGAAATTCCAGTTAAATAGCTGGAAATTTCGGAAATTGAAAGGCGAAAATCGGAATTTCGACCCTACATGAATTATTAATTCTTTCATTAATTTTAAATGAAGGAAAAAATATTTTTACATTTTTCTGTATATTAAACAAAATACTATAAATAAAAAATATTTTATTTTATTAAAGTTTAAAAAATTATTTTAAAGAAGAAAATAATGTTGTAAAAACTGAAGGAGGAGAAATTCAATATGGAATCACTAATTCAATACCCAGTATTTTTCTTCAAAGTCGTTCACCTTTCGAAACATTTTGTACTGTCCCAGGTACCAAAAACTAATTTTTTTAATAAAAATTTATTTTAGGAAGAACAAGTTTATTAAGTAGTACAACTAAACATAAAGTAACTGTTGGGGAAATTCAAAGGCGGATAAACCCTCCAGAATGTCTGAATGCCTCTTTAATTGGGGGAATTCTTCGAAAGTAATTTTTAAAGAAAAATAAATTTAAAAATAAGTTACTTTTAAAGAGCAAAATCTAAAGATGGAGGGAAAGCTTTAAGGGAATCATTGAAACGAATAGGGTTAAGTTTACCTGCTGGAAGAAGAAAATCTACTTGTGTGACTGCTTTTACAGCGTAAATATTTAATTAAATTCCTCTCAAGAAAATCTTACGATAAGGGGGTTTAATACAGACCTGGTCAAGGATACTGATCTTGGTATCCGTATCCGCATATTTACGGCGGATACAGGCGGATATCCGCAGGCATTTTTATATTATCTGTATCCATGGGCAGGTCTGGTTTAATACATATATTAATGGCTATAACTAGTATTAAGAACGGAACCCGACGAGTTTCCCTTTTCGGTCTTGTTGGAGATACCGAGATGAGAAACAGGGAAAGGGAAAATTAAAATGTAACTTGTTGACATTTTTATACGCGTCTTGTTTTTTTCGGCTTCTGCAAAAATATGGTTAGCCAATCCCAAAATCGCATCGGTGATCTCTTTCGTAAGAGGGATTCTGAATTGCTATCTATGCTCAAATAATTATCCTCTCTCAAATAATTACCCTCTCTCTCAATAAATTACCCTTCTCAGTGAGATCGAAACAATAATTACCCAGGGTATTTATTTGAGAATATACGGTAATAACAATGTAAACAAAAACAATCCAATATTTATTATGTACAATATAGACAGACTTAATGCAATACAAAACCCAACATATATTTATGAAAACAATTTAATACATATTTTATCTATTGCATTCAATCTTCTACTACTAATACTTCTTCTTCTTCTTCCATTTGCTCATCTTTAAGTTCACTTTTCTTCATATATTCATAATATTGTTTGATTAAATCCACATCAGGCATTTTATATCCAATCACTTCACTAAGTGTAGAATCGCCAAGCTTAGGAAAAACAAAGATTTTTTAAAGAAAAACAAAGAAAAATGAGTTAAACTCACAAATTCTTTATCTGGATCTCGAGAAGCGCTCAACGCCGTTAATGTTGTAATTGCAGAGAAGAGAGGCCTCCCAGTGCGCATAAGAAAGCCTGATGATGTTTTTTGAGTACTTATTGCAGCTAACGACTGTTTTGTGGTAGTTTTACTTCCTTCTTTTGAAGGGAATGTCCATTCTTTACTAACTCCTTGGGGTGCATCAACACGTTCATAGCCTTTGCTATCGCGGAGTGTAGCACCATGATGCCCAGAATATGATGGTTGCTTTGCATGAAGTGATGGGTGTGTTCTCTGAAATTATAAGTATTCGAGAATCTTTTGAGAATTGAAGAAGAAAACTCGAACCCTTTCTGCCTTTTTCTTCTTCTTTTTACAACAAACAGCAGCTAAGAGAAGTGCAACTCCAAAGATTAAAAGCCATATAGTGACGAGTTCGAAGCGCCAAAGTACTAAAAGAAATGGATAAACGAAATAAAAAATGAAATTAAGTACCTCGTAGTAAGAATTGAAAATGGTTGGGATCAGACCTGGGCGAAACTCAAAATTTTTTTCTGACGAAACGAAACGAAACAAAATTTTTTAAAAATCGTTTCGTTAACGAAACGAAACGAAACAACCAAAATCTTACGAAACGAAACGAAACAAAACGAAACATTTTAATATTCAAAAAATTTTCAAAACTGCATTTATTTCGAAATTATTCGACCTCAAATACGTTATTAGTCGACTATGACTTATAAATGATTTAGTTATTGGTTTATTTACAACAATTGTGTCCCATAAGCCAGGCCCGTAGCAAGGAAAATTTTCGGGGAAGGGGGGGGGGTCAATCATTTTCGAAGCCAAATTTTTGGCGACGCTTTTTTTTAAATAAAATTGAATATTTTTCAAGTAAAATTTTATTTTAAGCGCCGCAGACGAAAAATTTTAAAATTTTGAAAGGCCGTAGGCCAAAAAATTCACCATCTTGCTCCATTGCCTACCCAAATTGTCTCCATATCTCCATTTCGAGAGGAAGGCGATATAAGCTAGTGCTTCGCCGGAAGTTCCGGTTCCAGTGTAGTATATAAGTAATTGCTATCTTCCTTTTTCAGCGCCGCAGGCGAAAATTTTGACAATTTGGGAAAGCCAAGAAGCCGAAATTCTTTTTTTTTCAGCGCCGCAGGCGAAAATTTTTTAAATTTTCAATAAAAGATGGTAAATTTTATAGATTTTGGCCTTAGTTTAGGCTTAAAAAATTGTTTCGTTTCGTTGAAAAATCACAGGTGTTTCGTAACGAAACGAAACGAAACAAATTTAAAAGTGTTTCGTAACGAAACGAGACGAAACAGTAAAAATCATACGAAACATACGAAACAACGAAACGAAACGAAACGTTTCGCCCACGTCTGGTTGGGATAGACCATGACGTGTTAGAGAGATATTAGAAGGGATGTGTAGATAAAGCTGAAAAACTTGGGGCTTAAATACTGTAGTCTATGTACACATGTAGATAAATTTAAAATTCATTAACAAGGCTTTAAGTTATTTCGAATATTTTGGATGTATTTCGCCAAATTTTTTGGAGTGTTGTTGACAACCCTAATTCATACCGCCTGCTATTGTAAATTCTTAAGGCTGTGCTGTAGGCGGTGTGGTGTAATGGATAACACATCAGTCCGGTCTACTGAGAATGCTGGTTCGTTCCCAGCCGCCGAATAACCTTTTGCACTAGCTAAAGGAGAGAAATAGCTATGGCCAAGATGCTTTACTCTATTCATGAGGAGCGCGAACTAAATTTCATTATTTTCAGACTTGTCGAGGAAGAAGCTTTACATTTGGTTAAAAATTAGAAAAAAAATAAAAATAATTATTTTTTCAAGGCCAACGATTTCCGTATAGTTCTACAACGAGAATTCCCAATTAGAGATTCTGCACTTTATTTAAATAATCGTTTTATCCAATTCTCTAATCAAACAAATGATAATGAATTAATTAATAGGCGCAGAACAATGCTTAGTTTTGCTAGGTAGAGGAATTAAAAAATTCTTTTTTTTAAAACACTTTTAAATAATTTTCAGAATGTTTTTAAAAGAAATTACTGAATTAATGAGTGCAGATCGAAGCCCTATTGTAGATAGAAGACCAGAACTTATTTTAGATCCATCCATTCAAAAACGTCTTACTCATTTCTCTTTGGTAAGTCTTAAAATATGATTGCTCGAGCCCTATTTTGGAACTTTTTAGTTTTGAGATTTTTTTGTAAAATTAAACCTCTCTTGGAGGGTTATGGAAGAATTGAAAGAGATTTTAGATTTTCAGACAAATCTATAAAAAATTTGAAACCATTCTATTAAAATTTCCCCCATAATAAAACAAGTATTTGGTAAAAAACAAGAAAATGGTTGACCAGTTCTAAACCGGTCTTGAGCGACCCTACACTTCAAATATTAATTTATTCCCAATTTTTAGATTACACATGGATTTGGTGGAATCGCAATTGTAAAATATTAAAATAATTAATAAATTATTATTTAAAAAAAAGCTAGCCGTCTTGGAAGCATTAAATGGCTGTATTGGCGAATCTCTTAAATCATTGGAAAAAATGCTTCAAAATAATAATATACAAATTCAGAGTCAACCTACAACAGAGACATCAAGTGAAAATAATACAAGAATAAATTTATTATTTAATCACCAAAGCAATCAAAATATTTGAATTTATTTTAGATTTTTAAATAATTTTTAGTATTAGAGACGGGACTTGGAGGGTTAAGGGGGAGAACCGAGAGAGATATCTCGAAAAAAATTTTTTGACGAGAGAGATAGCTTGAAAACTGTCAACCTCAATAACTGAGCTTTTCTTTCGAGTTCTCGTTCCTGTCTCTAATTTTTAGCCTCGAATGAGACAAAAGCATTTTCTTTTGTGAAAATTAAAATTTTGCTAAAATTTATTTCCTTCAAATTTTAATAAAATTAAATCACATTTCTAAAAATTAAATGGCAAGTCGAACCTACTCAATGTGATCGTAATTTAAATAATTTTTCGATAAAAAATGTGGACTTGTTTATGATAGGTCTGACTTTAGTACACGAATTATGCAATGCCTGAAAAGTATTTTTAATAGTCAAGGGGAACATTTCTGTCTTTAAGAATAATGTTTAAGGCTATAATTTTGAAGTTTAGAATATTAAATATAACGACCCTCACTTTTACTTACACTCAATAATGGATAAACGTTAACTTAAGTTATATTTTTTAAATTTGTTTGGAGGAGGCTGCCTAAGCAAAACCACATGAGTGTATGTAAGAGTGAGAATCGTCATATTAAGTAGGACCAAAAAAATGTTAAAAAAAACTCCAAAATCTTATAAAAATGTTGGAAATATTCCAAAAATATCTGCTAATTATGTGACATAAATTGGGAATATTTTAATTAAATTAAATCCAAATTTTCACATCAAAGTACAATCCTTTTCCTTCTTTTCTTGTGGTGGATAATGTGGATAACTTCCTTCACTTCCAGTATTGCCAGCAGGATAAGATGAACTTCCAGCAGGATAAGGAGCCGCTCCAGTTGGGTAAGGCGAACTGCCGGTTGGATATGGCGAAGCGCCTGGATATGGTGGTGCATTCCCTGCCCCCTGCTGTGAAGGATTCCACCCGTGGCCTCCTATAAATACTTTCGATTTTTTTAAAAAATCGACAAAAAACTAACCTCCAGCATTCGGGTATGGTGTACCTCCATATTGTTGTTGATTTGGAAGTGGATAGGCTGTCGCTTGGGCATAAGGTGGAGGAGCAGTTGTATTCAATCCCCTAATGCGCAAAATTCTGACGTGTGTTCCTGAAGGTGGCATTCCAGGCAAAGGCTCGTCAAAATCTCCCCATAAATAGACATTTCCTGTAATATTAAAATTTTGTGAAATTTTAGATAAATTGAAGTAATTTAGAAAATTTGTCAGCTTCAAAAAATTAAAAAATATTTAAATTTAATTTTCAAACTCACCAGAATTAGCAGTAGTTAATCTAGGCTCAATTAAAGGCACAGGCATTTGTGCAGGTACTTGATTCCATTTAAACGTTGTCAAATCCAAAACCCAATAATCAACTAAGCGAACAACACCACCCTCTCCATAATCAATTTCTCCGCCAGCCAGAAGAATGAAGCCAGAAATTGAATCAATTGCGGCTTGTTTACGAGGCGGGGGAAATCCTCTTGATGGATCAGCATTCATATATTGAGTACTGAGAGGACCACGAGTACTTAAATTTAAAATATGCACACGGCTGTGATCAAAATGTCCATCGGGACTCGAAGAGAGAAAATACATATTTCTGAAAATTATTTATGATTTACCCAAACTTTTTTAAAAACAAACCCTCGACTAACAAATCCATCATAAAAATGTGAAAGTTCAGATCCTGGCACCGAAAAACGATCCATTGGTTCTTGTGGAGCACTCGCCTCTGCATTGATTTTAACAACATTAAGACCAGGACCGTGAACAACAACGAGTTGGGGCTCATCTTCCCGCATTGTACAAATAAATTCTGAGTCGATAACGATTGGAGCAGTAAGCAAAGAATGTGGATCAGCCATTAAAGACATTCCATCATAATTCATATTAACACGCCAGACATGCATCTAAATAAAGGAAAGGGACTTCTTACACATTATGGGGGTAAATTACGGAGGTAAACACTTAAAATTTGTCAAGCTATTAGAGGTGCCATTCAATTAAAGAGAATGCGGTAATTTGATCATAAATATGTTCTTACGGACAATTTGTCAGTTGGAAGAGAAAAATAATCGGTCTGAACGTTCGACTCGGACTGACAGTCTGAGTCGTCCGAAATAAAAATAAACTAACCACAAATTGCCCATAATCCTCAGATTGTGTAACTAATGCAAAAGCAGTTCCACCACTTGGAGATGGACTTTTCAATGCAAAAAGGAATTTAACACGGCCTAAAAATGAGTGATATTTAACATTTCTAAATTCTTAAATACCTTGAACACGTAAATTTATTTCCCCGACAAAACATTTCCGATTAGTGTCAAAAACAACTAAACAAGTCATTCCCTTCCTGCCGCCACTAAAAAATTAAAAAAAATATTTTAGAAAAAGATAATTAAAGTACGTTGTGTAGCAAGTATCGTCAGCAATTGGATCATAAAGAAAATAAAGTTTGCTTGTATCTAGAGATTCTTGTACATCCTGAAAAACAGAAAGTCGCCATTTTCCATATTGTTGGTCAAGGGAATCTGGTGCTTGTCCCCACGGAACAGTTATATCTTCAGTGTTTACTTGCATTTTTTAAAAAAATATTTCTGAAATGAAAAATAAAATTTAATTAATTAAGAAGAAAAAAGAAGACGTTAAATTTTTTGAAATTTTAGTAATATTAAATGTGAACATTTCTTAAAAATAAATGTTCCTTTTGATAAATGATTTAAAATTTTCTATTCAGCGAGTAAACAAAAAAAGGAAATAGTAACTAAAGAATTGTTTTTTCCCAAACAAGTGCGTATAGAACTTTCAAAACAAGTGAAGAAGGGGTGACATGACTGAAAAATAAAATTTAACTGCAAGTGTCAATCCGCGCGAATTTCGTTCCGCAAGTGTCAGGTACAGCGAGATGACCTTGATATTAACAATTTTATTGCTCTCGACTCTCCCCAAACATTATTATGATTTCATCGAAAAATACCCATTTATGCCTTTAAGAAAATAAACCTTCCTTCTCTCATCTCTCCATCTGTTTATAAAAATATTGATTATTTTTAGGAAAACTAAAAATGTAAACAATGAGTAATAGGGGAAAATTTTGAAAAATATTTTCAAAATTTTAAAATATTTTATGTAAGGGAGACCTTAAGAAAATACAAATCTAGGAAAACAAAAATTACTAAACTTTAAAGATGCGAAGATTTTTAAATATTAGCCAATCAGGCAATAAAAAAGATGAAGAAAAACCATTGAAAGCAAAACTCTTAAATTATAGAAAAAATAAAAAACAAACATTATTGGCAAAGGAAACACAAAAACAAAATTTATTAGAACAACAAAAAACAAAAATTAACAGAAATGTTTCCCCAACAAATTTATTTGAAAAGGTTTTTGAAAATTTTGTGAATTACCTTATTTCTTCTAAAGTGCGACTCCTTCTATTAGACGGCCCCTTCTAATAAACCGACCCCCTAGAGGAAGGTTGAAAAATAACCCGACTGGTCGCACTATCAGAAGAAATACGGCATTTCAAATTTCGTTTTTAGAATCAACCCCCTCAACAACAACAAACAAATCAAAATCCACAAACCTCAACAGAAAATGTAGTAAATAATGAAAATAAAATCAAATCAGAATTACTTCAATTACCAAAACCAGCGTGGAGAAATGTTTTAGAAAATTTTGGTTTTGATATTTTAGATAATTACCCAATGAGAAAATGGAGGGAATTTTGTTCAACAAATCCATTAATGTGTTGGATATTTACAGGAATTACTTGGGCAATTTGTTTAGTTTTTAAAATAAAAATTTATTTTTTAAAATAATTTTTAGGTCAATATTTGGCTGCTAAAGCAGAATTTGGCTTTGTTTTCCTCGCAATTTTTTTGTTACTTTTAATTCTTTTAAATCTTGGAATACGTGAAGAAGGGGAACTATCTGCTTATTCAGTATTTAATGAAGATTTTATAAGATTAGAAGGGGAATTGACGAGTGAAGACTTTGAAAGTGAAATTCTGATGAGGAGAAGAGTAACAAAAACAGATTAAACTTTTAGATTTTTGCTGTGTTGTTTTTTTATTTCTTTGTTAGATGCGCGTATTTATTAAAGATAATTTTTATAATTTGGAAATCCAAAAAATTATATAAAGTCTAAAGTGAGTGTCATTTTAAATAGGGTAGCGACCTGTCCCCCGACGATTTTTTTTGGCAAAAACCCCGACATGGCTTCCCCGGCAAACTCGATCCACGACACTTCCGACCCCGAAGTGTGGGTGCTACTCTAAGGAATGCTACCTAATTTTAAATATTAAAAGTAATTAGGATTACTTCTCTAGCATGTACATATTTATTAATTAATGACAAATAAATACATACAACTATTAGGTAATTTAAAGATATCACAGAAAATTTAAAGTATTATTAAAAAGTAAAATAAAAAATTCAATTATGCCGGATGGATACCCAAATAACGAGCAACAAAAACTCGAATTATGCTTGCTAAATTTTCAATTGTAGGGTTATCTAAAACATTAACATCATCCTTTGGTGAATGCCAAACATCAGGAAAAGGCATGGGAATTAACTAAAATATTAAATTTATTTTTAACAAAAAATTGGAAATATACATGCATTACAGGAACTCCTCTATGTAAAAATGGTATATGATCGTCTTCGGCTGCACTATAGGATACTCCAGGAAAGAAAATACGTGGAAGCTTGTTTATTACACCCAAACGGCTTAGATCAGTTTCTGTAAAAATATTTGGTTTAAATTAGAAATATTTTTAATGAAAGAATTTTTGGAGAGTAGGAGCAGAAAAATGCAAGATCAGAAATTTTAGAAGAAATTAAAAAATTCACTTTTAGATTACTTTTATGCGGAGGCGAAAGATATAGTCCTTGATTATGCGGGCAGAAAATAAAAAGCTTTCAGTAAACCCGCACGATAAAAATTTTTTATATTTGAAAATTTCCCTAGATTGTCCCAAAAACAATCCGTTCGTTGGGTACCAATTATAATTGTTGATAAATTTAAACCAATGCGTGGAAGATTTTGAAACAATTTTTCACTCATATGTCCAAAGCTATACTGTATTCTAGGCTTTTTAGCACCCAGCAGATCAAGTAAAACTAGTACATCCTAAATAAGAATTAAATTTAAAAAAACTTTTTAAATTATTTTTCACAATTCTATCAAGTTCTCTTCCCAGTACAAAGCCACTTCCATCTGTTGTTGGATACCACTTGCGTTCCCAAGTTTTAGCAAGATTCCTAGCACCATAAATTGAATCGTGATCTGACCACATGCGAAAAGCTTCCTCACCATCGAAAAATATTAATTGCAAAGTAATATGCTAGAAAATTTTTTTCAAATATTTAAATGAAATCTATTAACTAACTTGATTATCTCGAAAAGAAATCCTTTTTTGAAGCGTTTTTGCAATATCTAGTAAAAGTGCGCAAGGCAAGGCAGAATCCGTTGCACCAATAAAAACTTGTCTAAAATTTAGAAAAAAATTTTTAAAATTTCAAAAAATAAAAATTTACCCTGGCAATATTTTGGAATCATAATGACAGGCCAGAACTAGACGCCTATGAACTCGAGGATTAAGTGTAGCAATTAAATTGTTGAAAGTTTTTTCTCCATATGGTGTCATCATTGGAGAACTGTCCCATTCTGTCGTAAATCCAAATTCTTCTACTTTTGTTTTCAAATACTTAAAATAAAAGAATTATCCTTCCCATTACGGAGTAACTTTTAGAAAAATCTATTATCAATTGCACAATAACTATACGTCAAATTGTACCTAAATTTCCTACTCACCAAAATTAACCTCTCTTAAATATTTGAATAGTAGAATACTAAGAATAGAGGGATGTTAATTTCAAGACATACATTTGCAACTTTTTTATGCTCCTCAGTCCCAACCTGACGTTCTACCAGAATTGGTTGAAGCAGGGATCGGATGGAGACAATATCTGTCAATGATGCCACCTGCTTCAGTTCATCATCATTAAGTGCAACGAGAGAGTGTTGCTTCTGAAAAGTTTGACAGATGTGAGCATAAAACAATAAAAATTTACCTGATTTATTCGCCAATGAGCCAGTGCTTCAGAAAATGTTGTAAACAAGTTAATAACAATTAAAAGAATATAAAGTAATTTTAGAATAGGGCGAAGAACGCTTCGCATGAGAAATTGCAAGAATTTTTGTCCAATCCAACAAGTGGATCTAAAATAATGTAAAAATTAAAAAAATATGTGTATTGAAATGTGGAAGAAAAAAGGTCAATGAAAAAAGCAATAACAATCAAAAAGGAAATTTTTATGCTTTCCATAACAAATATATTAAACAAAAAAAGCTTCAAACATATTTATTATTATAGTTAAATTAAAAACATGTAAATATAAAATCAATTCGAAAATATATGGGTGGAAATAAAGAAATGACAAATAAAATAAAAATATAACAGTCTATAAAAAAATCTGAAAAATCAAGGGGATTTCCATAGGTAGAGGGGAAAATAGATGGGGAGGTTTACAAAATAAAAATTATGTCTTAAATAATTTTATTTTGTTGCATCTGCTTCATTAACAATCCATTCTGAAGAATTGAAGCCAAATTGTGTTCACTTTTCTCAGATTCAGAAACTTTAGCCAAATGGAAATCAAGAACTTTCTGAGAGTTTGGATTGAGTTCAGAGAATTCTGCGATATTTTCTAGTAATCGAGCGCAAAATTCATTTGGGTTGATTGAATTAAAACAATGACACTTAAAAAGTTTGTCAAAATACTAAAAACCTTAAAAATATCTAAAAAACCTTTAAAGAACTAAGCCCATATTGCTCAGCCATTCTGTACTTGAAAACAAAACATTTTCGACTATCTTCTATAAAAAAACGTTCGCAGCGTTCCTTAACCACTTGCAGATCGTATTTATCACATAATTGAAGAATGGTTTCAACATTGTTGTCTAAAATAAAATTATAAAAGATAAAAATATTTCTACCATCAGCATTTTTTTCCACCAGCAGCATTGTCTGGAACTCCACCGGCAACAATAATTGCATTTGCAACTAAAATTTAAAAGCATTAGCAAAATTTAGATAAATACAAAAAAACTACCATCTCCAATTCTAAGATGAGCCTCAATTCGTCCCACACGGTATTCAATAAGTCCCATTCGATCTAGAAGTTCACGCACATCTCGTCCCTGATCACGCAAATCTTGTTCCTGAAGTCGAAGCATCCTCATCAGCGTATTGAATTGAAAAGTAGAATTCACTCTCATCATACGCAATTCGTCCTTGATGTCGAATCCAAATTCCAACTAAAATTGCTGGAATTAAATAAGATTTTTAATACACATATCCTAGATTATTTAAAAAGCCTATAGATATTTTGTTTGGTCCAGGTTTATCATAATGCAGAAACGGAATATAGGTAAAATAATTTCGAAAACAAATGCCATTTGTTTTCGAAATATTAGCAAAAAAGAATATATCAGAAAAGAATAATATTAAAAAAGAAAAATACCTATAACTGAAGATTTCGGCTCACCAATTGGAGTAAATATCTTTAAAAAACCAATATTAAAAAACTTAAAAATTCAAAAAAACCTTTCCCTTTTGATTCCATAATCAAAATTTGCTGGATTCGAAGGAACCCCTAGCCGGTCATACCAAATTTGAGCAGGTCAAAATCACCAAGGCGGAGCAGATTCTTCATCTTCCTCATTTATTTGTTGTGATTGCTTATTTTTGGTTAATAATTCTTCCAAATTTTCTGCACAAAGTAATTTCTTAAAATAAAATTGTTTTAAAGTAAAAATTAAACGAAAAAGTCCGCAAATATAAAAATCTGCAAATTTAGTCCGCAAATATTAAAAATTTTTTTCTCAAACAAATACTATTTTCCTGGTGAAAATAGTAATGGAAAACACGGTTATTTTCTAAAAGTCCGCAAATATTAAAAAATTTCCTAAAAATTATTTAAAAAAACAAACATATTCATCAATTAGACAATCCTTCTTTTTCGGTAAACCGCCTAATTTAAAGTCCCAACCAGATTTTGAAGTCCTCTCCTTATCCATTTCTTCTTCAACAACTTCTTTTTCATCTTTTTTCTCTTCAACATTCCCCTGGTCAACTTGACATGAGGTTAGAATTTGCTGCCAATTTTTCATGTTCAGCTGATAATTTTGTTGTTTTTTCTCCCTTCTTTTTAAATGTTCTAGAAGTCCACAAAATTTGTTTTTTAAGTGAAGCTTTGGCATTTGCAAAAAGCCTCGAAAAACGCAAAATCCCGCTTTTATCGAAATCAGGGAATAATGAACTAAAATTAGTTTAAAATTTATTAAAAAATTAAAGAAAAAACTTGGATCAATATCATCCAACTCTGGCGTTTTTATCGCAGCAAGTGGGGCATCTGCTCTTTAAGATGGAGGAATAAATTCTGAAGATATTTAATTGGTTGTTTCTCTTCATTTCTACTGGTGTTTGTTATAAGATTTGGAATTGATCCAGGATGTACAAAAGTAGCTTCTTCCGACATTAGTTAAATATAAACTAAAATACAAATTAAAAAAATAAGTAAGGGGGATAAGAAAGAGATCAAAAGACCCAAAAGGAGAGGATGTTTTAAGTCAGTTCGCAAATGTCGTCTTGCCTTGGATTTGACGGCCCACCCTCTCAATGCTATTTCTTCTTTGTCAACAGATACAGCCCAAGTAGGCGCAGCCATAACGGCGTAAAGCCATAATTTGTTTTAGGATGTCCGAATTCTTACCAAATTTAGTATTAAACGATTCCTCTCATCGAGCTAAAGAGATCGGTACCAAAGTTGATAAGGTCCAGAAATTTTCCAGCTAGTTCTGGCTTTGCGCCGTTGTGGCCGCGCGCCTTGTCCTCTGTCAACAGGGCTGACCCGCTGTTGCTGTCACAAGGCAAACGAAAAAATCGATGACTGCGTATATTTAAACTAGCAAAAATGCTTTAAAGAGAAGCAGTTTTTTTGTGTTTTTCTATCAAAATAAAAAATTTTTAAACAAAATTTCTTGAGATTATTGAAATCCCCGTTATACAATCTTTGATCCCTTTATATTTTTAGAGTCAAAATTGGCAAAAGCCTCTTAAACAACAATTTTTGGAACGTCTTAAACTATGTTAAAATTTGAACTTTTAAATATTTTTTTATTTCAACATCCTAAAGATGGACTTGACGAAGAATTGGTTGGTTAGATTAATTTTTTTAAATTTTGGAATTCTTAAACTATCAAATAAACCCCTTTTAATTAAATAACCCGTTATGTTTTTAGGATACAAATCAAATTTATGTTATTAGAGGTGATCAATTTTTTGACAAGCCTGAGGATGAGACGGAAGAATATTTTGTTTCTGAGCCGCATGAATTCGATTATTGGGACTATTGGGTATCTTTTTTAAAATTAGAAAAAAATTCTCGGTTGAAACTGACTGACATAAAAAGATAAATGTATAAAAATCACTGAAAAATAATAGATTTCTTCAAAATTACTGAGATCCATTGTCGGACTCAAATAGGCTCTTTTTTCTTTTTACCACTTTGATTTTCTCGCGGAATTGGCATTTTTATTTTATTTGCATTTTATTCTGGAAATTTTTTCTAAAGGATCATTTTTTTGTTTGACCTTCTCAATTTTTTCATTTTTTTGACATCCTTTTTTATTTAGGTTGATTTTTATTTCCAAATTATTTTTTAAAATAAGAATGGCATTATTTGCGAGATTTTTTGGTGGTCATGCCGCACTTAATTATGTCAGTTTTAAAAATAGGCTTTTAATTAGTAAATGAAATTTCTTTTTCTTTTAAGAATATCCCTGAATTGCGCTACAACCGGAACAAATTCTTTTCTGATGACAATTGTTTTGGAACGAAGCGGTTTATTGAGTATCGTGATTTTGTATGTATTTTTACTTAAACCTAGAATGAGTTTATATTGCGTAAAGAATTGATTTTATAAATTTATATGTGCTCATACACATGTCTGTTACCGGGTTGGGCTTATGCAAAACGGCATGTGTTTTCGAAATTATTTTTAACCTTATTCCGTTTCTGCATTATGTAAACCTGGACCTAACAAAATATCCATAGGCTTTTAAATAATCTAGAATATTTGGATTAAAAATCTTATTTAATTCCAGCAATTTTAGTTGGAATTTGGATTCGACATCAAGGACGAATTGCGTATGATGAGAGTGAATTCTACTTTTCAATTCAATACGCTGATGAGGATGCTTCGACTTCAGGAACAAGATTTGCGTGATCAGGGACGAGATGTGCGTGAACTTCTAGATCGAATGGGACTTATTGAATACCGTGTGGGACGAATTGAGGCTCATCTTAGAATTGGAGATGGTAGTTTTTTTGTATTTATCTAAATTTTGCTAATGCTTTTAAATTTTAGTTGCAAATGCAATTATTGTTGCTCGTGGAGTTCCAGACAATGCTGCTGGTGGTGGCGTCCCAGCTAATGCGGCTGTGGTAGCTGCCCCAGCTGGTGGTGGTGGACAAGCTAATAATGTAGCTGCTGCTCCAGTTAATCGTGTTGACCCAGTTGAGAATGGCCTTAATAATTGAAGAAAAATTTTTTAAAAGGAATACAACGCTTTTTCTATTTAAAATTATTTCAAATTTAATATTTTTTAATTAAATAAAATTTCGCATTTTTTGTTGGACCAACAAATATTAGGGTTAGATCCCAAATTTTTTTAGTTTATTCAAACAAGAAATTTAAAAGCTTTCCTTGATTTAATTTGTTGTCCTTCACTTTCGTATGCATCAATAGTTGTAGATTGGTGGCTTGCTTGTCCACCCATTAAAAACATTTATCAAACCGTCAAAACGGAGATGAAAAGAGATGAGCAAAAAAAGATTAGTCTACTGGTCTCCCTCCAAAAAATTTTTTCCTTTTAATGTTAATCCTGGCTGCTTTTGTCTACATACTTTTGTTTAATATTTTAATTCCTCTAGGTTTTCTGCACAAAGTTGTTTTTTGAAATAATTATTGGATTTGTCCCGTTTGGTAGAATGTGGAAAAATTTTTTCTAAAATCCGCAAATTTTTCTAAAATTTAGGCAAAAGTAATTTAGGGAAAGTAGCCTTAAATATAAGGACACCTCTTCAAGCAATTATCTTGAATACCCAAACCCTCTCAAAAATTAAAAAAAATCATAAAAATATTTTTAAAAACAAACTTAGGAAAATCCGCAAATTTAAATCCGCAAAGTTTTGCAGACCTTTCATATCTTCAATATAAAATGAAGTTTGGCCGCCGTCATATATAGTGTGACTGAAACCTACGACCTGAAATGAACTGATCCAAAAATAAACAGCTGATTCAGAGTTGATTGATTTAAAATAAGGCAGTAACTACATAATTTTCTGTTAAATTTTCTATCGTTTTTAATACTTATGTCAGAAACGGAAGGCACGGATTTAAAAGGAGTTGTTCGGCTTCGAATAGATAAAGTTGCTGAGCTTGGCGCAGAAGCAACATTTTCACCAGCCGAGAAAATTGCTAAACTTCCCTGGTTATTTCTTAAAACATGCTAAATTAATTAATTTCTAAAATTTTAGGAGATTAGAAGTACTGAAAACTGCAGGTGAAGGTCAGCATTCTCCACCAACTCTAGCAGTTTATGTATGTTTTATATGTTTGTTTTAAATACTTAATATCTTTAAGGTATGGTGCAATTGGTTAAATAAGTCTAATAGTTGGTCATGTAGAGCTATTGTTAAATTTATAATCAAATCTCGCGAGTTGGACTTTGTCCGCAATTTTGAACATAATTTCTGTGCTAAACAACCATTTGTAAATTGGACAAGGCTTTTGGATCCTGGTAGTAGTAGCTATTCTTCTTCACATGAAAGTAAAGAATATGAAGACTCGTCTTTAGAGATTGAAGCGCAAATTTGTGTGAAAGAAATTATTGGATATGGGTTTGTTTTTTTATTTCTATCGTAATAATTATTAATTTTAAGCGTTCCAACAAAAGAAGACCAAATGTTTGTGAATGGGAATATATTTGTTGTGAATAAATTTGTAAGCAAAAAAGTAAATAAAAAATATTATTTAATTTGTTTAGCTTCTTGCTGCTCATTCTCCATATTTTCGAGCGTTTTTCTTCGAGGATCGCTTCCGCGAGTGTCAGACACAAACATTTGAAATTAACGATAAAGAAGTTGATGTGGATATGTTTGGTATAATGCTATCTTGTATCTACCCTGATAATGGGAAGCCTAATGGTTTAGTTTTTGCCTTTCTATGTCAGAAATATTTTAATTTTATTTTAGACAACAATGTTGAAACCATTCTTCAATTATGTGATAAATACGATCTGCAAGTGGTTAAAGAACGCTGCGAACGTTTTCTTATAGAAGATAGTCGAAAATGTTTTGTTTTTAAGTACAGAATGGCCGAGCAATATGGGCTTAGTTCTTTAAAGGTTTTTTAGATATATCTAGTTTTTAGTATTTTATCAAACTTTTTAAGTGTCATTGTTTTAATTCAATCAACCCAAATGAATTTTGCGCTCGTCTACTTGAAAATATCGCAGAATTCTCTGAACTCAATCCAAACTCTCAGAAAGTTCTTGATTTCCATCTGGCTAAAGTTTCTGAATCTGAGAAAAGTGAACACAATTTGGCTTCAATTCTTCAGAATGGATTGTTAATGAAGCAGATGCAACAAAATAAAATTATTTAAGGCATAATTTTTATTTTGTAAACCTCCCCATCTATTTTCCCCTCTACCTATGGAAATCCCCTTGATTTTTCAGATTTTTTTATAGACTGATATATTTTTATTTTATTTGTCATTTCTTTATTTCCACCCATATATTTTCGAATTGATTTTATATTTACATGTTTTTTTAATTTAACTAGAATAATAAATATGTTTGAAGCTTTTTGTTTAATATACATATTTGTTATGGAAAGCATAAAAATTTCCTTTTTGTTAGCGCTTTTTTTCATTGACCTTTTTTCTTCCACAAAACGGTTTTTCAGTTAGTTTCAGTCGTGTTTTGACTGTTTTTCAGTCAAAATTGACCCTGCTTTGACTGTGAAAACACGGTCAGTCAAAACATGAACAAAAAACAAAATGTAAAAAATTAATCCTCTTGCATCATTTTTCCTTACGGCAAAACAGGGTTGCGTCGTAATTACGATTACGAATTACGGCGTTTTTTCAGTTACGAATTACGATTATGAAAAATTTTTTTTTAAATTACGAATTACGATTACGAAAAAAATTTTCGATTACGACTCAACTCTGCGGCAAAATCAGCATACATTAAAAACTAAGGAAAAAGTTCCCCATTTTTAACTTGAAGAAGAAAGGAGGAAAAATATGATTACGCACCTCATTTGCGATAGGGCCGCAAAAACTCAAAATTTCAAATTTTTTGTTTAATCGGACTCGTCTCTTCGAGCTGAGTCGATTGGTATCAAAATGATTACGTTCCGACATCTTTAGACTAAGTTATGGTGTCTGCTTTATATACGGAAGTCTAACCAATCGTGTATTTAATTGATCATAACCGTGTCAGGGCAGTTCTTCGAACGGACACGACTTCGACCGACAAAACTTCGTCGGACTAGCACTTTTTCCTCATTTTTTCTAGTGACCAGTAAAGCGCAAGATTACCAAATTACCCAAATGTTTGACCATGCAAAAAATCTTCGTTTAAATGCAGATGTAATTGAAATTGAAAAAGACAACAAAGGGCGTATCGGTATTGCTATTGGAGGAGGTGCACCTATTTGTCCATGTCTTTATATTGTTCAAATATTCGAAAATACACCTGCAAAAAAGAATGGACTTATTGGATTGGGAGATGAAATTGTGTCAATAAATAGAGAAAGTGTTAGAGGATTCGAAAAATCTGAAGTTGATTTTTTTTTCTTTATCGAACACAAATAAATAAAATGTGAAACAATAAAATAAAACTCCTGGATCCACAGGGATCACTTATGGAGAGGTAACATACAAAAAAAATGCAAATACAATAAGACGGTTTAAAAAAATGTTAAGTTAAAAATATATAAATAAATGGACTCCACAGAAAAAAATATATATAACTGTAAATTTAAATTAAATGTATGAAAGTTTAAAATGTATGAAAGTTTAATAAATGTATAAAAAATATATGTATATTTAGGTAAAAAAAATATTTGTATTAAAAATAATTTCTTTTAATTTAAGGTAAATATGTTTAGGTAAGAAAGTGAACACTTAGGTTAGGATTTAATTGTTAATACACTCCATTAATTCATTACTCATAAATTATTATCTTCTGTAATTAAGATTTTGTCTAAGAATTTTTTGAATTGAGGAATAGTATTTATTTTTTCTATTTCATTTTTTGGAAGTTTATTCCACCTATCTATGATTCTATGTGAAAAGAAATGATTATTTTTAGCTTGTTTCTTAAATATTTGATATCTATGCAAGCGCGGATTATTTCTATTAGGTTTTGAAAATATTTGTTCTGGATTTATTTTATAGAACCCTTTTATTATTTTGAAGGTTGTCATAAGATCTGTTCTTATACGACGGATATTAGTTGGAGGGAGTTTGCATCTTTTTAGTCTTTCGTTATAGCTTATTTTTTGGTATTTGTATTTATATCTTAAAACTTTCCTTGTAAAGCTTCTTTGAGGTCTCTCTAATTGTTTGTTAAGATATTCTAGTTTTGGGCTAAAACTTTCAGTGGAATACTCCATAATTGGCCTTACGTATGTTTTAAATGCCTTTACATAAGTATCTATTGGTAATGTTTTAGGTAATATTCTTAGAATATTATTTAGCCTTATAAATGAGGATTTAGTGATTCTTGCTACATGTTGTTCAAATTTAAGTTTGTTATCTATGTATATACCTAAGTCTCTTATGTTATTAACTTCTTCGATTTTGTCACCGTTAATCTCATAGTTATACTTAATTTTGTTGTATATTTTTAGAACCTTAACTTTTGAGATAGAGAATTCCAGTCTATTATTTTTTGCCCATCTATATGCATTGTTTATAGCTCCTTGGAGCTCTATACAATCTTTTTCTGTTTTAATTTCCGAATAGAGCTTAAAGTCATCTGCATATAATTTTACTTTTATGTTTTTTGGGATGTGTTTGGGTAGGTCATTTATATATATCAGGAACAGCAATGGTCCTAATACAGTTCCTTGGGGAACACCTGTTTTTGGCAGGAATGGTTCAGAGAAATGATCACCTATTTTTACAATATGAGATCGATTTGAGAGAAAATTTCCTATCCATCTAATTGTTAAGCTATCTATTTTTATTTCTTGTAATTTTCTTATAAGTATTTGGTGATCTACCTTATCAAAGGCTTTCTCAAAGTCAAAATATATGACGTCCGTACCTATTTTCCTATCAAGTGAATTATACCAGTCTTGCATAGATGATAAAATTTGTAGTGTACAAGAGCTTTTAGGTAGAAATCCAAATTGCTCCTCAGCAATTAATTTATGTTTATTAAGGTGTTCTAATATGTTATTTGCTATTATGCGCTCAAAAACTCTACAAGTTGGGGATGTTAATGCAATTGGTCTGTAATTTTTTGGGTCGTTTACTGAACCCTTCTTTTTAAATATCGGTAGAATGTGAGCTATTTTCCATAATTCAGGGACTATTCCTGTTTTGAATGTATTTTCATATAAAATTGAGAGAGGAAGAGCTAAGGGGGTAGCACATTTTTTTAGAAAATATTGATTGATATTCTCAGGACTATGGGATAATTTATTTGGGAGCTTTTTTAGTAGTTTTTCTATTATATAAGGTTCAAAAATGATTTCTTCCTGATATCCATCCTTAGCTTCGAAGCTTGCTTGTATATTGTTTTTACTTCCGCTAACTATTTCTTCAAAAATATTTCTAAATTTATTTGCCTTGTCTATATCTAATACTATGGGGTCGTTTTCCTCAGATTCGTTAAGTATAGGTATACCAGCGTATTTAAATCGATTTCTCTTCATTAATTTATGTATTTCCCCTATATGCCCAGATCCTATTTTTTTCGATAAATAATTGTTTTTATGTTTTTCTATTTGTAATTTACATTTAATTTCAAGACATTTATAATTATCTTTACTAATTTCCCTTAATTTTAGCTTTTTCCATGCATCAGCTTTTTGTTTGATTATTTCCCTAATCTCTTTAGGATATTTCATAGGGGTTTTTTCACTAAATTTTTTAAATGGGATGAATTTTTGAATTGCTTGGGTTATTATGGAATTTAGTATTTCTGCCATTTCAGAGGGATTCTTGTCCTTAAATATATTGTACCAATCATATTGGGCTAAATACCAATTGATTATTTTATATTTTCCTTTCTTAAATAATAGTACCTTTCTTTTTTCTTTAGAGTTTACTTTTTCTACAGGAAAAACTACTTCAAATACTATAGATTTGTGGTCACTCAACACCAAATCATCTATAATTTTGTATTTTTCTATTAATTGCTTATTTTGAAAAATAAGGTCTAGTGTATGGGAAGTGTTATACATGGTTGGTTCTTTTATTATCTGATTTAAATTTAGCTTATTTATGGTATTGTAGAAATATAAGTTCTGATTATCTTTCGGAAGTGTAAACTCCTGCCAATTTATTTTCGGAAAGTTTAAATCCCCTAATATAATATTTGAGAGATCATTTTTATATTTTTTCTTTATTAATCCCCAAAATTTTTTATCATCGACTAATTTTGTATTTGGCGGCCTATATATTAAATGGAATCTAATTCTTTTAAATTCTGAGTAAATATCGAAGGTAAGGAGCTCATGATTGTATTCGGATATCGAAAGTGTCGGGATATTAATAATTTTTATTTCCTTTTTATAAACTACGCCTACGCCCCCGCCTCTTTTTTTTAATCTATCTACTCTAATAAAGTCATAACTATTAGAAGTGAGAAGGGATTCGTTCGATGTATTATCAGTTAGCCATGTCTCACATAAAAAGGCTAAATGAATATTATTTTTAATTAAATAATTTTCTAACTCAAATAATTTATTTGCGGTTTTTTCTGAATTAATGGAGCGTATATTTAGAAGTAAGCAGTTTAAATTTAGTAATTTTCTATTATTTGTGTGATTATTTTTCTGTGAGGTCCCTAAATCCTAGTCCATGTTCACTTCCTTTTTATAAAAAATTTTAAGATTACGATAAGAAGCTGTGCCATTTCCATGTTTTGTATTGATTTCTTTAACCTGTTGTTTGAGGTAGTTTTGTAGTTGTAGTTCAGGTGGGGTTAAGTCCCTTCTTGCGAAAGGACTATGCCCACCTAAGGTAGGTTTGTGTATTGTTCTATATTGATTAATAAATGAATGTGCGGCAGCTGGAGTCGAAAATTTAACTTTGATGATTCGATGATAATTGTTTTGCTTCTTGATCCCGTGTCGTTTAATTTCGAAATTTTTTGCTTCCTTAAAGTTTTTGTTGTTTATTACTATTTGAACATTTCTTTCTATGTTCTTTAAGTCTTCTTCCTCATTTTCCAATTCTGGAAATCTTTCAATGACTGCGTAAAAACTCTTCTTTTTATAAAGTTCTTTCAAATTTTCATCAAATACGGGCTGTTGAAGCTGTTCAATTGTCATTGCAGCTTGTTTAATTTTTGGTGGCATTAAGTTTGGGGGGCAACCCCATCGAGATGTTTTTTGTTGTTGGGGCTCGGATTGAGGAAGATTAATGTTTAGTTGTTGCTGAATTTGTTGAAATAATGTTTTTATAGTTGTTTCGATTATTGGTGTGAGAAGTTGCACAACATTACAGGAAATTTGTTCAAGTTGTGTTTGTGTTAGGATCGGTGTTTGATCAATCTCACTGTCTGTATTAATCGATGTGCAGGTTAATATAATCGATGTGCAGGCTTAATAATTGAAGAAAAATTTTTTTCAAAAGGAATACAACGCTTTTTTCTATTTAAAATTATTTCAAATTTAATATTTTTTAATTAAATAAAATTTCGCATTTTTTGTTGGACCAACAAATATTAGGGTTAGATCCCAAATTTTTTTAGTTTATTCAAACAAGAAATTTAAAAGCTTTACTTGATTTAATTTGTTGTCCTTCACTTTCGTATGCATCAATAGTTGTAGATTGGTGGCTTGCTTGTCCACCCATTAAAAACATTTATCAAACCGTCAAAACGGAGATGAAAAGAGATGAGCAAAAAAAGATTAGTCTACTGGTCTCCCTCCAAAAAATTTTTTCCTTTTAATGTTAATCCTGGCTGCTTTTGTCTACATACTTTTGTTTAATATTTTAATTCCTCTAGGTTTTCTGCACAAAGTTGTTTTTTGAAATAATTATTGGATTTGTCCCGTTTGGTAGAATGTGGAAAAATTTTTTCTAAAATCCGCAAATTTTTCTAAAATTTAGGCAAAAGTAATTTAGGGAAAGTAGCCTTAAATATAAGGACACCTCTTCAAGCAATTATCTTGAATACCCAAACCCTCTCAAAAATTAAAAAAAATCATAAAAATATTTTTAAAAACAAACTTAGGAAAATCCGCAAATTTAAATCCGCAAAGTTTTGCAGACCTTTCATATCTTCAATATAAAATGAAGTTTGGCCGCCGTCATATATAGTGTGACTGAAACCTACGACCTGAAATGAACTGATCCAAAAATAAACAGCTGATTCAGAGTTGATTGATTTAAAATAAGGCAGTAACTACATAATTTTCTGTTAAATTTTCTATCGTTTTTAATACTTATGTCAGAAACGGAAGGCACGGATTTAAAAGGAGTTGTTCGGCTTCGAATAGATAAAGTTGCTGAGCTTGGCGCAGAAGCAACATTTTCACCAGCCGAGAAAATTGCTAAACTTCCCTGGTTATTTCTTAAAACATGCTAAATTAATTAATTTCTAAAATTTTAGGAGATTAGAAGTACTGAAAACTGCAGGTGAAGGTCAGCATTCTCCACCAACTCTAGCAGTTTATGTATGTTTTATATGTTTGTTTTAAATACTTAATATCTTTAAGGTATGGTGCAATTGGTTAAATAAGTCTAATAGTTGGTCATGTAGAGCTATTGTTAAATTTATAATCAAATCTCGCGAGTTGGACTTTGTCCGCAATTTTGAACATAATTTCTGTGCTAAACAACCATTTGTAAATTGGACAAGGCTTTTGGATCCTGGTAGTAGTAGCTATTCTTCTTCACATGAAAGTAAAGAATATGAAGACTCGTCTTTAGAGATTGAAGCGCAAATTTGTGTGAAAGAAATTATTGGATATGGGTTTGTTTTTTTATTTCTATCGTAATAATTATTAATTTTAAGCGTTCCAACAAAAGAAGACCAAATGTTTGTGAATGGGAATATATTTGTTGTGAATAAATTTGTAAGCAAAAAAGTAAATAAAAAATATTATTTAATTTGTTTAGCTTCTTGCTGCTCATTCTCCATATTTTCGAGCGTTTTTCTTCGAGGATCGCTTCCGCGAGTGTCAGACACAAACATTTGAAATTAACGATAAAGAAGTTGATGTGGATATGTTTGGTATAATGCTATCTTGTATCTACCCTGATAATGGGAAGCCTAATGGTTTAGTTTTTGCCTTTCTATGTCAGAAATATTTTAATTTTATTTTAGACAACAATGTTGAAACCATTCTTCAATTATGTGATAAATACGATCTGCAAGTGGTTAAAGAACGCTGCGAACGTTTTCTTATAGAAGATAGTCGAAAATGTTTTGTTTTTAAGTACAGAATGGCCGAGCAATATGGGCTTAGTTCTTTAAAGGTTTTTTAGATATATCTAGTTTTTAGTATTTTATCAAACTTTTTAAGTGTCATTGTTTTAATTCAATCAACCCAAATGAATTTTGCGCTCGTCTACTTGAAAATATCGCAGAATTCTCTGAACTCAATCCAAACTCTCAGAAAGTTCTTGATTTCCATTTGGCTAAAGTTTCTGAATCTGAGAAAAGTGAACACAATTTGGCTTCAATTCTTCAGAATGGATTGTTAATGAAGCAGATGCAACAAAATAAAATTATTTAAGGCATAATTTTTATTTTGTAAACCTCCCCATCTATTTTCCCCTCTACCTATGGAAATCCCCTTGATTTTTCAGATTTTTTTATAGACTGATATATTTTTATTTTATTTGTCATTTCTTTATTTCCACCCATATATTTTCGAATTGATTTTATATTTACATGTTTTTTTAATTTAACTAGAATAATAAATATGTTTGAAGCTTTTTGTTTAATATACATATTTGTTATGGAAAGCATAAAAATTTCCTTTTTGTTAGCGCTTTTTTTCATTGACCTTTTTTCTTCCACAAAACGGTTTTTCAGTTAGTTTCAGTCGTGTTTTGACTGTTTTTCAGTCAAAATTGACCCTGCTTTGACTGTGAAAACACGGTCAGTCAAAACATGAACAAAAAACAAAATGTAAAAAATTAATCCTCTTGCATCATTTTTCCTTACGGCAAAACAGGGTTGCGTCGTAATTACGATTACGAATTACGGCGTTTTTTCAGTTACGAATTACGATTATGAAAAATTTTTTTTTAAATTACGAATTACGATTACGAAAAAAATTTTCGATTACGACTCAACTCTGCGGCAAAATCAGCATACATTAAAAACTAAGGAAAAAGTTCCCCATTTTTAACTTGAAGAAGAAAGGAGGAAAAATATGATTACGCACCTCATTTGCGATAGGGCCGCAAAAACTCAAAATTTCAAATTTTTTGTTTAATCGGACTCGTCTCTTCGAGCTGAGTCGATTGGTATCAAAATGATTACGTTCCGACATCTTTAGACTAAGTTATGGTGTCTGCTTTATATACGGAAGTCTAACCAATCGTGTATTTAATTGATCATAACCGTGTCAGGGCAGTTCTTCGAACGGACACGACTTCGACCGACAAAACTTCGTCGGACTAGCACTTTTTCCTCATTTTTTCTAGTGACCAGTAAAGCGCAAGATTACCAAATTACCCAAATGTTTGACCATGCAAAAAATCTTCGTTTAAATGCAGATGTAATTGAAATTGAAAAAGACAACAAAGGGCGTATCGGTATTGCTATTGGAGGAGGTGCACCTATTTGTCCATGTCTTTATATTGTTCAAATATTCGAAAATACACCTGCAAAAAAGAATGGACTTATTGGATTGGGAGATGAAATTGTGTCAATAAATAGAGAAAGTGTTAGAGGATTCGAAAAATCTGAAGTTGCTTCATTAATAAAGGAAACCCAAGGTTTGTTTTTCTAAATTTATAAAATTTAATCTTTATTTGAGGTCCAATAAAAATTTCATTAAATCGTCTCCAATTTGATTCTGAAAGCGCCTCACTAACTATTGATATTTTGTTGAAGAAATTTAAACATCGATTTGTAGCTTCTATTGATGATGATACGGCTGATGCTTTGGGGCTTTCCCGAGCTATTTTGTGTAATGATGTTCTTGCAAAACTTAAAGAGCAATTAGAAGCTAACCAAAAATTCTACAGAAATTTAATTAAAAAATCAGAAGAAATGGCCAAATATTATCATGTAATATCTGACACACAAAATTGTATTGGGAGTGTTTTTTCAGAACTTTCGATCAAAGAAGTAACAGGCGAGGAAGTTAATCTCAAGAAGGACTTTACTGGTCTCTCAGATATTCATAAACACTTAAGCACTGGTCATCATTTATTCTCCAACAAATTAGAATCACTCGTTAAAGCACTAAAATGTCATGCTGAAGCAGCCATTCCAGATGTTCATCAAACGTTAACAAAATATTTGGATGCAAAATATGAATATTTAGCGTATTGTTTACGTGTGAAGGAATTAGAGGATGAAGAAGCTGAATATGGAATGATTCAAGAACTTCTACCAAGAATGCAAACGGGGAATTACGAATACCGTGCAATGCTTCGACATAGAGAACAAAGCCGAGAGAATTTTTTGGAGAAGAGAAAAACGGTTGCAGTAAAAATTGAGTTGCTTGATGAAAGACACGGTTAGAAATATTTAAAAATTATTTTTCTAAAAATTATTAAATAATTTTAAGTTAGAGAGTTGGCCTTGCAACTTAAGAATTTGATTAATGAAATGAGAGATATGCATGTTAAATCACGTGATGAGATTTCAAAAATTTTGTGATTGTAAACCTTTTTCCCTCTATTGTTTTATTTTTTGTTCTTGAAAATTTCCCAGAACTCTAAAAGTGGGCACTACTTAAGAATCCCAATTGGATGATCTCTTTTAATTAAAAATAAAAATAATTATACTCGTATACATTTTTTTATTTTTAAGCGAATTCTGCGCTTTTTTCTTTCTTACAATATTTATCTATTTTTTAAATTTTATTTTGAATTAATTAGTGAATTATGAAACATGGCAGAGTTCACCACAGATGAGTTGATTGATTGTATTCGCCATAATATTGCTCTATTGAATGATAGTGGATTTGATAGTAGAGTGTTACTTTCTCCAAGGAGGTTTAATTATTATTTTTGGTTTTGTTGGGTTAGGGAAAGGGCTTCCTGATGTTTCGCTATTTTTCTGACACTTTATAATTTTTTTCCAAAACTAAGCTTGCGTTTTTAATTTGTTATTTTATAAAGCTTTCCGGCCGTCTTCCTGGCTGTTTATGTATAAATTTGTCTAATAAATTCATGTTTGCAGGCACGCTGTACCAGGTGGTCTTCCTTTAGAAATGTGCAAAGGAGAAGACGAGGCAGGCCCTTCATCTCTACATTACGAACTTCAAAAACAATTTAAGCAACAAAAATATTCTTCAACAAAAAATGATTCTCAGCAAATGTATCAACAAATTCGCAAAAATTTACTGGCACAACTGAATGGAATTGAACGCAGTGGACGATTATTTAATAAAACTGCACTTCCTTTCAATCAAAGGCCTACAGAATGTACATTAAAGTTTGAGCCAAAAAATCCTGAAGAACTCCTTGACGGGCAAAAACCCCTTTCACTTACTAGCAGGTTCTCTTTTATAATAAAATTTGAAAATCTTTCTCTTTTAGACTTATTTCTCAAGCAAAATTCTCTGAAGGAGCTGTTGATAATCCGACTTGTTCTCTCTCATTCGCTGAATTTGCTAAGTTTGAGGCTATGGTTTTTTTACTTTTCTATATAATTAATGAACTTAATTTTATAGGAAGGCATTTTCAGCTCTAAGAAATTCAACATTCTTTTTCCGGCTGTATACTTTGGGGAGAAAGGTCATGTATTGACAATTTACATTTTGAACACTGCTACTATTGATGATCTGATTGGGCTTGCTTGCCATGTTTATTCCCGGAAGTCGCTCAATCCTCCTTGGTATTTTTTTATAAAAATTAAGTTTTTTATTTGTTATAGGTTTTAAATTTATTAAGGCTATAAGTCGAATTTTTGCGATTTAAGTACTTGTTGTTGCTCAGTTGCTTTCTAAATTTATTTTCCGAGTTTTTTTTAATTTTTCTTGAAATATTTTTTTTTGTGCATACGGAATTTTTTACGTGATTTTTAATTATCTCGAATTATTTCGTCTTTACTTGATTTCTAAAATAATGCAATCTTTCAGCGAATCCCCTTCTCTTTATGACCTCTATTTAGCTGAAGAAGATTTGTCAGATTTCGATACTGATTTACCACCACAAGATAGGAGACGTCGTGTCGCTGATTGTGGCTTTCCTAATCTTGCAATTGTTAAACGTTCACTTGTTAGGAGACGTTCTTCACAACAGAGCCGAAAACTAGTTGTTCGAATGTATGTTTATTTTATCTAGAAATTAATTTCATTTAATATCCAATTTAGTTATTTAGTAGACGGGCGTTGTTATACTATGGACGAAGTTGAAGGCATTTCTCTACGTCAAGTTTTTGAATATGCCTTAAGTAGAAAAAACGAAGACGAGCAGTCAAATTCAACTGAAGCTAATCAACTGCATGAATTTTTTCGTGGTAAGAATATTTTTATATCAGAAGTGCTTTTTTCTTTCAAAAGATGTTGAATATCAACTCGAACCAATCGATTATCCTGGTGTTGCTCTCGAACTAGATCAATCAGTTTCTTCTGCTGGCACTTTAGACTTTTTGCTTATTAGAAAGAATAGTTCTCGTGGAGATTTTGACATTTCTTTGGCAACTCGAAAGCCTTCGGATTTATTGCCTTTATTGCACAAACAAAGCAAGTCAATGGATTTTTCTAGGATGTTAGGTGTAGATGATATGCAAAATATATCCGTGAAAGAAGATTCAAAAATATTTTCAACTTCAATCAACGAATTGGGTAGGAATTTTTAATGTCTAAAATTATGTATATTTTAATTTTAGGCCTTCAAAATCCATTACAAACATTTCCATTAGAAACATCTTTTTCTACTTGCCAAAATTCTTCACCAGATGATTTAATTGCCAATCAATTGACAAATATACTTTCTGGAGGTCCTATATTAAATGAATATTCTGTCAACAAAATTAATCGGTTTAAACCAAAAACGCTTTTGAAATTAGGTTAGTTTATTTAAATATCTTTTTTTAAAGTAAATTATTTGCTTTAAATATAGTTATTCGTGAAAACTGTTTGGAATTGATTCAGAGGGGTAAGTTTCGAAAAGCTGACACTGATAGAAAAATTAAGAGGGTACCTTGGAAACTTGTTGCTTCTGTTGAAGTGTCACCAAACTCAGAGAAGCGGGTTAATGGTACTATTTTTTGTTTATTTATTATTAAAGTTTAGTCATAAACTTTTACTTGTGGGATGAATTTTCGTTCTTCCCAGAAATTGAATAAAAATCCTGAAATCGATAATATTTTTTAACATTTTCGAAATTAAAATTTCGAAACATCTCTGATTTTGTTGTACTTTCTCCTCTCAATGCTTATAAGATTTTTTAAAAAATTAATTAAATTTTAAATGTTTATGGGTTTTTGTTTTCTTTTAAATTTATATTCATTTATTCTTTCAAGTCTCTTTTAAGCTCTTCGATTAGTTCGAATTACCTTTCTTAGCTGTATTTCATCTACACTTATGCAACATATTCTTGAATCTGAAAAAACAGAAAAACTAACTCAGGGAAATTTAGTTAAATTATTAATTTATTTTTAATTTATTTTTATATAATTTAAGATTTATGAAGGTTCTTGTTGGAAAATTTTAATTATTGAAGCTGCTGCACATGAAGCGTGGCAAATTGGTTTGAAGGTGATTTTAATACCTTAATTTAATTTTTTTTTAATTTAAATATTTAGTTAAACGAACAATTAAATTTGTGGCCTTCCCAAGTTCATTTACTTTATAACTACTCTTTAGCAAGTAATTTAAAACCAAAAATTGCTGCAGAAAAAGCATTTGGTACGGAAAAACAATTTTCTTCCTCAGCTTCGTCATTTACAATTTCAGCTAAAAGTGATAAAGGATTAAAGAAGAAATTGTCTTCAATACTTTCTAGAAAAAGATTATAGTTTTTTGTAGTAAATATTTACATGGCGTAAAAAACCTATCTTGTTTTACGATTAATAATTTTTATTAGAGTTTGATTTTTCAAATTCCCGGATTCTGTTCTAGGGTTTTTGTTGTAACCAGGGCTGGTCTTCAAGGCTAAAACCTTGAAATATCTGATTTTTGCACCAGGGCCCTGATCAGGCTTTTTTCTTAAATTGATAAAGATAAGTCAAAAAATTTTAAGATTCGAAAATCCTTTAATTTTTAATTTTTATTGTTTATTTTTGTTTTGGATATTATTTCACAATTCACAATCAACATTTTGTTAATTTCGTATTACCCGGTTATGTGTTCTATTTTTTTCTTATATTTACCTCTCATATATAATTTTATATTTTTGATGTATTTTATGTTCAAAAATAAATAAAATATTTTAGTTAATTGTTTTTTAAACTTCGCTTTTATTTAAAATTCCATTAATTTATTAAATAGAATTTTAATGAAAAAACATTGTCTTTAAAAATTTCTCAGAGAAAATATTAATTTAAACAATCACATTTCCTGTGGTTTAATGCTTTTCCCAATACACTTGCTTTTATCTTAAAGCTTTATCTAACAATACATAGTAACTTCTTTTAATTTATTAGGGGCGTTTTACATATTACATTATTTACATTTTTAAATAAATAAATTATTTTTATTTAAATTCATTCATCATTAAGTGATTTATTTTAATTAAGATTTCATTAAAGGAAATTTCATTTAATTAATTTCATTCTTTAAATTATTCCAACAAAGTTTCTATATAAATATCAAATTCATCCTTGGGTCATGACGCATGATTCCCTTTTTCTTTTTGTCCATAAAAATAAACATTAGGATATGTATGGAAATTACAAAATGAGTTAATAATTCTTTAAAAAAATTAACATATTTTTTTAATATATTTGTAGTTTTTTTTTAAATTTCTAATAATGTTTCTAATAAGGATTGAACAGTTAACTACAATATTTATTTGTGCTATTGTTTTATTATTTAATATAATAACAGGTGAATAATATTTAAATGATTTAAATAATTATTTTTTAAATTATTTTAAAGTTCATTATTTGTTTATAAGATAAAATATATAATGGACTT
Organism: Meloidogyne enterolobii; assembly: GCA_963681835.1. Lineage (NCBI taxonomy): Eukaryota > Metazoa > Nematoda > Chromadorea > Rhabditida > Meloidogynidae > Meloidogyne > Meloidogyne enterolobii. The sequence goes on from CAVMJV010000044.1 coordinate 1,459,702, forward strand.
TAATATATATAACAATATTCTCACATTAGCTCAACATTCTTGCCTAAAATTTAAAATAATTTAGTTAAATCAAATGATGTTGCTTATCAACAACCATCAACATATCTTAGTCCGGCTAAGGAAAGCTATTATGAAGGCCCAAACGAACATGAAGCTAATTTGTTAAAATGTTTAAAGGAATTGGGGGAAATAAAAAAGAAAAGCGGTGATTTCTTTTAAAAATAATTTTTTATTTTAATAATTTTAGGTGAAGATTATAAATATTCTTCAACAAAAAAACCAAATTATAAGAGAAAAGAATATATCAGTGAAGAAATTGATTCCTATGAACGTGATTTTCCGGCGAATTATGAAGTAAATAAATTTAATTTTTATAAATTTATTCATTTTTATAGCCAGCTTTTCCATATGAGAAACTTAAAATTTCTGACGTTATTTATCCGTAAGAATTCTGAATTTTAAATTAATTTACAAGATAAACAATTTTTCTATCCTCTCTGACAAAATTAATCTTTTTTAGATTATTTTAAAATTATAATTTTTAAATAAAATATTTAAATATTAATATTTGTAGACTAAAACACAAAAAGAAGAATTATTACCCTGAGAGGAAAAACGGTAATAATTTACTTAAATTAGCTTTAATAAAATTTAATTTAAAATTTTTTTTCGCAATTTTTGCATTCTAAATATTTTTTATTAATTTATTTAATAGATTATACAACAAAAACTTCATATCCCAAACCTGAAACAACTTATAAAGAAGAAAAGCCAGAAAATAATTATGAAAGTAAGATGAATTATAATTTTAAGACTTTTGAGAAAAATATGAGAAAAAGTATTAATAAATAGAAAATAAAAAATACAAAATATAGAAAAATATTTTTACAATTATAGTAGTAAGTTAACAAAATTTTTTGAATAAACTTTTTTAAGAAATATTACTACTAATTAATTAATTAAAAAAGATAATAATGGATATGAAGAAAATGAGAATAATTACAACAATAAATATCCTCATGAAAACTCTCAAGAGAATTACAATAGCCGAAAAGATGAAGAAAAACATTCATATGAACATTACAATAATGAACACAAATCCGAAGAAAATAATTATAAAGAAGAGGATTATCAACATAAAGAGGAACATTTAGAGGATCCGTTCGGTAATAATTAATTATTTTAAAATTTGGAGCAAAGAGTTTTTTGAAAATTAATTTTTAAATATTAATTTTCTTCCAAAATTTAAGATAATCATTACGAGCAACAACCAATTATTCCTGCCCAACCTCCCCCTGATCAACAAATTGTACAATTACCACCCAATTTAGCACCTCTTTTGCCTTCTAATTTATTTCAAGGAGGAATGGAAGAACCAATTTTAATACCTGCCCAACCTCAGTCACCAGAACCACAAGAAAAACAGCCAGAGCCTTTACCACCTAATCAAGCACCTCCAAAAGAGGTGAAAATATAAAAATTCTTTTTAGAAAAATTAAAATATTTATAGGCACCTAAACCAGATACAGCAATACAACCAAAAATTCCCACTAAAATTAATAGTAGATTAAATACCCAACCATTTATTGGCACAACAGACTGCCGACTTAAGCCTGTTGAGAATTGTAGTTCACGTGCTACATGTGAAAAAACTGGAAAGTCAATAGATTGTTCTATTCCTCCACACAAACAATCTATGATTTTTGATGCAGCTTCACAAAATTGTCGACATATAGATTCTATACCTGAATGTACTAGAGGTAGATAGAGGGATAAAATAAATAAAAATATTTTTTAAGAAATATTTTGTATTAACAAATCTCCAAATTGGTATTTGATTGGAGGAAATTGTACTCGAATTTCTTATTCTTGTGGGCTGGACAAGAATATGAATAGAAAACTTTGTGATAATATAAATGAATTAATTAATCCAGCAAAATTAAATGAATGTATTGACAAAAGAGAAATTCCCGGATGTTGAAGAAATTAAATAAATAATTGATAAAAATATGGAAATATTTTTTAATATAAAAAATAATTCTGTTTAATTTTAATTTAATTTTGAATAAATAAAATTTAATATAAAATTCATATTTAATTTTTTTAAATTTTTTAAATAATATACCTATATTATTATTGTTTATTTAACCTTGGAGTTCTTTACTTTTTATCAATTTATTTATTTATAAAATACTGTTTACCGTCTTGATTGACTGATTAAATAATGTAAATAAATAAATATTTAGTTCCACCCTTGTTATCATTTTATCTTTTAATATTTTTCTTTTTTAATTATTTTGTTTTTAATATTTAAATTAAAATAAATAATTTTTTAAGGAAAATATGAAAATAATTTTAAATAAAATAAATAATTTATTTATTATTTTCCTCATTTTATTATTTTTTAATAAAATATTAGTAGCTTTTAATTATTTTAATAATGAGGAATTTAATTGTGCTTCCCTTCCACCAGCACTTTGGTGCTCAAATGATAAAATTCAAGAAAAATGTCAAACAAAACAAAAATGTTTGGAATATATAAATTCTGTTAAAAATAAACCTGTACATATTACTTTACTTTTTGAGAGTCTTTGTATGTTTAAAATTAATTTATTTGCTTATTAAATTAAAAATCAGACAGAGATCTTTTTTCAAGTTTTTCTCTATTAAGAAAATACTAGAAATCAGACTTAGTAATGGACATGGATTTTGGTATCCGGATATTTACGGCGGATACAGGCGGATATTCGCAGGCATTTTTAAATTATCTGTATCCGTATCAATTAACAAATTTACTAGAAATATAATAAATTTTTTAAATTTCTTAGAAAATTTCAACTATAACTTGTATCTAACTTTAAATATTTTTTAATTTAAGGCCCAGACTGTCAAAACTTTATCTCCAAAAAGTTACTTGATTTTTGGTTAACCTATAAAGATTTTGCAAGAATTGAGTTTGTCCCGTTTGGAAATGCTAAAATACTTAAAGTTTAGAATAAAATTTTTATAAAAAATAATTTTTTAAATTAAAGAACGGCACAATTAAATGCCAACACGGACCAGAAGAATGTAGAATAAATAAATATGAAGTAAAAAATAATAATTTTTTTAAATAAAAATAAAATTAATTACTTAATTAGTCTTGTGCTATTCATTATATGCACGAACCTTTACCATTCATTCATTGTTTGGAAACAAAAATTGCAGATGGATTTAAACTTGAAAAGGCATCCAAACAATGTTATGCTAAATTACATTCACTTCCACATATCTACGACCAAATAACGTATTTTCTATTTTTTTAAACAAGGATTTAATATTTTAAATTAAAAAAGAGGAGGGCGAGGGGATTTATTAAAATATTGGTGACTAAATAAATAAATAATTTTAAAAAACTATTAGAAATTAATAAATAAATAAAATAGGTTATAAAACAAAAGTTTTTACCAATAATTTTTTAAAATTAATTTATAAAGGCATTGTTTCAATGGAGTAAAAGGAGATAAATTGCAAAAACTAGCTGCCGAACAGACATTTAATATTTGGCCAGATAAAGTTGGATTTTTAATTAAAAATTAGAATAAAAATTTGTTATTAGAAAAGCGAGTATTTACATTAAATTAAACGACTAATAATTTCTTTGTCAATTTTTAGCATGAATTTGTGCCTTGGATTTTAATAAACAATGTTAGTTTAAGCTCCCAACAATTTTTTATGCGTCAATTACCTACTTTAATTTGTCAAGTTAATTATTTAATTATTTCTTATAAAATATTTTTTTCCCAGGCGTATGTTGGGGATGGGCATATTAAGCAATGTGAAGCATTTGGAAGTGTTAACAATAATAAATTAATTGAAGAAAATAATGAAGATGGATCTGAAATGGATAATAATGAAGAAGAATATTTTTTATAAAAAAATAAATTTATTTATTTAATATTTTTAATTTTATAATCATTAAAATTATTTTACAAATTATTTACATATTTTTAAAATAAAATATATTCTAAAAAATAACCAAAGAATGCATTCGAAAGAAATAGAAATAACAAAAATTAAATTTTTTGGAATTGGTACAATAAAAATTCGATAAGTAAATATTTACTAATGCCCGGCACCAGACCTGATTTGAGTTCACTATTGCATTTAGAAATTTTTCGGTTGTTCAACTATATCCCGGATATGTTTAGCCATACTATTAATTTTTGTTTAAAATTAATTTATCTCTAATCAATAAAATCTTTTTCAAATCCTCAACTTTCTTTCTTATTTTTTCCTCAAATTCCCGATCAACTTTTATCTTAATCAATTAACTTAAGTAAAAAGGTAAGAAAACAAAAGTTGGTTCACTAACAGCACTCGATATACAGAGAAAAGCAGATAATATTAGCTGGAAAACTGCTGCTAAAAGTATTGATGAGACGTGGGGATTGGAAAATATTTAATGGGAAAAATGGAAAGGCGCAGCAAAAATATATTATTCTTGTAATGATCTTTTAAAAAGAGAAAAAGCGGATGTACATAATTCTTTACTTTTATAAATTCTATTTAATTTTCTCAACATAAATACCTTTTTGTTAAACAAAACATTTAGTCATTTTTGTTTTTTATTCATTGATCAAATGATCTTAAAAATTGATATTGAAATTTAATACTTAGCAATTTCGTCATTTAAAATTGATGTGTAGGTGAAGTGTCTAGGTAATATGAGTATTTATATAGTTTAAGTTAAATGATTTTTAAATAATTTAAACTTAAATTAATTTAAAATTAGGATTATTTTAATTTTATTTTTTAATATTTGAGAGAGATTTAAAGCTTGGAAGTCAAGTTCATATAGGGGGTTAACAGGTATATTTTCTTGAGTAAATTCTGTTGTTTCAACGATTTATCAACATTACAAGTGTATTAATAAAGATTAAATTAAATGAATTATTCCATTTATTTTTTATAACAGTTCCAGATTAAATATTATTTTAATTTTTTAAAGTTTTTATTATTATTAAATTATAGTTAAAAATACTTATATTTAAAAATATTTATTAAGTGTTTTCGGATGCAATTGTTCCTCTTTTCTTTTTTCTTCTTTAAACTTAGGAAAGAATATATGTATTGCCAACTGTCACCAGTCTTGTTTTAAATATTTTTGGCCAATAATTCCCTCAAAATTTCTCTTTTAGTATAGCCAATTGGTTAGAAATTCTACTAGAGCTCATCCAAAATAATTTTAAACAATGTCCATTCGACATATTCTTTGAACAAAATTTTAAATATAATTTTTAAAATAATAATTAATTTTAACTTAATAATTTTTAATTTCCCTAAATTTGAGTAATCTGACCTTGGTGGCCAATTTTTAAAAATTAAAAAAATTTTAATTTTTATAAGCTAAATGGACAGAAATTCCCTTATTAAACATCTCAAGCAAAATTTTCAAATTTATTTAATCAACTCCAATCCATTAACTATTTAATATAAAATCCTTATTTTTTACAATCCCTCACTTAACACATCCTTTTTCTCCTTCCTTTCTCATTTTATTACACTCACATACACATGTGGCCAAATAACAAGGAAATAATTAAGGATAAAATTAAGAGGATGAGCTAACTTGATTTGTTGATTTCTAAGTTGATTTGATTTCCTAAGTTGATTTTGGAAATTTTGAAATTTCCTAAGTTGACTAAGTTGATTTCCCTTTACTTTTATTTATTTTTAAAATCCTAAATAGAATTGCTATAAATAAATATTTTTATTTTATTTTTTATTAAAAAACTAGGCAAATATTATTGAAATTGAGAATTTTTTGTTAATAATATTTGAATTTTACAAGATTAAATACAAATATTTTGAGATGATTTCTGTACAAATAAAATTAAAGCTAATTTTTATATTTTTTTCTTACAAATTAGTAAACCTAAGTCAGAACTTCTAAAAATTCCCGCATTTTTTTAAATTACAATTTACTAAATAATTCGACAAAACATTCAAATCTTTTTAGATTAAAATTAAAATAGAATTATTATTTTTTAAAATGCCACCAACAAAATCCTCAACAGAAAATATTTCTCAAGAAAATACCAAAGAAGAACAAGAAAATGAATTAAAAGAAAATAATAATAATACTAACAACAAATCATCATCATTAGATGCCTTATATGCAGCAGCTAGGGAGGAATTTGATTTAGATTTAAGTCCAACAGAATCGGCAATTAAAACATTAAAAGAAGGGAGGGAAATACAAAAATTAAATGTTGTTAGAAATTTGGGGGAATTATTTGAAAATGAACCGAAAGAAACGATTGAAAAAATTATACCTTTAATTCAGGTAAATTTAAAGAAAAAAATATTTAAAAAAAATAAATAAAAAAAAGGAAATATTAAATATTGAACCAAGTAATTTGGATATGCATTGTGAAGCAGCAATTGTTTATAAAAATTGTATTAAAGATAGAAAACTTAGAATTAAATGCCCGTAAGTGAATTTAAATAAATAATTGTTGTGAATTAAACTTTTAGTGAATTACCCGAAATATTATTAAATGCTACACTTGAAAATATTGAAATTCAAAAAGAAAATGGTAAAGAAATAAATAGAAATTATTTTTTAAATTATTTTTAAAGTTACGGCCGCTGCTTGGCTTGAATCGTTAGTAGATATATCTGAAGCTGTATCTCAACGTTCTGTTATTTCTGTTGTAAGTTAATAGAAAATATTAAGAAAAATATTTTTTCGATTAAAGAGTCCTCTAATTACTTTCCAAGTTTAATTCTCGTTCATCTATTTTTAATGGAAATTCCCTTGTTCCCTCTCGAGTAAAAGAATTAGTTTATTACCTTATTTCTTTAATACATTTATTAGTATTTTATTTAAGCAAAGAAAAAATAAAAAGAAAAAAAAACTTGCAAATATTTTAAAAGAAAAGTTTTTTTTATTTTGTTTTTATAGTCCCTAAGGGGATGTAAAAATACTTGTTGTTTTTTAGTATATTTGGATAAAAAGATATTGGAACGGAAAAAGGAAAGAAAAAATATTTTTATAATAACAAAGTAATATTTAAAAATAAAAATAAATATATTTGTTTATTTCCTAGACAACGATGAAATTTAAATAAAAAAAGAATCATTTTTAGATTGTTCCTTTGGCTATTTCTCAATCAGATTCTTCTAGGAGAGTTCAGAGACGAATTATCTCAACAAGACTTATTGAGAAACTGGCGGCTTTAGTGCCTAAAGAAATGTAAAAATTATATTTAATTTTTATTGAATTTAATTTTCAAGATATGATTTTTCACCCCTCCCCCAAAAGGGGAGTATTATTTAACGGGGGAGGGGGGAGGGGAGTGCTAATTCAGGGGGGCTATTTTAGGAAATACGGTGCATGGTTAATTAAAAATATTTCCATTTTTCAAAATTAGTTTACAAAGAGAACTTTGTCCATGTGTCCAAATGCTTTGTCGAGATCCAAGTACTTCAGTACGCACATCTATTGCACAGCGGCTTGTTTTTATTGCTCAAGCATTAAAGTAAGTAAAAATTTAAATTAATTTTAAATTCCCTCCCCTTCTTCAATTAAAGTAATTCTGCAGACAGCAGTTCATTATTATTACCTTGTATAATTGAACTTTGTAAAGATGAGGACCCAGCTGTTCGTGAAGCAACTTTAGGCACATTAGATGATTGTTTACCCCATTTTAGTAAAGGTAAAAATAAATTTTAATAATTTTTTAAAAAATCCTTTTTAGAATCAAAAAAGTCAATATTATCCCCTCTTTTACATAAATGTGCAGAACAAGCATTAATTATGAGAGATTCAAGTTTACCTTTAATTGCTAAACATTTGGGTGTTTGGTTACAATCTATGAAGGAAATAATTTCTGGACCATCAGAAATGCGTTGGTGGTTGGATGTTTATACTAGAATTTTGGATTTTGGAAATAATTTTAATAATAATAATCAGCAACAACAAAGTAAATTGAAATTATTTCGAGAAAAAAATTTAAAAATTTTAAATTTTCCTTTACTAAATTTAAATTTATAAAATTAGTAGATAGTAGGTTGGGCGGATCGGGATCCCGGCATAAAATCGGAATTTTGGTTTCGACTGTGGGATCGGGATTGGCCAAAATCTGGATCGTGATTCAAAAAAACCGGGATAATCCCGCCCAATCCCGACCGGGATCCCGATCCCTTCAGTTTATCATGAAAAGAATGAATTTTTATTTTAGATTTTCTGTATAAATTTAGTTAATTTTCTAATTAATAACTTTTATCCATTTAACTTTTCATTTTCTAATAAAAAATTATTAATTTAAATAATTTTCTAATTAAAAAGATTCAAAAAACAAATCTTTATCAACAAATAATGCAAATACATTTTCTACAAATGGTTGTATTCACAATAATGCAGGTTCTGCTGCAAGTTATGAACATTTACGTACTTGTTGTAGAAGAATGTGTGCTTATAATTTTCCCGTAAATTTTTAAAAATAATTTTTAATTAGAACTCTTTTTAAAAGTGTATTGTCTCAGTATTTGGGCAAGACCAACAATTATTTTGTCAGAAATTATTGCCTATTTTGGAAAGATTTTGTAGAGATCCTGATGAAGAAGTGCGGAGTACTGTTGCTTCTGGATTTCATGAAGTTTTGGCTCAGAGAAATTGTTTTTTTGAAGGAGGTAATTTGACAGGAAATATATGGTTAATTAAGGGAGATAAAATTGTATCTTGTAGTATTAAGTAATTGCTAACTTAAAGTGGGTTGGTATTGAGGTTATTCAATCTGTAACATTTTTTGCTAGATGTTCGTTTTATCTAAAAATTATTTAAACTGATTAAAATTTTATTGGCGGAAAAGTCTGCATTCTATAAATAGTACATTTATTTATTAAACAAAAAATAATAGTAATCGTTGAGAATTTGGAAAGGAAAAACTTTAATTTTCGTTCAAAAAATTATTTCTTTAGCCTCAACAGCAAATTTAAAATCCAAACAAAACGAACAACAACCACAACTTTTAAATTCATTTGTTGAATTATTATCTAGTAGTAATGGAAGTAGTGAAGTTGTTCAACATTTAACTGGAAATTTAGAGAAAATTTTACCTTTTTTATTTAAAGAAATAAATTCTAATGAAAATAAGAAAAATGTAAATTTAAAATAAATAATTTAATTATTAAAATTAATTTTTTAGACAGAAAAACTTCAAACAAAATTAAACCAATTAATTATTAACTGTAATTCATTATTGAGAGGTACTGGGTTTTGGAGAGCTCATGAATCTTATTTAAATTCTATTGCATCACTTAAAAATCTTTTAAGTATTCGAGAAATTAAACAAAATTTTGTGCCTTTATTAAAACAAGAAGTACTTAATGCGGTAAAGAAATATTTTAAATTTTTGAAAAATTTATTTAATCATACAGTTTAACCTTTATTAATTGCCCACCCTCAAATAAATAGCATACTTCCATTAATTACCCCATCCAGCGATAGATTGAAACAATAATTACCCCCTATCAAATACCCTAAAACACGTTTAAATTTCAAACCTCGTATAATTACCCTCCCTCGATTAATTACTCCCTCCAGCGGAAGGCCGAAACAATAATTACCCAGGGTAGTTATTAAAGGATATACGGTAGGCAGAAATTGTCTTTTCTCTTTAAAAAAATTTTTCAATTGTTTTACAAAACACATGTAGGTAAATTCTTTTAAAACTTTAGAAAGCCCTTCCATGTCGAGTAGCAGCTGCAAATTCTCTGTTACTTTTAATGCGTCAATTGCCCGTATCTTCTGATCGTCTTGATATTGTTAAATTCTTTACTGAAGGGCTTGGACAACATTTGAGTTGTTATAGAAGAAGAATTTTATTGGATATTGTGCCTACTTTATTACATAATTTTAGTAGAGAATTTTTTGTTGAACAATTTTTGCCTGCAATTTTAAAGGTTTTTATTGGGGAATTTAGCTATATTATTATAAATTTATTTTAGCTCAGTTTGGATCCAATATCTAATATCAGGTGAATAATTAATTAAAAAATTACATTTCCTCTCTCTTTTTTTACCGCAATCCCCGTTCCTCGTAAAATATTTCCCCGCCCGTGGGGGGATATAAACTATGCGTTTATATCCCCCGACGTCCGCAAAAATTTGTCTGCACTTTTTTCCTTCTTTTTCCTCTCATAAGGATTGAAAATGGTCAAGTTAATAAACCCACATTCTCTCTTTCTTCTCCTTACTTCTTTTCTCATAAATACATAGAATTGCTATTTTTGTGTCTGTCGTCGGTCTAGTCTTTTTTTCAGGCTTTATTTTTAGAGTAAGTCGAGTACCGAGTAATTGGGAAAAACCGAGCTCGAGTAATCCGAGTATTATAATCCCGAGTTCCGAGTCGAGTAATTACGCAAAAAACCCGAGCGGTCGAGTCGAGTAACTCGGGCTCGCTCGAACTCGACTTACTCTACTTATTTTTATCGAGTCGTGCCGTACGTGTCTTGTTCGGACCTTTTTATAAAGATTCATTTTAAAATCATTGTTAGATTGGAGTGATATTGTTATGTCCGAGGGTGTTTCCGTGTCAAATATCATAGGCTCGACTCGATACTTCGATCCGAGTCGGTCCGTTTTGGACCGATTCGGATTTTTTGGACCGACTGTCATTTATATGAATGATACTTATTGTATTTGACGTTTTTTAGAATCTACAAAAAAATTCTTGAGCTTTGTTTTTACTTGACCATTCTTAATATTTATGAGAAAGGAAGAAGCAAGGAGGAAAAAAGAGAATGTGGGTTTATTAATACTTACAATTTTTAACCCTTATGAGAGGAGAAAGAAGGAAAAAGTGCGGACAAACTTTTGCGGACATGGGGGGATATAAACGCATAGTACCAATTAGGGTTGGTTTTGGTCGGTGACTGAGAATAAGATTTGAATATAAGATCATTCATAAATTAATAAATTTGTTTTTTTTCTCAAAATATGTTGTAATTATTTTTTTTTAATTAACTAAAAATTCCATAAAAAATTCCAATATAAACATTTAACTTTATTAGACTTCAACTTTGTCGAACACTTTCAACTATTCGACGATATTTAGTTTTCCCTAAAGATGATGAATGCCTTTCTAGCCTGGAAAGAACTGTTCGGGATTTGTTAGCTTCTGAACAAAATCCTTTATCTCGCCAATTAATCCAACAATTTGCTTGTGAACTTTCAAGAACTGAAAGTGACAAAAAAGAATGTAGAGCAAATAGAACAAAATTGGCGGAAGAAAAGAAATTATGGACAGAAGTGGAAGAGAAGGAAGAAAAAGAAGAAGAAAAGAAAGTGGAAGTAAAGGAAGAAATAAAAATAAAGGAAATTAATAAAGTAAAGGAAGAAGAAAAAATAAAAGAAATAATTCCCAAAAAAGTGTTAATTAAAAAGAAAAAACAAAGAGAAAGGGAAACAGGATCTCCGGAAAGTGGAATTTTTATTGATGAAGAAGAAGAAAATAAACAAAAAAATAAGGAAGAAGGAAATGGACTTTTAAGGTCGGCAACAACAACAAATGTTCCTGTACATGTTTTGGATGTAAAATAATTTAAATAAATTTTTAGTCCATTAAAATTGCGGTTCAACCCCCGTTCCCCAGGGAGGTAATTCCCCGGGAAACAGGGAATTTTTTTTCCACGCGGTTCGAATTCCCCGAAACCCCCGTTCCCCGTAAAATATTTCCCCGCCCCGTAAAATTGAACCTTAATTAAAATTAGGGCTGGTTTGGGTCGGTGATTGAGTATAAAATCATTTTAAAATTAATAAATTTGTTTTTTTCTCAAATAATATTTTAAAATTTTCTAGCCCCCTTCAAAACACACCTCTGCTCAAATTCCTCATTCTCTTTCTTCTGATACAATTGCTCAATTGGCTGCTTATAAATCAACATCAAAACAACCTTCTTCTTCAATTCCCCCACCAGTTCCTCCAAAACCAAATCGTTGTCCACCTCCTCCAACAGAATTATCTCTTCCTCCACCAACATCGTCTTCATCTTCTGTTGGCACAGGCGGTTGGCGAAGGAATATTCCTTCTTCTTCATATTCATCACCAACTTTTTCAGTTAACTCTTCAAACCCAAAAATGGCAATAATAAGACCCCAACCACAAGTAACAGTTGTTCAACGTGCTTGTTCACCTATGCCTTCTGGCGATAGAAAAACTAATTATTCTTCGATGATTGGTTTAGAAAGAGGACATAGTAGAGATAATAGTGCAGTGAGAGAAAATAATGTTGGCGGTACTTATTCAAGAAATTCACGTTTACCTCTTTCTACAGGTTAGAACTTTTTCTCAAAAAAATTTTTCCCTTACTTTTTAAAAAAAATATATTAAGCTCGTTATCGTTCCAATACACCAACAACAACCCCAAATACTCAAGTTCAACATTTGGCTAACAAATTTATGGGTTCAGGTGGTGATGGCACTGAACCAGTAACAGATTCCTTACGTTTAAATAAATATAAACCAAGAAATTCTGTTTCAACATATTCCTCCTCTTCTTCCTCAAATTCTTCCCCAAAAATAAATACTAAAATACAAACAATGAGCCGTTCAGCAAGTGCTCTTCCACCCCCATCTACTACTCGCAATAGACGTTCTGTCTCTCCAGGAATTAATATTTTAAATCAAAATTCTTTACAAACATCAACTTCTTATAGCTCTATTTCTGCTGCTGCAGCATGCCAAAATTCTGGGAATGGAGTTAGAATAATACAGCAACAACAAACACAAAGACGTCCTTATGGATTAATGAGAGTTCAAAGCACAAGTAGTGCTGTTGAAAGAAAACCGGCACAGATTCGATGTCAAGTTATTAGTATGAATTAAAAAGAATATACTTTTTAAGTAAATAAAATATTGTTAAAAAAAGTTTTTAATATTTTAATTAATTCTTAATGTTTTTAATTATTTGCTCAAATTATTTAAATATATAAAAATTTGTAATAATTTTGAAGAGAAATATTTTTAATATTTAAATTTTAATCTAGAAAAAAATTGTTTAGAAATACATATTCAGTGGTATTTCTCTATTTTGTACCTTTTTTTAACTCGAGACAAATCTTATTTTTAAAATTTAAATTTTTGTTTCAAAAGTCAATAATTAAAGGATAATTAATTATTTTATTTTTTATATTTAGAATATTTCTGTATATTTGTTAAGTTTGTTATATTTGTTAAGATAGAGGCATTATAAACCGATTAAACCAGAAGAATATTTTTGAAAATAAATTTTTTATAAATTAAAGAAGAACAATTTTTTAATAATTTTATTAAAAAAATTTATTTTGAATATGTATGTATTTATTAATTATTTGAATATACTTTTTAGGGTAATAATAGAAAACAATTTTTAAAAAGAGATAGAGGCATTATAAACCGATTTTGTTGATTAATTAAAAATATAAATTAAATAAAAGAAAATATGTGGATATGTAAATATATTTATAGAGATTTTTTTAAAAATTATTTTGAGATCAAATAATTAATTAGAAAGTAAAGGAATTGTGACTTAGATTTGAAAAAAAACAAAATTAGTAATTAATTAATTAAACAGAATTATTTTTGCCTTCCTTCCTTTTTTCTTTAATAATTTTATTCAAAAATTATCGCCTCTTTTTTCACTCCAAATTTTTCTTTCCAACCAATAACACAAAGACAATCGAATGGCAAAAGAACTAAATCAGGTTTATATCCAACATTATTTGAATGGATTTTGGAAGAAGAATGGTGACGAACTAAAGCATTAACCCAACCTTTAAAATTAATTTCTTTCTAAAATTTAAAATAAAAAAACTCAACGATATGTATTTACACAATTAGCCCCAACAGCACATTCTTTACATTTACTTTTCTCAATTGGCATTTCATCGGCAGAATGTTCACAAAATTTAACTTGAAATTTAGTGTTTGGATGTAAATAAACTGGCTCTTCAGTTGTTTTACCTTTAAAAAATTATTTTCTTTAAATTTTAAAAAATTAAATCCAAACTAATTGAACGAATAATTGAAGCATTTAAATATTTAATTTTAGAGCAAACACTTTCTTCCTTCACTTCCTTCTCCTCCTCTTCTATTAAATTATTAGAAATATCAAAATCCTCAATTTTTTCTGTTAATTTTAAATGAAGTTTTCCTTAATTTAAAAATATTTTTTAATGATTTAAATTAATTAAATACCTCCAAGTAAATATAAATTTTTATTTCCATTAGTTAAAGATCGACAATTAACTGAAGAACAACAAACAAATAAAAAGAAGGTAATTATTAATAAATTTTTTGTAGAAAAGCAAACAGTCAAGAAATGGCAAGACATTATTAATTAATTATTTTTTTCTAAATTAAATTAAAATTTAAATTATTGGAAAGTTAATTTAATGAAGGAAACACAAAGTTAGTCTTAATTGTGATAATAAAGCATATTAATTTTTTAAGTGAAAATCAGAAATACCGTATTTTTTGTATTAGAGCCCCATGGGGCTCTATTTTTCAACTATCCTTCAAAGTGGGGCTTTATTACAACGTGGGGCTCTAATAGAGCGTGGGGCTCTATTTTTCAACCAATTTTTGAAAATATATAAGGGAATTTTCAATTATAAGTAAGGCAGTGATATGTATGCAACTGCCTATTTTTTACTCAAATGGTGAAATTTGTCACAAAAACAAATTTCACCATTGTGATATTTCTAAAGTTAATAGTTAGCGTGTACAGTATGGCACGATTATTTGGATTTGAGGTGGATTTAAAGCCGAATTTTAATTTGTGGATGGTTCGAATCCTATCGAGCCTTTGAAGGTTCGATTATATTTTGCTTCAGTCCGCACGGTCACTACGTGTATATATCTCGGTTCAGTCCCAATTGAAGAATATAGATGGGATTAAGGTGATTAAGAAGATATTTGGAGATTAATAAGGATATCGAGTGATTTTGAGAGTATAAATGATTTGGGGATTAATCGGATAGCGGAGGATTTCTGAGATGAATCTGCTGATAACTAGGCTGATCTCGCCAATATCTATGCTTGCCAGTATATAAAAGAATCTCTGATATCTCTTATAACATCCAAATCCCTCTATTGTAGAGGATTTGGAGCAGCTTAAGGTGTTTTTATCCCCAAATATTCTCTTAATCACATATAATATCTAAATTTGGCACAGAACATTAGATAAAAGGAAAAAAAACAGTATAGTTATTAAAAAATAATAATTTATTATACAATAGGTAAATTTTAGAAAATAGGGCTCTATTTCAGCGTGGGGCTCTAATACAGCGTGGGGCTCTATTTTTCAACTATCCTTGAAAGTGGGGCTTTATTACAGCGTGGGGCTCTAATTCAACGTGGGGCTCTAATACAAAAAATACGGTATATAGTTAAACTAAGGCTCCAAATGAGAAATAGAGTAAAGGATCAAGAGGGGCATTTAATCAAGAAGGTGAATCAAAAATGACAAAGGAACATATAAATAAGAATAAATTCAAAAAATGTTTTGGGGGAAGGCTTTTGAAATGACAAAATGTAAAGATTTAAAAATTTATTTTTTAG
The DNA here is from genome assembly GCA_963681835.1 of Meloidogyne enterolobii. Lineage (NCBI taxonomy): Eukaryota > Metazoa > Nematoda > Chromadorea > Rhabditida > Meloidogynidae > Meloidogyne > Meloidogyne enterolobii. The sequence goes on from CAVMJV010000044.1 coordinate 1,475,290, forward strand.
ATCATACACTAAGAATTAAAGACATAAATAAAAATAAGTACATCCATCCACTAGTTAAAAACACAAAATTTAAATAACAAGGAAGCTAAGAAAAATATTATTATTATTCTTATTTTTGTTCAATCTACGCAAAACAAACTCGTTAAATTTTAACAATAGACAAACTTTTTATTTTAAAAATGAGTAAATTTAAAAATATAAATAAAATTTTAGGTACTTATTTAAATTGCGCAGGTTCATTTATGTATTTTATTTATTCACAAAAAAGTCTTTAAAAATTAATTTTTAAAAATGTCGTGATATCATTGACGTAAATAATTTGTTCTTTTATTTGCAAAAATCATTTCATTTTATTTAATTTAAATATTAATTTATTATTATAATTACTTATTTAATTTACGTAAATATTAATAAAATTTTCAAGAAAATATTTTGAGTAAATATAATTCTTGACTTTTTCCTTAAAATTAATTTATAATAAAAGTAGAAAGAAATAACTATTTAATAATAAAAGAGTTTACAGAATGACGAATTAAAATAGGAGGGAATTTCCAATAAGCCAATTAAATCCCTAATAATAATATTTTATTCTGACAATTAAATAGTTAATTTTTAATTAGGTATAACAGATTTAATTATATCTCGAACTTTCGCTGTCTCTAAGAATCTAAATTGCAAGTTCAAGACTATAGTACCGGATTCATAATTGTTAAATCCGGGACACACTGGTATAGTTCTATTCACCTCGACAAGCTGGTGTGGTTCGATTCAGCTCGTCGATGTGCATACCTTGCCTTCGCGGGACCATATAGTGTACTAGAAACCCGGGAATCGGAAAACGGCAGTCGGGTCGGGAAATGACATCGGGAGTCGGAATAGGTATAACGGAGCATTACCCAGTGAATAGTTCTAGTGATTATTGTTTTTAAATTTTTATTAAAATTATTTTCTCAATAAAATAAAGTTTTTTATAAATAAACAAATAAATTATATTTATTTTAAATTAAACTAAAAATATTTCTAATTCGAAAAAATATTTATTATTTAATTTACATTTAATTAATACAAAAATATTTTTATTATTTTTAAAAATTTTTCTTTTATTAAGTAATTGCACTTTAAAACAATTTTCTAAAGTTATTATTTGCACTTTATAAATTAATTTAAAAATTGGAGTAAATGAATTGGATAAATTTAATTTTAAGAAAAAAATAAATATTTAGGTAATTTATTTTTAAAAAATAAATTAAATAAATAAATAAAAACTATTTTTAAATGATAATTCTCAATTTGTTTTATTATTTCAGCGAATAAAATTCTGTTAGATTAGAAGAAATAATAAAACAAAAATTAAATTTAAAATATATACTAGGTCACAAATATTTATAAGGATATAAACAAATTAAATAAAAATTATAATTTATTATTAAAATAAAATAATTGACAGGTGTTTTTGAGAATAATAAAGATCAAATAATATTTATTCATTTTAAAAATAATTTATTTATTTTTTAATTTGCCAATTTAATTTAAATATTTTATTGGAAAATAGAAACAATTTTAATGTCAAAATTTATTGGAATTATTTTAAATGTAATATTTAATTGTATTTTTAATTTATAAAATTTATTAGAAATATTTTTGATTAAAAATATAAGGAAGGAATAGGGAGGGGGGAAGTAAATATATACGTACTACATTTAAAAATCTTTTCTAAGGAGGAAATAAAATAATTCAAAACTTTATTTTAATGTAAACAATATTTAAAAATTAAGATTTTTCTCTCAATTTTCTCAAAGTATTAAGGTATCTAGCCTAAATCATTTTAAATATTTAAAGTGGCTAGGATTAACCCTCCAAAATGTTTGAAAAAAATTTTTTGTTAAATTTTTTTGGTTGAAAAATGTTGGAGATTAGTTAAAGCTTTTAATGTATTAGCTTTTTGTCATTTTTAAAGGATTAACCTTCCAAAATTGTTTTGACTTTTAATTTGGATGGCACGGATAATTAAAATTATTTATTCTTGATCTTTAGTTCTTGTTACAGTCCGACCACCCTGTAAAACATTCCACTTGCATCCGTATACCCCCTATTAATTATCCTCTCTCAAAAGATTTCCCAATCTATCGAGAGGTTGAACAATAATTACCCACTCTCAGATAATAATAGAGAGGATAATGAGAGATTAAGAAGTAATGAGCGGGGATTATTTAAGTTTAACTATGAATCAACAAAGTAAAGTTGAAAATATTTTAAGAAATTTATTTCAATTATTTCTTAAATTTTGTATTTCTTGCAGTTTGAATTTATAACTCTCGAACGTAAATAAAAATTAAATAAAAAGAATAAAATAATTATTACGTTTGCAATAAGAAGAATTTTTTCAAATTAAAAAAGTGCAAATTTAAGTATTAAATTGAATTCTCTTATAAATTTCTTTTTTAGATTTTTAAATACAAGTAAGATATAGTACACAAAGGTATCTACGTATTTAAATAAGTAAATGATTCATCTTAATTTTTAATTGTAATCTTAAATCCAAAAAAATTAAAAAAATATTTAAATATTATTTATTTATTTTTATAAAAAGCAGAAATAAAAATTCGACACTCAAAGACAAATAATAAAAGTCAAAAAGTATTGGACCTATGCATCAATATGTGGAATGTATATACCGAAATTAGTACTGTCCTTTAGAGGATGGTAGAAAAATAGAATTAATATATTTATATTCTGAGATTAAATACTATATTTATTATATTTAAATATTTATTATAATACATTTTTCTTCGAAAATAAAAAAAATAATTTTTACAAAAAATTGAAAAATAAATAATTAATAATTCTAATATATTTTTTTTTACAAAATAAAATTTATTTAAGGAAATATAGAAAAGTTGTAAAAAAGTGTCGGGCTAAAAGCTCCCTCACTTTATTTTTAAGTTCTTTCGTTAATTGATAGGATTTTAAGGACATTAAGAAGGAAATCTAATGGAAAAATGGTTTAATGCTTAGGGATTTAGGTTGTTTAGTATATTTTTGTATTAAAAATAAATGAAAATAAAATGTTTTTATAAAAATTATTTTTGTTAAAAAGAGGATAAATAAAATGAAAGTTTCATGTTTGGTTTAAATATAAAGCTATTTCAAATTAAAAATTATATTTAAAATTATTTACATAAAAATTAAAGTTTGTATTGAGATATAAAATTTCGGAAAGAAATCTGTTTGTTAACTATAGCTGATTGCAAAAATCGCTTTATCATAGAGTGAACATATTAGTCACCAGCAGTGATGGGAAAGCTCCAGTTCCAGAACTGAAACCGTGGAACCGGCAAAGTTGTGGAACGGTTCCAGAGAAATTTTGGAACTTTCCCATCACTGGTCACCATGTCTAATTAATAAGTACTTTTGGTAAACAATATCCTTTTGATAAAAAATACTAAGAAATAAGGGGTAAATGTCCAGCTCGATCCCATATGTACTGGATAATAATTTAAAATATAACAAAATAATATTTTAAATATTTTATCAAATCATATTAATTAATATTATTTGTAAAGGCATTTGTAAAAGATTATACAAAAAGGCTAAAATATACAAGTGAATTTTATTTTTTAAGAAATAAATAAATACAAATATGGACGTAAATGATGTTATTTATCTATTAAGGTATTTTATAAATAAATATTTTATTTCTAGAGGGAGAAGTATATTATTAACAAGTAAAAATAAAAATAACATGGAATTGGGAAAGCCTTTTTGCTATTAAATGGCAGTGAAATTTGGTTTTAGAATAAACAAAATGGGGGAGGGGGATTCCCTTTATTATTAAATAATTACATAATTAAAAAGGTTATAATTTTTTAAAAAAGGAGACAGAAAAATAAATAAAAAAGGTGTAAATGCAACTTCAATTCCGCCCCAAGCTGTACCAGTTTAGAGAGTTATTTTACAAAAAAAACAAAGAAAATATTTAAAAATATGTAATTATTTACAGATAAATATGTAAATATTTCTATTTTTGATTTTTGTAAATGAGACAAGTAAATTAGGCTTTTAACAATCTTTTTTAAATAAGGTATTAAATGGAATAGTAAATGTCAAGTTTGCTACGTAAATTGTTTACATAAAAAGAGAGAGAATGTCTTAAAGTTAATTTAAAAGTTTATAAAAATATTAAGAAAAAAAAGAGTTTAAAATTATTTAGATTAACATTTTTTGGTATTTGGATTTTAGTTCTAAGATTTTAGGTAACGAGGGTATAATAAATAGGAACCTTTCTTATTTTCGAGATATTAACCAGTGTTTGGAAGCTCGTACCAAAATTCGTACTCGTACCTGTGTACGAGTACGAAAAAAAAATTGACAAGTGCTACTACGAGCCATTTTCAAAATTCCAAACCTTGATATTAACTAAAAATAATTTTCAATTTCATAATTAAATATTAAACAAAATTAGGTACTTTATTAATATCCCGCCCCCTCCCTATTTGAGTCTCAGATTAATTTTTCCTTTTTTAGAAATCATTTATTTTTCTCGGGCATTATATGTAAAAGGCAAATTAGAAGAAGAAAAAAATCAAAAAGGAGGTAAATCTAATTTGCCTTTTACATACATATAATGCCTGAGAAAAATAAATGATTGCTAAAAAAGGAAAAATTAATCTGAGACTCAAATAGGGAGAGGGGGGGGGGCGGGATATTAATAAAGTACCCAAAATTAAATATAAAAAATTATAAATTTTTGTTTAAAAATTTATGTCGTAAATATATAAATAAATATAATAAAGATTAACATAAAATTTTAGAATATTTTTAAAATGTCTGTTTTGTTCCAAAATCCATTATAGTAAAGCTAGTGCTGGGCCAGGATGGTATTGGGATGTTGGGCGGGTTGCGTGCGATGTTAAGGGCCCCGAGAGGCGATGCCGATGAGTATAATGCGGAGCGGAGGGTAGGCCTTTCTATGCGCTTGTATAATGCTGGTCGGTTACGAGACCGACTTGCCCGGGAATAATGTGCGCTGAATGATAAGCTCTTGGCTTCTTCTGCAGGATTAATGAATAAGCTCTCAGCTTCTTCGGCCGGTTATTCACTTCTCTATTGATTACTTTCCAACTGACTGGTGAACAGTCGACTGATCCCCTTTTCACTATTTTCCACTTAGTTTTATCCTAAGGCCTTATTTGTCATTCTCCTCCCCTTATTCAATCCTTTCCCACAGGAACTAAAGTTCCTTTTCTCCATCCTTGCCCATCCGGATCAAAGTACGCCTTACACCTCCAACCCCGGGGAAGACCGTCCCCTGGTCTTTTCTTAATTTCCCAAATTTTAATTTTATTTTTATTTTTCATTTTATTTTATTTTCAAACCCACCACAGTTTACAGCTTTACCATGTGCCCCAAGTTTGTGCCTCCATTTTCTATCTTCTTCTTTTCTCATCTTCTTCTACAGTCTCTTGCCAAGTGTCCGGGATTTCCACATCTGTTGCAAATAAGTTGTCCTCTTCCTGTTCGTAATTCGCCACCGCGTATTAGCTTAACTTCTTCAACTTTAACTTCGATTGACCTTCCTTTTAAATCGTTGAGTATTCCATTCGAGTCTCGTGTTGGTTCTTCATTTTCCATAACATCCAAATAGCGTTCGTCAACAAAGGGAGTGTGTTGTTTTGCCGCAGTGATGAATCTTCTCCACGTCTCGCCTTCTCGTATAGCTTCAAAATCGGCAATAATGATTAATCCGCTTTGTGCCCTGGATAACGCTACGGTGGCGCGCCTGCTATCCTTCAAAAAGTCAGAGGCATCGGCGCGAGCTGCTGAGCCAGGTGATTTAGTGCTCGTTGTTACAAGAATGATTAAGCGGTGCTCGCGGCTTTGAAAAGCATCTACAGAGTTCACAGCTACCTGTAGATTTTCTTGGTAGAGTCTTTCTCTAATCTTTTCGCATTGGTACGTGTATAGACATATAATGGCAACACCTTGAGGATCTCGGTGCTCCAGCGCTTTTGCAATTATAATAGCTGCCTCAGTCTGTTCAGGTGAAGAAAGAGAGTAGGAGGCGCTGTCTTGCTCGATTGTTCCTCGTATATTTAGAAGTATGAGAGGAACATCGTTCACCGGAAGATTTATTCCAAGCTTCGTCAATCCTGTGCGCTTTGATGCGGGAACTGCAGCGATTACTCGTTCGTCGTGTTTTTCATACGAGGAATAGTTGAAGCATTCAGTTATAATGGGATGCGAGCGGTAACATCGTTCCAAAATGGTGACTGATACTCTTTCGCAATTTTCCATTTGATCAGTCACGCTTTCAAGACCGTAACCGCTTTGAATTACTTCTGGTAGTTCTTTCAAATGCGTGCCCAGTTGACGGACGTCCCCCGTCAAGAGAACAGACCGGACAAGTGGTAATTTGCACAGAAGGTGAACCATCATGGAGAAGCTTGTCTGAGTGACCTCGTCGATTATAAGGTGAGTGGTCGATATGTGAGCGCGTGGTATTCCTAAACACATATAGATTGTTCCGAAGATCGCATTTTTAAATTCTCTAGCCAAATAAATTTCCCCAACTTTTCTTTCTTTGGTGTGACGTGGTTTGTCTTTGATATGTGCCAGTAATCCGTTACGTCTCTCTTTTCAGAACCTTCTAACTTCTCTACAAATTCTCCCTTTATTTTATTTTCAAGTTGGTGTTCCCTAAGTAGCAGTATTTGATCTCCATATCGGATGCGTGCTGTCGAGGCGAAGAATGCCAACATCTCACTGCCAAGATTGATTTGGGCACTTTCATCGATCAACTTGCTCACAGGCAAGTTTGAATTTGCCGTGGCCAAGACTGCAATTTTTGGGTCCTTCTTCAGAGCTGCGGCTATACATGCGGCTGCCAGGCGCGTTTTTCCTGTACCTGGGGGCGCCTGCTGGTAATGTAGGCGCCCCCTTCCTTCATGCAGCCAATTGGAGAGTGTATTTTGCTGTTCTTCATTTAAACTCTTTACACACTCTAATTCCTTCGGAATATCACCTCCAACCACCGAATCGTCCGTCCCTGGACGACCGAATAGCGCCTTGAGTATTTCAGTTCGTGGAGATTTTTCTTCTTTAATTAATTGAGTTGGGGTATGTAGGCCAAAAGTATCGGCTTGATCGCGGTATCCGCCGGGTGTTTCGGCAACTTGAATAATTGTTAACATCCCGTGTGTCATAGCTTCAAAGTCTTCATCGTGTTCATAAAGACCTTCATTTGGGACTAGAATTATATTAACTTCAATTTGTAGTAGACCGTCGTCTCGATCACATTTAAATACTTCTTTTATATAACCGTTAGCAAATGCCTTCCTTTCAAAACCAGTTTTAGCAGTTACTGGTGTATCTTTTGTCCAAATACTGAGTACTTTAGCTATGTGGGCTTTTTGTTCGTGTATGTGGTTAATCGTGAATGTTCTCTTCTTTTCATCTTCAATTGGTTTAACTACTCCAAAATAACTGGTTTCCATTCTACCAACCTCTTCATTTTCTGCTGCAGTGATTAAAGCTGCTGCGATTATGTCTTCAGCTAACTTCATCTCCTTCAACGTATAATCTTTATCAATTGGAAATACTTTCGGAAGTCCTGTCTTCGTTAACCAGCGCCATTTTTCAGTGAACGGTTCAGCACAGGCTAAGATTTGAGATCCTTCTTTAGCCATAATTTCTGTTCCGAGTCTATATGATCCTCCGGGTGGGACTATATAATTTGTTCCTATCATCCAACCAGCTGGGATTGGAGCTAATTTTAGATTTACAAATTCTGATAGCCGTGTTTTTGATAAGTCAAGACCGTGTCTGCATTGTTTTGCGTATAGCATTCCAGATCTCTCCATTCCATACGCTGTCACACGAGCTAGCGCTGCTTTGCCTTCTTTTTTCTTCAGATATACAATAATTCCTGTTTTGGTAGTCCAATACGGAAAGTGAGTGACATCAATCATTAATGCTGTGGCTTGGTAACTTAAAATTCCTGTATCCTTTCTATACCAATTATCAATAGTAACTTGTCTTCTTCCTTCAATCCATGCAAATTTATTTACAAATATTGAGTCTCCTGGAAATAATGGACGTTCAAGATCGGTTGTTAATTCATCGGGAATTTCAATTGCAAAAGGCCACATCGATAGTTTTTCAGGGTTTGGAATAACTGCGATTGATCGTTTCTCTTGCACTTGAGAAACCACATATCTCTTCTTTCGACTTGCAGTTATGGCTTCCTCTTCAATCTTCTCTTTCTTCTTTTCAGATTTTGATTTTACTTCTTGCCATTCCTGATTTTCAAAAGCCTTATTAGAAATTATTCTTCTTTATTCGGGTTTTCCCAGTTAGAAGATGATTGGGCCCATTCAGATTCGTTTATTTCGCCTTCCTCCATTTGTTCTTCTTCATTTTCCTCATTTATTTCCATATCTTCTTCAAGAATAAGCTTTTCCATACTTTCAGAAATTTCTTGTCTTTCTTCTTGTTCAGCGTCTTCCATGATCTTTTGGAAGGCTTCTTCTTCTTCCACACTTGTATGTGTGGTTGATTTTGGTTTTTGTGAACCCGTAGGTTCCATGGTCATAAGACCAGCATTTTTGTTTAGAGTTTTTGAATCCGTGGATTCCATGGTCAAAAGACCAGCAGTTTTATTTAGAGTTTTTGAATCCGTGGATTCCATGGTCAACAGACCATCATTTTTATTTAAGCTTTTTGAATCCGTGGATTCCATGGTCAAAGGACCAGCTTTATTTGTTGTTGTTGTTTCATTTTTCTCAGTTTTGAAATAGAAATGACCGCGGCCACGTTTTCTAACATTTTGATTGTCCATTTATAACTGAAAATTGAAAAAAAAAATTTAAAAAAATTTTAAATTGGGAGAGAAAAAAAAAATAAATGTGAGTTAAACACGCGGTTATGTAAAAAAAAATTAAATGTGAGATAAAATACGCGAATAAAGAAAATTGATTAATTGAAATAGTTTTAAATGATTTTGTTAGAAGAATAAAAATTAAAAGATTGATTAAGTGAAATTAGATGAATAGAATAAGAGTTTTGAATGTATGACCCCTATAAGTTTTATTTTTTAAAAGGAAAACTTTTTCTTTTTTGGATTTTCTCGTAAATTATATTTCTTGTAAGTGTTCTTTTCTACTATTTCAGTATTTGAGTTTTGATTTTCCTGTATATCGGGAGTTTCGATTTCTTGGGAAATATTTTCATTTTCAATACCTTCGTTTTCTTCAGCTCTTGCCAGAGCTTTTTCTTCATCACTCGATAATTCAGGTACTGTACAAGCGGGTGTTAGTGCTTCAAAACACTTCTTTAGTTGATTTATATGCACTTTTCTGGATGTACCCTGAGGTGAGTTACAACTTACTATTGTGACATGTACTCCTTCAATTTTTACTACTCTAAATACACCTTTCCAAGGCATATGAAATTTCTTAGAAGTTCCTATTTTCCCTGCATAGTTTCTGAGTAATACTCTATCTCCTACTGTGACTGTGGGATTTCTTACTAATTTGTCATATTGAGTCTTTGCTCTTAACTGTGCTTGCTTATTTGCTTCATCTGCAGCCTCCCAGGCGCATCTAAGTGAAGTGATTAGTCTTTGCTTAAATTCGGAAATGTCTGTAAACGCAACAGGACTGTACACTGACGGGTCTAGTATTTGGTCTACGCAAAAGATAGGATCACGACCAAACATGAGAAAGAATGGCGTTTCACCTGTCGACGTGTGTATCGAAGTGTTATAACAGAAGCATGCGCAGTCTAAAAATTCGTCAAAATCTGGTTGATCCTTACTTATGTACTTGGAGAGAATATTATGGAATGTTCTAAAGGATCTTTCAGTCACTGAGTTTCCTTGAGACCAGTGTGGTGTGGCATAGCTTTTATTAATGTATAACATTGAGCAGAAGTCCTTAAAGAATTCGCTTGTGAAAGCTGTGGCATTGTCAGTTACTAGTTCTACGCAGCCACCATATTTTAAATAACAATTATTGAGAAATGCTCTTGCTAGAGTCATTGCTTTAGTGTCTGGTACCGGTACTGAAATAACGTATTTAGTGAACCAGCAAATTATATTCATTACATGCTTATTGCCATTTTGCGTTAATGGGAATGGTCCTGCAAGATCTAACCCTACTTTAGCAAATAGTGTGTTTACTGGTACCATTTGCATTTCTGCCCTGTATGGTGGATTGGGTGAGTGTCTAAGTTGACAAGTTATGCAATTTCGTGTCCAAGTTAAAATATCAGCGTGCATTCTTGGCCAATAATATTTTCTACACTTCTTGAGGGTCTTTTTCAAGTTCATATGTCCACCCCCTAGTTGTGAGGAGTGAAATGAGTCAAAAATAAGAGCCCTGAGTGACGATGGTACGAATATTCTTGGTTTTAAATTCGGAAGTTTGTGACATAGTATATCCCCTATAATTCTCAGGTTTTCAGCATTTAATACGAATTTCTCCTGATCATTGGGTGATATGTCTTCTGGGAGTTCCCCGGTTTTTATAAATTTAATATAGTCTGCAGCTTCCATGTCATTTTCTTGTTCTTGCTTAATGTCTATAGCATAATTTTCATTTTCTTTCCTAAGTGTTAACACTGAAGCGTAATGTTCATTAATAAGCCCATCTTTTATAGGGAGCGTGAAACAAACTGGGAATTCTGCAATGTCTTCTAATTCAGTTTGCTCTTCTTCTGGTTGATTTTGCAATCGTGAGAGTGCATCAGCGAGTAGATTTTCTTTACCAGCTATGTGTACAATTTTGATATTGTAATTTTGCAATTCTATAAGCCAGCGTGCTAAATTTGGACTTGCATCTGCTTTCTTTAGTAGGTACGCAAGAGGTTTATGATCTGTGTGCAGTTCTATTTCAGCCATATAAATAAAAGGTCTGAATTGTCTTAAAGAAAATATTATGGCGCCCAGTTCGATTTGGACGGGTGCCCATTTGCGTTCTGAAATTGTTAGAGTCCTGCTACAGTACGCGATTGCTTTATATGTATTATTTTCAATATCTTTTTGCATTAGAGCGCCTCCCTGTCCAGTAAGGGACGCATCGGTGAATATGTGGAAAGGTTTTTCGTAATCCGGAAATACAAGAACTGGTTGACTAGTTAAAATTTTCTTGATTTTATCAAATGCTTGCTGTTGTTCGTCACCCCAATGGAATTCGATTTCCTTCCTAGTAAGCTTTGTGAGAGGTTCAACTATTAGCGAAAAGTTTTGAATATGCTTTCTGAAAAATGATGCCATGCCTATAGCTTGCCTAACTTCTTTGACAGTGGTGGGTGCAGGTAAATTATTTATTGTTTCAACTTTAGCGATACTGGGAGTGTACCCTTTGGCATTTATTGTGTATCCTAAGAAATTCATTTCCCTTGAGGCAAATATGCATTTCTTGGGACTTATTTTTAGAAAATACTTTCTTAATCTGGTAAAGACCTGCCTTAATGCATTTAAATGTTTATCAAAGTCTGGAGATTTTGTAAAGACTAGGAAATCATCTACATATGCTAGAACACACTCATCTAATCCGCTTATTACATGCGCCATTACTCTCGCAAATGCGCTTGTTGCGTTCCTTAGTCCAAAAGGCATGTGTGTCATTTGGTATATCTCATCTTCCATTATTACTCCACATTTTCTAGAAGCTCTTTCTGTTAATCTAATCTGTAGGTAACCGCTTGACAAATCTAGTGAGGAATAATAGTTGCAGTTTCCTATCCTTTCCATTATTGATTCTAATCGCGGAAGAGGAAAGTGGTCTGGGACTGTTACTTCGTTAAGCTTCCTAAAATCAATGCAAGGTCTTAAACCTCCATCTTTCTTTTGTACTAGAACTATGTTCGATACCCATGGAGTGTCTGATTTAACCATTACTCCAGATTTTAAAAGTGCTTCAATGTGTTTCTGAAGTTCTTCTCGGTATTTAAATGGAACTCTATGTGGCCTAGATGTTATAGGTTCTTCAGTCGTGGTAATAATGTCATATTCACCTGCTATACATGACCCTAGATCATATTGTGTTTTACTAAATACATCAGAAAATTCTTCACACAATTTTTCTAATTTTTGTCTATCTTCCCCCTGTACTGAGCTTTTAGAAAAGTCTACCTTGAATGTCGGATTTGCTTCTACAGTGTTTACATATTCATTGACATTAATGTTTTCTACCTGTGTTACCCATGGCTGTTCATTAATTGACCAAACCTCATCAGCCAGAGCAATGTGCATTCCTTTACATATGTGCTTTGGTTCAGTTGTTGGATTGGCAATCAAAATTTTGTTTTCTTTTGCATTTGGTGTGACCACTGCCTCAATGAGTGCAAGATGGTCCTTCTCAAGCCTTTGGTCCAGTGAGTGTACAAGTGCCAATTTTTCTCCTCCATTAGTTTTAATTTTCACTGAAACAAGTCCGTGTTTTCCTGGTAAAATTGTTTTAGCTTCAATAGCTGCTACACGCATGTTTCTTGATTTTGCCTTGTTTTTGTCTGAATAATTAAATTTATTTTCAAAATTAATTTTTCCTTTATTAAAATCGAATGTTATTGGGGGAAGTCTTTTCAAAATGTCACATCCTATAATTAATTGGTATGTTCTATTTCCTGTGATTTGATTATCTTCTACTACTCTTATAGTTACAGGTAGTTTAGTTCCCGCCATTTCTAATAATACTTCAGCTTGAGCTAGTACATTAATTTCATGCCCTGAGGCAGACGTTATACTAATTGTTGCTGGGGTTAGGTTTAGTCCTAGAGTCCTTGCAAGTGAGATAGGAGCAATCGATATACTCGCACCTGTATCAATTAAACACTTTACTGCTTTGTTGTTTATAAACACCCCAGTTATTGTGGGACATGACTGTAGGGTATTTATAGAAAAATTTTGTGATGCCGTGGCATCCATGTCTTTCGACAGCTTTTTATCACACATTTTGTTTGCTCTCATGACATTTACAGTGTGACCTTCAGTTTCTACCGATTGAGGAAATTTAGAAACCTTTGGGATCCAAGACATTTTTCGTCTTTGTGACCTTACACTTGGAGTTTTGTCTCTTTTAAACTCAGGATTTTTGTTAACTTTTACCATTGGAATCTCTTCTGTGTTTCTGTTAATGCTTGTAGCTCTAGCTCTGTTAATTATATTTTGACTTTGCCCAAATAGCATATTACCTAATTGTCCTTGACCTAAATAATTTTCTGCTGCTTTAATTCCCCATCTTATCACTAAATCTAGAGTTAATATGGCTATTAAAATTGATATTATAACCTTCCAAATCCATGTATAGTCCCCAATAATTTCAGTAACGAGACTATTTCCTGCCTCTTTCCATTGATCGGAGAGCGTTTTTACTATATGCATATCTTTTTGTTCAATGCGATATGAAATTTCGCTTGCACGGACTAGGTTACTCATGAATGTATGCGTTTTGAGATCCGTGAGATTTACTAACATTAATTGATGGAATGAGTGTGATTTTATTTCAGGTATGCTGTAGGATTTGAGTTCCCTTAAATTGATTGGACGGGGTTGAATTTTTCTAAATTCCCCTGAGGTCTGGTTTACTTCTAGTACCTCATGATTTATTTCCACAATTATTTTCCCATATATTGAACAAGGTGCTTTTCGAGCTGTGGGTTCAATTGTCATGGTTAGTGGATTAAGAAATGCTAAGTGTTCCCGACTTTCTGCTTTGAACTGAATTGGGATTAAGTCAAAACATTCGCTAAGATTAGTAGCCATGAATGAGTATTCTTCATTTTTTATTGGTATGCATGGCCATACACGCAGTAGTGATGACCCTTCTCGTTTTGCCGTGACATAGTCATTTTCAAATATCATTCTAGCTAAGCCCGTTGGGTTGGACAAATATGCAGCAAGTGCCCATTTCTTAACTAGATCCAAATTTTGGCAAAAGGTTTTAAGCGAATGCGTGAAAGTAAATGTTAGAGTGTCAGCCATTTCTCGATCTAAATATGTTAGCTTCGCTGCCATTTCGGGTGATGTTACTAAGCTAAGTTTCTGGTTACTGTGGCTTCTTTTAGAGCGACGCCTAGTGACTATAGCTAGTCCTTGTTCGGAAATTTCTAGAATATTACTGCAATCCCAAAATTTTGGAGTAGGTTTAGCAAAATGAAGTGCTATTTGTGCGTCATCCGATAACCAGGTGTTATCTAAAAATTTTCCTTCCCAAGTCCCAATTTTGATATATCGACACATTCTATCCTTTGTGGGTTCCCATTTTAGTACAGTATTGTCACTTAATACACAAAGACCTCTCGAATAGGAGCAATTATTACTTTCCCCAAATGAGGTTCCTATACCTTCTTCACCCCAATGGGAATTAATTTGTACACTAAATAATAAGCAATTTTCGGATTGGACCTCGGTCCACCAAAACGATCCTATAAACCACATTTTCGGACTCGCGTCTATTTTATTTGAAGTGGTCCAAAGATCATTTTCTTCAGTTAATTTACCTAGACTACATTCTTTATTTTTAATCATTCTCTTACATTCTTGTTCATCTACTGGGAGAATTTCTGAGCCTACAGGTTCATTGATTGGTACATTAGAAAGAGTTGTAAATTTTCTAAGAGTTTTTCTTATTTTTCTACAAGCCCATCCTTGTGTCGTGTACTCTAAGTCATTTAACATGTATACATTTCTAGTTTGTGAAATTGGTACATGAGAAATATTTGGAGCGGGTATTGGACAGTCTGTCATGTCTGGAAGAGACCATAAAGTAGACTGTTTTTCAGTTTGACATATCATTGGGTACTGTGGAATTGATAATCTTTCAATTGCCTGCAGCGGTGCTGCTAGCGCTAATACTAGAATTACCATTGGAAGTAGTTTGGGACTTAATTTGAAAGGTTCCCAAGAGACAATTGAAGGTTTTTCCTTCTTAACATTTAATTGCTTTTCTTCGGGTTCGTCATTTATTGGCTTTGTTTCACCATGTAAGAGATTAACATTTTGTGAGGCCCCATTATTTTTAGAACTTCCCACCTGCATGTTCCTTAGCGTTGATAATATTTCTTTTAGCATACCACTATCATTGGACATATTTGATGGACCAACATCTGGTTCCATTCGGCTTTGACTACGTTGTGTTTGAAAGTCTGCAATTCTGGTGCGACATACATTCGCAAAGTGACCAACTTTCGAGCAATAATTACAAATAGGTCTGTTGTTCCATCGTCGATCATTAGTTGGTGTTCGCATTTGTCTTGAGTCACGATAGTTCATGTCTCGTCGAGGGTTGTGTTGCCTAAATTCTCCAAAATTATTTCGATTATTTTGAAAATCATTTCTATTTTGACTTTGTCCCCACCTTTGACCGAGCTTTTGTCTATTTGGATTAGTAGGATTCAGTGATTGGAACTTCCCTGGTACATTAAAGGAATTTGATTGTTGCATTGCATGCACTTCTTGAGTTGGCATGTCAAACATTGATCCAGTACCTCCAGGTAGCATGATTTCGACTTCACGAAGATCTAAGCATAATTGTTCAAAACCTCTATCTGTCTGTGAAAAGTTTAGTAATTTCATACAAAATGCTATGTTAGGTCTTAAACGTTCTAATAAAAGTTCACATAAGTACCGTTTTTTGTTTGGACCAGAAATATCAGCAGCTGTAGCCATTGCCAGAGGTCTAAAGCGTGATAGGAAATCTTTGACTGACTCACCTTCATGTTGGCGGCACATTAAAAGCGCTTGCCTTGAGAGGGCACGTCGTTGAGGAGAGTCCAACTCCTTTCTTATGCTTTGAAGTGCCATTTCACACGTTAATTTTTGAGTTGGAGACAATTCTTCAAAGATTCTTTTGGGTGTGTCTTCCAAAAATAAAGACAAGCGAGCAAGTTTTTCTTCTTCTGAAAGTTTTACCCCAAAGACCTTAATTCTTTCTAAAAATTTCTTTCCCCATTTATCAAATGATATAATATTGTCATCAGAATATACCTCAAGCGCTGGGATACCTTCGTGATGAAGCATGTTCAGAGTGTGAAAGCCTTCATCATTTGTCATGGGTGGGTGTCTGACTTGTCCATCCACCTTTGATTCATCAGCCCAGTTATTGTCATTATTTTCACTAAGATTCGAAATATTTAATTCTGGAATAATAAGAGGCATTAATGTTTGTTGTCCAACCCTAATTTTGGTTGGGGAGGCAGACCTAGCCTTTCTTTTAGATAATTCAGTGATGTTTTGCTCGCAACTATTTATTTTGTCACCCAAAGTGGAAAACCCTTGATTAACCTCCTCAGCTAATTTAGTTAACCCTGTTGAATTTTGGTTTACCTTGCGACTCATGAGTCGAATAGAGCGGTTTACACCTTCCTCTAAACGTATTGTTTCACCAAATACCTGTTCCAGGTCCTGTATCTTCAGCTGAGCTGTGTTGGATTTACCTATTAGTAGTTTCTTGTCAACTACATTGATTGGCGTTTCCTCCAAATTGGAAGAAGAAGAAGAATTTTGTGGTACCTTGGTACCCGCGGGCGTGATGCCCTTGTTGCTTGTGTCTTCATTACCAACCATGAAGACCAATTAATCGTTGCTTTTGTTGCTTTCTGATAGCTTTTAAATTTTCTTATCTGTAATTGATTCTTTGATTTAAATAAAAAAAAAATTAAAAAAAAATTCTTAAGTGTTAGCCTTGCTATAAGCTAAAGAGAACTAAAAGTGAGTCTCTAAATATTAGAATGACTCCTGTTTACAGCTTACATGAATGTTAAACAAATGTTGAAATGCTTCTTCATTTAAATGTTTAAATAACTGTGAATGCTTAATCATCCCTTTCGGATGTTTACATAAATGTTTAGATGCTTATCCTTTCCTTTAAACATTTTCCCATTAATTTATATTTACTTTACACTGAATTTTCTCAAACATAATGTTTAGATAAATGTTTAAATGCTTATCCTTTTTCCCATTAATTTCCTTTTACTTTACACTGTTCTTTTCCCAACAAACTTTTCACTTTTTTTTTAATTGTGATTGTTTATCTTTACTTCCGCTCTTTTCCCTTTCCCCTGCTCTTTGGTTTAACTTTTTTTTGAACCTTTGACCCCTTTTGGATTGGATGTAAAAAAAAATTTTGGTTCATACATTCAAAATTCTTTAAAGAAGATTTGGGAAATATTGTAAAAGAGGGATTTTATAATGAACGCGAAAATTTTGAAGAGAGTTACGAAAATAATAAAAAAAATCAAAATTGTTTGACAGTGAATTATTTAGGGGAAGATAACACGAATAAACAAAAAAAATTTTTTTTTTGAGTAGAGCAATGGATTTTAGAGCAATAGTTGAAAACTCCAACAAATAAAATTAAAAATAAATTTGTTGTAGAGCAATAGATTTTAACACAATCATTGAGTAAAAGAAAAATTTAATGTAAAAAAAAATTAGTTTATTGGGCAGTAGAAAGCCATATATAAGCAAATTTATTACCCTTATTTGAATATAGATAAAAAAAGTTTTAAATAATTGATAGAAAAAATGCGCTTTGCTTTTTGAATTATTTTTGTTAAGTCTAAACAGTTTTGCGTTTCTTTAGTTTTTAGCGTTTTGTTTTCTTTTGCAATGCGTTCTGGCGTTTTTTGACAGTTGAATGCGCCTGAAGTACGAAAATGCCAGATCGTATTTTTTTTAAACCCCCAAAAAATTTGGATTTTGACTGAGTCATTACAGAGGTACCAACAATACATACACGAAACGTTTCGATTATTTGTTTCTTATGTTTCGTATTATTTTTGGTGTTTCGTGATTTTTTTGTATTTTGTGAGACCTCTGATTTTATAATTTTAAAGCCGAAATAATAGCCAAATGCTAAAAATTTGCCCACGTTTATCGATAATTTAAAATTTTCGCCTGCGGCGCAAAATGGTGATAGGAAAGTTAGGGTTTCTTTTTTCTTCTATTTTGTATATGCTAGAATATTTATATAAGTGTTTAATTAGTCGTTGATTTAAATAATAAAAGTAAAAGATATATATAAAATCGAATATTTTGTGAGCGAAAAATTATATTGTGTTTGTTTAAAAAGGATTATAACATTTGAAATATGGTTTGATAAAACTTTTGAGCACTGATTTCAGTGTATTGTAGAAAATAATAAAATATATATATTGTAATGTTTATGTATCATATCCTATACGTTTTTATTAGAGTTGCTGGCATTTTTGAAAAAAATTTTTTTTGAAAATTAACCGTTCTTAGAAAATTTTGAAGCCCGAAAACAACATTGAAAATAAGCGATTTTATTTAAAAAAAAATTTTCCCTAAATAAAACCGGTATTTGCAACTTTAATTTATATGTATATTTAAAAATATTTGTGTAAAACTATATATATATTTTGTGGAAAGTATTTTGGAAGACAGACGGAATAAATAAAAAATGTTTTATTTGAAAAAAAAGGAAAAGAATAAAAGTCGTTCCTTTCTATCTTATGACACAGACAAAAAGGATTTTATTTATTTTTTTTTTTAATTTTCAGTCGTTACTCTTTTCCCCACTTTTATGTGTAAAAAAAATTGTTGTTCGCAACCTTTTTTTTAAATCTTTTTATTGGAATGGACAATGACTCAGCTAAAACTCATTTTCTTTGGTTTTTTTTTGTGTCTAGGGTAATGTCTTCTGACTAATTGATACTTTAAAGATTGGAAAAGAATATAAAAAAATATATATTTTTTTTGTTGAAAGTGTTTTTAAAGAAAGTAAAAAAAAATTTTAAAGAAATTTTGAAGAGGAAGAAAAAAAAATTGTTTTTCCGATTATTGAAAAAATTGTTGAAGAAAAGTATTTCTTTTTTTTTTGATTGTAGAAGAATTAGTATAATAATAAAAGGAAATTTTTCCATTGTTGACTTTTTAATAAAAGAAAAAAAATTTTTTTTTTTAAAAAGAATTTTGAAGAATTTTTGTTGTTGTTGAAATTAAAAGAATGAAGTAAAAAAAAATTTTTTTTTGAATTTTTGTTGTTGAAGTAATTAATTTTTTTTGTGTATATATTTTTATATACATTTATTATTTTTTTGTAGGCCCGTGGGCCTCATGCCACAATGGCAGCTTTTCTTCCTCCATTCCGCACCTCACCTGGATCCCCTCCCCACCGCCATGGCCAGTGGCGGGGGGAGGTGGGACGGTGCTACCAGTAAAGCTAGTGCTGGGCCAGGATGGTATTGGGATGTTGGGCGGGTTGCGTGCGATGTTAAGGGCCCCGAGAGGCGATGCCGATGAGTATAATGCGGAGCGGAGGGTAGGCCTTTCTATGCGCTTGTATAATGCTGGTCGGTTACGAGGCCGACTTGCCCGGGAATAATGTGCGCTGAATGATAAGCTCTTGGCTTCTTCTGCAGGATTAATGAATAAGCTCTCAGCTTCTTCGGCCGGTTATTCACTTCTCTATTGATTACTTTCCAACTGACTGGTGAACAGTCGACTGATCCCCTTTTCACTATTTTCCACTTAGTTTTATCCTAAGGCCTTATTTGTCATTCTCCTCCCCTTATTCAATCCTTTCCCACAGGAACTAAAGTTCCTTTTCTCCATCCTTGCCCATCCGGATCAAAGTACGCCTTACATTATTTTAATAAAAAATCACTAAAAGCTTGTAAAAAATAAATAAAAAAAATAAATGTTTGTAAAATAATTTTTAGTTTAAAAAGCAACTTTCTTTTGCAAACCAACTAAATACTAAATAAACTATCTAAAAATAAATATTAGGTATAGAAACAATTAAGACAATTAACCAAATTTATATAATGATATTTTATATAAATAAGGGTATCCTTTCCGTTTTACACTAAAAATTTGTCATTTATTAAAAAAAAATAATATTTTTAATAAAAAAATAAATAAACATAAAAATACTCTAAATATACCATAAAAACCTTTATTACCAGGGCTTCGACTGCGGATTTTTCCTCATTTTGCGGTTTTTTGATAGGGCGATGAGGATTATTTTTAAAAATGCGGATTTGCGGATTTTTGTGGTCTTTTGAAGATTATTTTTATATTTTCTTGTGGTTTTTAGCAAAAATGCCATTATTTTTCCGCTAAGACCTTCTAAAATCCTCAAAATTTTCGCCTGCGGCGCTGCAATTATCATCCTTTATAAATACAAAAATAATTATTTATGTCGATTAAACCAATTTTAGTTCATTAAATTTCAATTTAAATTATTTTTGACAAACAATAAAAAATTTGTAATTACCTATTTAGAATTTTAATTTAAAAAGAAAAACTGCTTCGGTTAAAATCAAAAATATTTTAACGTTTCTTTTGGTAACTTAAAATAAAATAAAACAATTAATAATTTATTAAGAAATTTTAGGTACGAGCTGCGTGATTCTAAACCTTTTTTTTGGTGAAAGATTATTTTATTTAAAATGAATAATTAGGTAAGCTAAAGGATATTAAATTAATTTAGTTTCTCTAAAATATAAACTCCTCCTTCAAACAATTATAACAATAATTTTTAGTTCACTTAATCATTTACAAAAATCCTTGCAAAATATTTATTTTAAGAAAGTGATTATTTAAAAAATATTTTTTTAAATATATAAATTAATTTGAACAAATTTGAGCATATCGGTGTGCATTAATTATTAAAATATATAAATAATTAAATAAAATTAATAAATATTAAAATATATATTTTTATTTATTGATAGACAGGTGTTTTCTTAAATGTCACTGTATATTTAAAATAATTAATTGAAAATACTTCCGCCAGTTGACAAAAAATTGGCAAATGAAAATTGAGTGAAGTTGTTATCTTCTCTTTTTGCTTTTGGGGCCTTAAATAAATTAGTTAAATTGGTTTATAAATAAATAAAAAGATTTAAAAAATAGGAATGACTCAAGGATATGAGAATGGAAATGTACAGAGTTTTGAAAATGTTTTTAATATTTCATTTTCCTTCATCGTTTTTGGAAATCCAACTTAGTTGTGATTAAAAAACAAAAAATTTGTATTTTTAATCTACTCTTGAACCTTTCTATTTTAAATAAAAAGTTGACAATGAAAAAATTTAAAGAATAAAAATATCGGTGACAAAAAGTAACGTTTTAATTCAACTAAATTAAAATGAGATCATATATAAAGGACATGATAGAGAATCAAATAACGAATATTATTAAAAATTTTCGGAGTGCGCACGCTTTGATCGGATATAGATGAAAAGAACTTGTGCTTTGGGCAAAAGTTCGCATCAACTTGGCTGTGAAGTTTGCAATCACCTTAGCCTCCAAAATAGACCAGAATTTTTAAATGTTTTATGAACAGTGCTTTAGCATTGGGAGGAACTGAAATTTTGCGAACACCGAATCTTTTGGAAAAAAGTACAATAATGGAACCGAACTTATAAGCCTGAAGGTGAATTGTTTGTGCTACAAAATGAGAATAAAAATATTAAAAAATTTAACTGAGATTACGTTTTGGTCACCCTGTATTTTTTACATAATTTTTTTATTTAAAATTTAATTAAAAACTACGCTCAGCGTAGTTCTCGAATAATTACCCCAGGTTTTAACTTCTTGTTGAAGGGTAATTGATCGAGAAAATAAAATTATTATTTAAACATTTAAAGTAATCACAACCTCACGACGTTTTCTTCCAGTAACAGAGCAACAATAAAGACGACGATCAAAATCTACAAGAGCTGAGAGTAACTGTCTTTTACGGCGGCCACAGCACGAGGAATAGGGTACTGGATGTTGCGCATATTCACTACAGCAACAACAAGTACCTCCTCTTTGATTATAATTAAATTGGGCATTTATATAAATTATTGTTATTAATTGAAGAAATGTTAAAAACAAAAATAATTTTATTTGTTTAGACATTTTATTTAAATCTAATTTAAATTATATATTAAATAATTAAAAGTAAATTGTGCTTTTGAACTTTTTCTGGGATCCATTAGATAATTAAAATAATAAATTTATATGACTGTCTTTAACTGTTCATTATACAAATTATTCTTAGTAAATTAAAGTTATAGAAGCTAACAAATATATTATTATAAATTAATCCAACAAAAATTTTGTTAGTTTTATGATAATAATAATTTATTTTTTAATAAGAGAAAAAAAACCGCCTTAATCATTGTTTTTTGATCAAGAAATATATAAATAAATAAAGAAGAATAAAAAAGTGCATATATCTTTTTATTTGGATATTAATAAAAAACAGGAAAAAACGATAAAAAATAATCAAACTATAAATATTTAATCTTTATCTATATTAGGATATCTGGTAATCTGTTGACTTTCTTTCATATTATTATTGAAATGCCAATAAAGAATATAATTAAGAAATGAACGTCGAATTAATTTTTGTTGTAAAAATAATTAAAATAAAATTAAAATTTATTAAATGATTCTTAAAATATTTAATTAAAAATAAAAATTATTTTTATTGTTTTAAACGGTCATAAAATCTAACTAATTATTAATTTCCCTCATTACATAATTTAAAACATTATATTTACAAAAAAATACTTGAGGAAAATTCTATATCTGCCGGGAATTTCTAAAGACAAATATTTGTTGTTACTTATGGGCTTATTTGATTTTATCAATTCTTAGTTGACTGGTTAAATTAATTTCTATATTTAATTTTTATCCCCTTCCGAATGCACTTTAGCCATTTTGAATTAACTGACTGAGAATTAAAAAAGATGCTACAAATAAAAGTTGTGATTTTAAGCAGAATTAGATTATAATATTTTCAATTATATAGGTATCAGGGATCATACTGACCCGATTCACGATTCCAGAAAATCGAGAATTCAAAATTTTTGTGAATTCAAGACCCATGTCAGGGTTTTTTTTGTCGGCGTGATCCCTGATATGTATGGTATTCTTTTGTTTCTCTAATTTAAAGATCTTTTAAAAATTAAAAAATAGTATCTATTAATAATATTTCTATAAAAATTAATTTCTATATTTAATTTTTATCCCTTTCCGAATGCACTTTAGCCATTTTGTTGACAATTTACATTAAATAAATATTTTCTTAAATATGTATATCTAGAATTTATTATCTAAAATTAGCAAATTAATATTTATTTTTTCTTAACTATACTGTAGGTTGCTAAAATCCTTAAATTACTTTTTTTAGAAATTAATTAAAAATATTTGCAAAAAGCTATTATTTTTGAATTTCTTTATATTTGATATTATACAAAAAAGGAAATAAAAATAAAATATTAATTAATTAAATAGGATGAAGTTTTGCATTTAAAAAATAATTAAAGAAAATATGCAGAACTTGAATTTCGAATGCCGGATGTTGGCTTAAATAAAATTCGAACGCGAGCCTTATTTTTTTAAAAGTATATATATTTTAGAAATATTAGCTAAATCTTTTTATATGTTTTTTAAATTTTTTAAAACAAAATTTTAAAAATTCTGACTGGCAACCCAAACCATAGTTAATAGTTTCGTCCTGACTCCAAGAATTTTAAATTAAAATTTTTTAAAGATAATATATTCGCAATTGTCATGTACGGAAAGTTGTCCAAAGTTGTTATATTTAAAAATATTTTGAATAAATTTTTGAAAAAATGTCTAAAATGTTATTTAAATAAATAATATTTAATTAAATATATACCTAATTACTAGAGATTATTTTTTTGAGAAAATTCTTAGAAAAAATGTTTTAATCAAAAAAGATTAAAAAGATTATAAACATAATTTAAATGAACACTTATAATATGTATATTTCTTTTTTTGTGTACTCACAAACATTTTGACGTTTTTCTCACCCAATCCAAATTTAAATTCTCAATTTTTTGAAAATAATTTTTATTTTTGTCTGTTACAAAAAAATATTTAATTTTATAAAATGAACAAAACAAAAAAATACAAAAATTACCGATCATCACGAGACTTTCTTTCAAATTTCCCTTTTAAATTCTTCAATCTTCTTTTTTTCGTCTCACTAATTAAACGTCCGTCTCTCATTTTAACAAAAATTTACGAGCCAAAATATAAAAAAATTAGAAAAATAATTATTTTTTGAAGAAATAAAGCGTGACTTTAATTTTGAGACCGAAGATTTAAATAAAAATTTTTTCTCATTAATCGCTTAGAAATTAAACAAAAATAATTTTTATATATTTCCTTAATGTCTTTAATTTTATTTATTTTTAATTTCCTTTTTATATAATTAGACAGACATTTCCTCAAATTAATAAAAAAAATATTTTTGGGTTTAACAAGTTATGTTAATTTAGCTGAAATTTTTTAAAGTTTTGGTTTTGAATTTTGTTATTAGATTTTTAATGAATATTCTTGACAAAACTAATTATTTTAATTAAAAAATTTCTTTTAAATATTTTTTTAAAAATTCTTGTTTTAATTTTCTTAATTTTATAAATTGTCTTTTAAAAATCTCATTTTTTAAAGTTTGTTTTTAATAATGACTGTCAATTTCTAAGAAAATTAAATGTCCAAATTCCTTATAATTTTAATATTTCCTTTTAATCCATTCTTAGAAATTTTTTGTTTGAATGTACTTTAATATTTATATAAAAATATTTAAATATTATTAATAGATAAATATTTATTATTTCATTAAATTTTTCCATTAAAATTTTTCCAAAAACATCCGTTCAATTTTTGCAAATTCCAAATAGAAAAATGTAAGTACTTTTAATTGAGTCATCATTTACTTTGGCATTTTAGAAATAATATTTAAAATTTATCATGTAATGTTTTTCCTTCTATTTTTTAAAAGTATCTTAGGGATTAAGATTTTGGTTTACAGTATGAATTTCTGAGTAGTTTAGAAGATATTTAGAATAATAATCGTAGTTAGAAGGATCCTATAAATTTGAAATCAAAAATGAAAGCAATCATTCGTTATTGTAATACATAAACACAATATTACAGTATTTTCTCTGAAATATCCCTCGGGCTATTTTTCGATCGACCCTTATAGGGTGGCTATTCTAGAGGTGGCTATATTTCGATGTCAAAATTTTTTGAAAACTAAAATTTATTGAAATTATTCTACTTACCGTATTTCCTAAAATAGTACTCCCGGGAGTACTATTTTTCAACCCTCCTCCAAAGGGGAGTACTATTTAAGGGGGGAGTGCTAATTCAGGGGGGAGTACTATTTTTCAACCTTCCTCACTGATTTATCTTGGGAAAATTTATTTCAAAATTCTAAATGTCTAAATCAATTAGATTTCTTAATTTAAAAAATGCTGGATCCGTACATAGATTTTCAAAAAAAATTCCTTTATAATTCGCAAAAAATATCCAAATTATTATAAAATTGAGCACATGGCAGGACATTTAAACACAAGTGACTTAAAATAAGGATTATTGAGGGATATCAAGAAGTATATCAGTGGATTTGGAGTGGGGATTTAAGCTATAAGGGGATTTAAACAATTAAGAGTGAAGCATGCTTTGGACTAAGGTGGATATCGAAAATTGATACATCACTTTTGTTCTTTCGATATCCCTTCGAATCTTATGATATCCATATTTGGCGTAATATCAAGGGATCAAATTATGTAAGTTGGAGATCAGTAATTTGGATATCTGAAAATTCTTGAATTAGAGGTATCGAAATAAAATCGTTGGGTTGAGGAGGATTCATGATTCAATTTTATCTCTTAATCACGCTTAATCAACAAAAGACTACTAATATGACTCATCCGTCATTATTCCCTCAAATTCCTTTTCCGCTTTTAATCCAATGATATCTTTTAACTCGCCTGATCAATTCAGAACCCCTTTTATCACCCGATATCAATACACTTATATCCCTCAAATCCACTTTTATCCAGCCACTTAATCACAATATACCTATCTCCTTAATCCTCAACAAATTTACGGTTCGATTTCGGTTAACAGGAAGTTTCGGTTCGGGTTTTCGTTTTATCGGTTCGGTTTCGGTTAACAAAGAATTAATTGAAACCGACAACCATAATTAGAGTAAATGAAATAATTTAATGAGTCTTTTATAATTTTTTCAAATATAGGGGAAAAATATTTTAGGAGGGAGTACTATTTTAGGGGGAGTACTAATTCAGGGGGGAGTACTATTTTTCAACCCTCCTCCAAAGGGGAGTATTATTTAAGGGGGGAGTGCTAATTCAGGGGGGAGTACTATTTTAGGAAATACGGTATATTAAAAAATTATCCTAAGCTTATGAAATTCTCAAAATTTCGAGATTTTTGGCTTAATCTCACCATTAAAATCACAAGCACAATCGTGTCAATATAAAGAGATTTGGTGGAATTCATTTCCTCGATAGAGATATAGAGGATTCGGGTAGATTAAATGTATATCTGGATATGCAGAGGATTAAGGGGACTATAGAGGAATGTGGGCATGATATCGAGTCATGAAGAGGGGTTAAAGAGGATATCGAGGTAAATAGGTGTATTTGAAGGTCCCAATCCTTAATGCCCACAATAATATTGTGAGTTATCCACAATCCAACAGAATCCCCTTATATACCTCAGTATCTTTACAAATCCACCGATCTGTATTCCTTAGGAAAGAAGGAATATCTTACAAATCCTGGTGTTTGAGAACGTTTTATTTTTTTAATCCTTATTTTCAATAACTTGAATATATATATCAGGCAGAGGTGGGTCGGAACAGCCCGAGGTGTCGGAAATCGGAACTGTCGGAAATCGGAAATGGCTCAAAAGTCGGAACTCGGAAATCGGAAATCAAAATTTTTTTTCGGAAATCGGAAATCGGAAGGAAAAAAACGCCGGAAATCGGAAATCGGAAGGCGGAAATCGGAAATAAAATTTTTATTTTCATAACTGAAATTTATTTAAAATTGTAAGGTGGTAAATTATGGGCCTTCTTAAGTGTAATTTGAGTGTGTAAAGTTCTTTTTGCAACTCAAAAGTCAAATTCGAAGAGATTAAAAGAGATATTGTGGGATTTGGTAGATTAGACGGGATATCAGAGAATTTATAGAATTAATAGGGATATTTGGAGTTTAAAATTGAGGACTGATAGAGCCTATGACCCCTCGTAATCACACGATATAACTCAAAGTCCACATTAATCTAACCTAATCCTCCGATATACTATTCAACTTCCATTTACAGCGCCGCAGGCAAAAATTTTGGGATTTTTGGGAGCCTTAAGCCAAAAATCTTCAATTTTTTGCGCCGCAGGCGAAAATTTTGAGAATTTTGGAGGTCCTTAAGTTAGATTTCTTCGAATTTTTGCGCCGCAGGCGAAAATTTTGAGAATTTTGGAAAAATCTCTAGTCGGAAATATGCTTCAAAAATTCTCGGAAATCGGAAATTTTTCCAAAATTTCGGAAATCGGAAATCGGAAGGAAAAAAACGTCGGAAATCGGAAGTCGGAAATCGGAATTCCGACCCACCTCTGATATCAGGGAACACCGTAAATAATTATGCGCATTATGTATTTATTAAATACTAAATTTAATTTAAAAATTCTATACCGTTTTAATTATTTTAGTTTCTCTTTAATTAATTTCTAGAAACTTATCTTTATATGTAAAACTTTTCCATTTAAATAATCCTTAAATTCTGAAAATATTTTAACAAAATCTTTATTCATTAAAAGATAAGTAAGTTGGAAGAAGTGTTTGTATGTATATTTATTTAAAAACCAATTGCTTATTTAATTTTAGAATTGTCTTTTTATTTTATTTAATATTTATCTAAATTAAATTTATTTAACATATTTTTTATATATTTTTCCGAAAACATTATGCGTCTAATCAAATTTTTATGCGTCTAATCTATGGGGATAAGTACCCTGCGTGTCTACTTACCCAGAGTATGACAACACGCGCAATAATCATAGGTTTTAACACACAAAATCGCGTACTCATTGTCATAAATTTAAGTTATAAAAATATGATTGGACGCATAAAAATTCGTTTCGACGCTTAATATTTTCATTGGGTGTATATCCATCTACTACAAATATTTATTTATAGTCTAAAAATGTTAAAAATATATCATTTAAAAGATAAAATAAATAAAACTTCCTTGTTATTAACTAAATATTTATTTTTAGGGTTTACATATAAATACATTTTTTTTCTAAATTTTTTTGTTTGTTACGTACCTGAATACACTTAATCCTTAACAAAATGTATATTTTTAGTATCTAAGTCCGTCTATATTTTAATTGTTGCGGATATAAACTTTCAAATTAATAACCGTTTTAGTATTTTTTCCTATATAGAAAAAGTAAGTTAAAAACATCTTACTTTGTTCATAAACAATTTAAGGATGCGATGTAATAACCGTATAGTACAATTATTTTGAATATTTTTGAGAGATATCTATGTTTACTAATAAATAGTATTCATTCGGAAGTTGCTGTTCCGGATGACCACCTGTAAGGTTCCTCCCAATATCTAAAAATTTATATAAACAATGAAATCCTATCAAAGTTCTAGTCTGTCTTTTTAAATACTTAATATTAAAATTTAATTTGTGCACAAGAAATTATGCACAAGCTTTACTCAAGACACGGAGATCATCTATATTTTTACTGTATGCATATTTTTCTTTTTTCATTTTCTGAATTAAATTACTTAAGCATACCGTAAATTCTCTAATATAACCACACTCTCTATTTGAAGCACACTCCCTAGTAAAAGCACACCCTACGAGTGGATCGAAAAAGTGGTTCTATACTATCATTTACGGTATATTTATATAAAATCCCTTAAAACAATTAACCAATCATCAGATTATGTATTCATAAGTACCTTTTTTGGAAAAATATTAACATAAGTGTGTTTAATCCTAAAAAAAGGGAGGAGTCTTCTTTTTGCAAACAAAACAAGTCTGAGAGGGGCTGTCTCATTTTTATTTTCAAAACAGAAGGAGGCATTTAAGCTTCTTAATTTAGAATATAAATATTTGCTTAAATGGCGGCTTTTCCCTCATTTAGAAAGCGATTTAAAAAAATTCTAGAAGAGGCTTTATTTCACGCAAAATTAATTTAATTTACTATACTTTAATTATAAAAAATTTTTTTTAATTAAAAAAATATTTAATAATCTTTTTTTTAAATACTAATTTAATATTTAAATTCAGATTTTCCTATTTTTAGCATAATATTATTTAAATAATTTCGCAAATATTAGTTAAAATGCTAATAATCTACAAAAATATTTTTCTACCATTTTTATTTTTTATTTTTCAATTTAATTTATTTTTGATTTATTGCCCAAATGCTCAAGCTAAGAAAGTTAAAGAATCGCTAGCTATAATTAATGAACACAAAACAAATGAGGTTTTGGTCGAAGAAAGCAATGCTTCATCTGTCCGTCGACAGCGTGATCTCAAAGTTCCGGAGGAAAAAGAAAATAAAGAAAATAATGAATGCACAATACGTGTTAATAAAGTAAATAATTAAATTTTGATAATTAATTTGGATTAGGACCTAAAGATTCGGTTCACCTAAGTGTCACAATACAATTATGTTATACACCAGACTTGCACATGGATAGAGATATGGATACAGATATTATAAAAATCCCTGCGGATATCCGTCTGTATCCGCCGTAAATAGGCGGATACGGATACCAAAATCAGTATCCGTGTGCTAGTCTGTTATGCACACAACACCTAAATTAGAATTTAAAAATTTTGGGTTTTAAGCCAATGGAAGTTTTTAAGCCAATTATTATTCATTTTTAAATTTAAGGTAATTGAATATCCAGGCAAATGTGTAAGAATAAATGGAGGCACAGCATGCAAAAACGATCGTTTCTTGGATCCATATAACAATGAATGCTGAAATTGTTTTCCCAAAATATTTTTTATTAAAAATAATTATTTTTTCATCTTTTTTTATAAAAACGAATTAAAATTACACTGCCGGAATAAAAAAGTGGGACAGACTAATTCATCGAATCCTTAGAAGCCTTAAAACCGATTTTTAAGTGGCCTTTAAATGGACATAAATTTTAATAAAATTTGTTTTTTCCGGCACTTTAATTGTTAATACAGGATTGAATTCACAATATTTTTTTGATAATTGAAAATAAAAAAATAATTTTAAAATTATGTTTTTATATAAATTAAGCTTGATATACTTTACCCGAAGATGTCCATAGTTTAATTTATATTGTTTTTTGGAGAGGACATCCGATTCCACTGACCTTGTAAATACATATCTGATTACTTTTTAATTTTACTTTTTTAAAGTTGTGTTTTTAACTTTTTCTTCTGAAATATTCTCAGTAATTCTGCCCCTGAGAATTCATATCCGAGGGCACTTTTAATATAAATAAATTTATCAGTACATTAACTTAATGACTCATTGAAAAAGAAATTTGATTTAAATATTTCGTTTAAGGTACTTAAATTAGAGACTGAACCGAGATCAAGGTTATGGAGAATCGGATTTTGAAAATAACCGATTTCAATTCTCATACTACTCCTATTCCGGTCTCTACTATAAATATTAATTAACAACAGTTGTTTTGAACTTTTTCGCATTTACTTCTAGAAATATGAAATAAATGGATAATTAAATTAATAATTCATATTGATGTTAAAATAAATTTCTGAATAAAATTAGGCTCAATGTAATAAAACATGAGAAACAAAAGGCTAAGTTAGAAAATTATGATCTTTAGCAAAACTTCCTAATAATTGAAATTTGCAATTTAAAAAAATTTGCAAAGGTCTAAAAAATATTTTTTATTCAAAAAAAAATTAAAATTACAAATATTTTATTATTAGTTTAAATCAATTGAGTTGCGTCTCCCATCGATAATCAACTGGTTTAAAATCCCAACGATCTGGATGTCCAAAATGTTTGACTTTAGGAGCCTAGAAATTTATTTAAAAAATAATTATTATTTAAAAATTTAATAGAATGGAATTTATTTACCTAACCTAATTATTTTTTAAAGGAAATAGTTAACAGATTTCATTACTGAATTTTGCATTGATTTATGAGATAATTTTATAGGAAAAATCTATGAGAATTTTTTAAATCTTTTCAATTATTAATTTACCAAAAGACTCGTTCTCCAATCAAATACAGGAACATTTCCATATGTGGGACCACTCCAAGCACGAAAACGTAGTTGTTTTGCTAATTCATAATTAGTTCCCTAATTAATTAAAAATATATTTTCTTAATTAATTAAATATCTACTTTATAATCCAATGCCCCGTGGTTGACATGTCCCATGCCTGGAAGTGGATAAGTGCCGTTTGGCTCATTTAAATCACCACGAGATGAAATTGCTAAATTTAGAATTTTATTTTTTGTGTGATAAATAATAAATCGGACCTGCTTCTGCTGTATAGGGCGGAGAACATTTACACCGACTAAATTCATCATGTTTATAGTCATTATATCTTAAATAAGTAATTACAATTTATTAATTTAATAAAAATTAAATAGAAATTAGCTCACCTCATTAATTTAGTTAAAGTATCTAAATCAATCACTTTATTATGATCTCTAGCAAAAATTTTTGCCCGAGGACAGTCTGTCCAGTTAAACCAGTAAAATTCATTTCCTTTTGCTTTAAATCCACTAATCCTGCTAGCTTTCTTGAAAAATGGAATGTTATAGCTTGCAAAGTATGTCTTCTCTTTTAAATATAAACTCAGATCCTGATAATAGACATGGCCGCTGAAATTAATATTTTGATTAGAAGATTTCTTTAATTTTTAAAAACTGAAGAAATCAATTCGATTACTGTGAGTAATTTAAAAAATATTTATTTTAGTCATTTTTGTAAACAATTTTATTAAAATTACAAGATTAAAAGAATATGTACTTTATTTAATTTTTTATTCTCCCCTCTCTCCCTTACCATACCTCTTATTGACCATTAAATAATAATTAATATAAGTGACCAATACTGTAATAACTTGTTGAAATATATAACCACTTATTTTAAGGCCCAATAAGGATAAACAAAGGTCCATAGTCTAACAGGAAGTTATAGAATGTGAAGAGATTTTAGAACGAAAAACATGAGAGTTATTAAGATATTTCACGGTAAAAACATGACTAGTGGCTAATTGCCCTAAGATTTAAATTATCCTTCGCCCAAGCAAAAAAAAACAGAGCTGAATTTACTATTTATAAAATTTTGAGATTACGATTTCAGAATATTTTTTCAAAATGTGTTTCAGTACCGTTAGTCACGTTTTGATTGATAAAAGTTCGTTTTCGACAGTTTTTGTTTAAATATAATAAAATACCATCTTACAACCTTTAAACAAAATTAACAAAAATTTCCCTATTTCTGAAATTCCTATGACTTTTTCATTTCGATTTAATTGTCTAAAAGTGAAAAGTAAAGGAATTGTACAGAATAAGACCTTAATATTAATTTCACAATTTTCTATTCGAAATAAATACATATAAATTTTAACTTACGGCATTTGTTCCAAAACATAAAAAAGTCCAGAATCAGGTAATGGCTTTTCTGGAGTAAATCGTTTGTAGTCCAAAATGCCCCATTGATTATTATAAGTGCCAGAATTGTAACGTTTAAAAATTTGGCACCATTCGCGAGGTGTTCGTGATAATAGATTTGCTACTACAGCTCGAACCCAACAAAGTATCTTCAAAATTATATTAATTAATTGTCCTTTAATAATTAGAATTACCTGTCCTTGTGTTTTTGTAGCTTCATAAAGTGATATATTCCAAACTTTTACTGTTGTTTCTATTACTGCCTAAACAGACTCAAAAATAATTTTACTAAATATTTCTTTACCAATCCTGTACTAGTCAAGGCAAAATCGTCAGATGAATAAATAACTCCAGGATATCCAGCAAATGTACTTGTATGTCCAGGATAAAGAATTGAATCTAAATAATTAATAAAATTAATTTTCAGTTTAAATCAAACTAACCAACACCAAATTTGTAAAGTTTAAGCATTCGAAGCATATTTTGAAATCCAGACATTGTAACTAATTAAAAAATGATAAGGAAATTTTTTTAGAAAATATTCTTTAATTTATTCAAAATGAATCCTTATCTACTATTTAGGATTAAAAATAAATTTAACCTTGTGATATAAACAAATCAGCATTATTAGGGGCCACCTAAAAAGATAATCTGGTTTTAAATAAATACGTAAATAAATATTATCTTTAAAAGTTAATAAATATTAAGTTATAATTAATATTTATTTAAATTAGGATTTATAGTGGTAGGGAGAATTCTTAAAAATTAATCCACACAACTCTCGTTCCTACCAAAATTTGAGAGTTTATGAGCGAAAATTTAAGATTATAAGCTTTTAATTATTATTTTAATGGATTTACTTAACAAAAATCCATCTTTCTATGAATTAAAAAATGTTTCCATTCCTTTTACTAGATTTATGAGAAATTCCTTGTATATTAGGGTTGCCGGTTCCTGAAAATTCCTAGGATATCAGAAACCGAAAAATTTTGGTTCTTCGGTTTGGTCCAGAACCGACATCCTATGTATCCTTGCATATTAAGTATTATCACTAAAAATCACACAATTTCAAATGATTTAAAATATTTTTTTGTAAAAAGTATAAAGATAAAATTATGATTAAAAAATATATATAAATTTAGAAATCTAAAAAAATTTCACCTTAATTAATCCTGAACACCTTCCACCAGTTATATCATCAGCTGGATCTTTTGTTTTGTTTAATTTGGATTCCAAATCATAAAAGTCTCCATTTGAATTTAACTGTTAAATATGTAAATTAGCGAATTTCTGAGATTCTTAATAAAATATTATTTAAGTAAATAACTTACCAACATAACAAAATGTGCTTCGTATTGAATAGAGGGATTAAATTTTGATGAAGAATAGCCGTGCCATATACCTGTTAATTGCATATAGGCCATTTTAACCTAAAAAAATATTTTTTTTTCGCCTTTTTAAAATTAAATTACCGCTTGCCAATAAGGATTGTCTTTTGCAGCTGAATCTATTTTCTTCTTAACATATTGCATATTTTCATAAAGAAAAATCATCAATTTTTTGCAATAATTTTGATATCCTTTGCAGTAATCTTTCACAGTATTTTGGATGTGTAAATGTAACACCCGTTGAGTTAAGACTCCTGTTTTTAATAAAAATATTAAAAATTGTCATAAATTCGAGGATAGAATTTACGACACAATCGAGATATGTATGAAAAAATGTAAAATTGGCAAAGAATTTTGTTCTAGAAATACTTAAGGTTTAATATATGAAATTCAAAATTGTCTAAAGACTAGAATCCAAGTATAATGTATTGAAATACAACTAAGATCACGAGTCTCCGATTAATTCAATTGTTAATGTAATAGGGGGTTTATTCAAAATTTGATACAGGAATTGAAGAGCAGCGTTTTTTAAATATATTTAATATCATTATGCCGATACCTTCAATATATCCAGCAGCATATGCTTGAAATCCTGGATCATATTCACCTTTCGTTTCAATCTTAAAGTTAATATTATTAGTCATAAAAATTTTAAAATAAACAAAAATTTTTTATCAAATAATTTAACCTCTAAATAAGACCATCCAGATA
This sequence comes from Meloidogyne enterolobii, assembly GCA_963681835.1. Taxonomy (NCBI): domain Eukaryota; kingdom Metazoa; phylum Nematoda; class Chromadorea; order Rhabditida; family Meloidogynidae; genus Meloidogyne; species Meloidogyne enterolobii. The sequence goes on from CAVMJV010000044.1 coordinate 1,509,857, forward strand.
TATTTATTGCATTACGAAAACGCCCCAAAGCAACTTAAAATTTAACAAAATTTGGAATTATTTTTTTACAGATTTGCCTTGATATCTACAATCCAAATTATTCACAACCATTGGTTTTCCGTCAATAAAACAAATACTTTTGTATGTATAATCTGTATCATATCCTTCTTTTTCCTCCTGCAGAATTTCCTGTTTTTCTTCAGATAAATCCTTTAATTAATTTATTTAAATTAAATTTATTCTGACATTTTTAAATTTAAAAGACTTTGATTTAAAAAATATTCTTTCTTTTTTTACCAAAAATTTAAAAAAATATTATTGATCATTAAAATTTTTACAAATAAGTCATTGAACTTGAAATCTTCTAAATTTGTATTTTGTACTTTATTCAAAATCTGGTCTCTCGCCCTTTGCCAGAAAGGAAGTCTTTCAGAATTTATTAAAGTAACTAAAAAAAGAAAGATTAAAAAAATAATGTGTGAGTAAGGATCTTATTACGAAAGATTACAAATAAAAAATAGGGCTTTAACTTTGAGAAAAATAAAAGAAATTATTAAAATTTTAAAATTATTATTTTAAATATATAAATTATTTTTATTAATTTAAATTGATAAAAGTTTATCCAGCAAAAAATTTATAAGTAAATATTGCTTACCAATTTGAAGGATAAATATCCCTATAAAATAATATTTAATTAACATTTTAATTTATTTATTGGATTATTTCTTAAAATAATTTATTTATAAATTTAATGATTGAAGAATAAATGAAGAAATAAATTCAAAAAAATATTTTGGTAATTATTGTTGATAAGAATAATTATATATAGATAAGAAATATTCTTTAGAGAATGAAACATAAAATAACACTTTTTATATCTTATCAACATTCCTTTTTTAAAAGGGATTCTTTAAAAAGTATTTAAATTAAAAATATTTAATTAGTTAAAATATTTACCAGTGTGGCTGCAGAATTATAAAATTATCAAAAATCTTTGTTTTTAAAATTATTATAAATGATTTTTAAAATATTTTTTGTAGAAATATTCCAATATAATTATAAATATTTATAGACAAACTTATGACCTTTTTTCTTTTTATTTTCTTATCAAAATATTTATTTAATGAGAAGAATAAATTTATTTAAATTGTCTTTGTAATTGGGGTATTCCTTAAATTTTTTTTCTTTTCATAAAAGAATGGTGCCATATATGTATACTATTAAAGAATTTATTATTTTATTAATTAAAATTAATTTCCAAAACAAAGTACATTCATTGGAAGTTTTAAAAACATCACAATTTACTTGGAAAAGATATAAATAAATTTATTTAATTCCTAAAATAAAAATTTTAGAAATTTTCTTACAAAAACAATTCACTTAGATGATTATTACTTTAAACAAAAACAAGAATTCCTTACAATTTTATTTTTTAAATAATTTATTGTCTGGAAGTGTAACAAAAATACTAAATATATTTTTTTCAATTTTTTTAATTTCCCGCAGACATCAAACAACAAATTTCGATTTTCTGTGTTTTCTTTTTACATTTTTTGCTTCACAATTAAAATAATTTTTAAATAATTTTGTGTCAATTATTTTACATTGTAATAAATAAATAAATTTATTTTTATTTTTAATTCGAGTTATGCCGATCAGTGAAAGTTTTTTTATAAAATTTTGCTGCTGAGAGTTTTAATAAGTTTACAAAAAAATAAACCTAAAAACCCAAAAGCAAAAAATAACAAAAGAAAGTTATGATTTGAGAAAGCAACAACACACAATTACTTTTCAATTTTTCAATTGCGCGACGTGAATTTTCCTTTGGACGAGTGCAATTTCTTGTATTTTTTTGGTTTGGGCCAAGCCTCTTTTAAATACAACAATAATTGCTTTAGGTTTGCTATAAAGGTATATAAATACAAAATAAATTTAAAAAATTCAAATATATTTTTCAAAAATAAATAATTCCTAAAAATAAAAAATTTACTTAATTTTTCTTTAAAAATGTTCCTTACCTTCTTTTCCTTTACTTTTTTATTTATTTTTAATTTGCTAAACAATTGTGAAGGTTTGGGATTTGGTGATGGATGGGGCGGTGGAATGGGTGGGATGGGCGGATATGGAGGGTATGGAAGCTATGGAGGAGGGTATGGAGCGCCAATGATGATGAAAAAAGTGATGAGTATGTTTTAGTTAAATTTTCTAAATTAATTTTTAAATATTTTAAAAACTTTTTATTATTTTTTTAAAGTGCCTTCTTATGGAAGCTACGGTGGTTATGGAAACTATGGCGGTAATTATGGTGGATATGGTCCTCAAATGTATTCAGGATATGGGGGATATGGTGGCGGTTATGGAGGTTACGGAAAATAAAGGAAAAATAAATTCGTTTAATTGTGATAAGTGTTTCATTAAATTTTAATTAAACATGAAAATAAAATTTTCTAATTCGGAAAAGTGTTCTAATTATTTTTTAGTTAGTATTTCATTTAATATGAGCTATTGGGATTGAGATAGTAGAATAATGAATTGAGTGCGAAAGCGTTTTAAACATAGCTTTAAAAAGGCTAAAAGTTACAATGAGCTTAAAGTTACATTCTAATCATATGTGTTCAAACTTAAAATAATATCTTTAAAGCCTAAATTAAATGCTTTTTTTAATTTTCGAAGCAGTATTTATCTTTTATTTAATTTGCAATTTAATTAGCATATTAATATTTAATTATTTTTCATGAATAATGTTCAAACAACTTTTTGTGTTTTGTTCATTGATATATAAATACCATTTAGTTAATGTTTTATTTAGATAAAGCATTATTTTTAAGTAACCATAAAAAGAAGTACAAATTAATTAAAAGAAATAAAGAAAAATAAAAATAAATAAATGAATGCCAGTTATCTAAATATAAATATCCAAATAAATAGAAAAAATATTTATTTTATTATCTCATTCTAAATAAATTATTTTAATCTGTTTAAAGCATTGATTATGCTTAATAACATCATAGATAGGGTTGCCGTTTTCGAGTCGGGCCGACGTTCGAGTCATTTTTATCGGGCCGGCCCGACCGAGTCTTTTTCGGGCCAAAATTGGATGCCCGACTCGACCCTTAATCATAGGATATAATAAATAAAATAATTTTGACAAAGTTTTTTACCTCAATTTCTCTAATAAAACATTCTCTAATAAAACATTAACTTTAAATGATTGAGAATTAGATATGTAAACTTTCCAACTTAATAGACAAAAAATTAAAAAGAAATATTAAATACAAACAAACAAATTTATTTATTTAAATATTCCTTACATAATTAGATCATTTTGCCTTTTATTTATTTTCTCGTTTAATTTCTGAAAGAAAGCATTGTCTAGGTATATTTATTTATTTCCTTTTAAATGTGCAAATAAACAGGCTAAATAAATGAAAAATTGGCGAAAAATTATGCATTTTGGCACAAAAGCCTTTGGGAACTCGAAAATAATTTTTATTATTTTAAAGAAGACATTTACACTTATTCTTTTTTTAATATTTTCGGGTGGCCAATTATTTCTCAATTATTATATGTTTTGTAACTGAGACTTAATACTTTTCAGAAAGCATTTTTTTCTTCTTTACAAATACTTTTTAGTTTAAATTTTTTTATTTCTTTGCTTTTATTACTTTGATATTAAATAATTTTTAAATTATTTTTTGAATTCTGGCTCGAAACTTTTAATGAAATAAGATTCCAAAAATTTTTGTTTTCTCAGATTTTATTGTCACACCTTTTTTTTAACAAATCATTTGGAACAATTTATCTAATTCAGAAATGAAAGCAAATTAAATTATTTTTCGTATAAATTATTTTTTCTAACATAAACCTTAAAATAAAATTAGTACCCATCCGTATTTTGTCTAATCTTAATAAATATTCAAACTAAAACATCTATATCAATCTCAAGATGTACTAATCCCTCATGTGTTGGATCTCATCAAATGTGCCATTCTTTTCTACAAATAGTAATTCATCTTCATGCCGGCGTGCTTTTTACATTAATAGAGCAAATAATGGCACAATAAATTCAACATCTTCTGTTGCTTTCTCAACACGTTCAATGGAAAGGGGAACTAGTGGTGAAGGTTCTCCTTCAATTTGCGAAGTTGTTAATAGCTCTCCAAATGCATCTGTTCGTGTTATGTTTAGGCAAAGATCGAGAAGATTCTTTTGTTCTTCTGAAGTATTAAATTTATTTATTTAAAATTAAGTACTTTCTTAATTGTTTAAGGTAGATGATGAAAATTTTATTGTAAGAAGGAGTGGTTATTTTTGTTGTTCTCTTCGAATGCTGGCATTTATTCTAATGCCAATATTGCCCGTTATTGTTTTCCTTCTTACTTATTTTCTAATACCTACAAAACAAGCTCGCGAGCAGGATCCATTTATCAGGCAAAAATTTAATTACTACTAGGGCTTGAAAAATATGGAACTTTTCGTCCATATAATTTACAGCTTTACTGATTAGATTTTTAAATAAAAAATTCAGAACAATACCTGAGGATCCATTAATTCGTCTACCTACTGATGTAATCCCTATCCATTACGAATTACATCTAAAAATATATCTGCCCTACAAAAAGGGCATTGATTACGGGGAAAGAAACTTTACTTTTGATGGAAATCTTCGTTTACATTTACTCTGTCGCCAAACAACAAATGTTTTATTATTACATTCGAAATCATTAGAAATTGATTATGATAAAGCAACAATTTGGATGGGTGGAGGAACTATTAGATTAGAAGGGCCGAGAATAATTGGTTGGAAGGAATTAGCAGGACGAAATGATCTTTTGGAAATGAGATTAGATAGAGCTTTATTGCCTGGGAGAAATTATATTTTGGTTATATAACTATAGAATATTTATTTAAAATAATTTTATAGGAGTTGGGATATAAAGCAAAGATTGGGAAAAACTCACAGGAAGGTGGACTTTATCAAAGTCATTATTTAAATGGAGCAAACGGAGAGAATAGGTGAAGAATAGATGTTAATTAATTAACATGTGTATTTAAAAAGATATATAGCCGCAACACAAATGCAGCCATTGGATGCACGAAAAATGTTGCCATGTTTTGATGAACCTAGTTTTAAGGCAGAATTTTCTATATCAGTCCAACATCCAGATGGCACTGTAGCACTATCAAATGCACCTATTGAACATACAAGAAATGTTGAAAGGTAGAGGATAGAAAATTGTAGAATAATATTATAAATTAATTTTAAAGGGGATGGACACTTTCATTATTTGAAAAAACCCCAAAAATGGCCACATATTTATTGGCTCTTGTTATTAGCGACTTTCAATATCGAGAAGCATCTTATAATAAAATTAAAGTTTTAAATTAATTCTATATTAAATAAATATTTATATTTAAAGATACGAGTTTGGTCACAAACTTCAAAACTTGATTATACTGCTCATGCCCTAGAAGTTTCTGTTAGATCTTTAAAATATTTTGAAGATTATTTTGGAATAAAATATCCACTCAAAAAACTTGGTAAAGTTTTTTTCATTTGAGAAAAAATATTAATTATTAAATATTAATGATAAATCAAAAAATATTAATGATTTATAATTAGATATATTTGGAGTTCCTGCTCTTCGCGTTGCTGCAATGGAAAATTGGGGCTTAATCATATGTCGTCAACAGAATCTAATCTATATAGAAGGTGTTCAGGCACGTAGAGATAAACAATTTGTTACTGATGTTTTAGCACATGAAATTGCACATATGGCACGTATTAAATATTTAAAAAATAATTTTAAAATTAAGTGGTTTGGCGATTTGGTTACAATGGAATGGTGGGATGATTTATGGCTGAATGAGGGATTTGCAACAATAATGGGCATGAAGGTTGTGATTTTAAGCTCTTGCAATAATATTTTGAAAAGAAAATTTAAATAACAAATTACTTTGCTTTTAAGGCAGCAGATTATGCAGAGAATTCAACATCAAGAACGGTGATTTCTCAACTTAAACTATAATAGCAAAAAGATATCCTTGAGCCGGCGGACAAGTTCTATTAGAAATAGGGGACTAAAAAAGGACTATTTAATTCATTAGACGATTTCAGAGTCAACTTTTCTATGAACATACAGTCAAGGCATTCCGTTTTGATCAAGTTGCTCATCAAGCACATGCTTTAAGCTATAAAATATCCTCTGTTCGTGAAGTTGCCAGACGTTTTGATAGAATTACTTATTTAGTAATTTTAAATACGAGTTTTTTAATAAGAAATATTTTTTTAGAAAGCAGCGGCTGTGTTAAGAATGGTTGAACACACTGTGGGAGAAAATATTTTTAGAGAAGGTCTTCGATCTTTTCTTCGAAATTATAAATTTAAAAATGCCCGTTCTGATGATCTTATTAGAGTATTAAGGCATAAATATATTTACTATAATTTTTCAAAATTTTAATTAAAATTTTAGCGCTGTCGAAACTAACGGAAAAAGCCGTGTTTTTTCAATTGTTAACTTTTCATTGAGTGAAGTAAATTTAAAATAATAAAAAAAATTAATTTAAATTAATTTTCAGTTTATGGATAGCTGGACATATCAAACAGGATTTCCTCTCATTCAATTAATTGCTTTAAATTCAACAGCAGTTATAGCTAGTCAAGTACAATTCTTTTATTTACAAGAGCCAAGTTCAAATCCTTCTTCGTGGAAAGTTCCATTATTTATTAATGGAAATACTACAAATAATGGAACTGAAGATGTTCTTATTCTTGAAAGAGATTCTGGTATAAGATTTTTTATTTACTCATTTCCTACTCAAATTTACTAATAGAATTATTTAAAATTATTAATTATTATTCACCTATTAATAAGATTATAAACAGACAATTAATTTTTAGTTATTTTGCCTCGTTATCAGATTGTTGATCCAAAAGCACACGGTTATTATCGTATTCAATATGATCCCGAAACTTATGAAAATATTATTTGTATATTATCAACTAACATGACTTTTATTGATGTAAAATTAATTTTAACTATTTAAAATAATTTAAAAACATAAAAAGTTGGCAAGTCGTGCTCGCCTTTTAGAAGATGCATTTACAATAGCTAGAACTGGATTAATATCATTTGAATTAGCATTTAGAATGAGTGAATATTTGGTAGAAGAAAAGGAATATTTGCCATTACTTGTTTTTAATAATCATTTACAACATTTGCTTCTTTTACTTAGAAATCATAATAAATCTTATTTAATTAGGGTATATTTTTTGGATTTTAAAAATAAAAAAAATTATTTTTAGTCATTTATTTTGGAAATGTTAGAGACACAGTTTCACCGACTTTTCTCTCCACATTTTATTAACAATGCCGATATTAGCGAGTAATTTATTTAAATTATTTTTTTTTAATTAATTTCAATTTTTTGAGTACATTAAGAGAATTTGCTATGGTTCAACTTTGCCAGTGGAATTATCCTCCATGTATTGGACATTCCTTGAGAGAGTTCTCTAGAGTTAGGTCCGCCTGTCGTGATCGCAAAATGAGTGACCAAAAGTGTAATAAGTGAGTTTATATTTGTGAAATTGACAAAGAGATAAATTAAAGTTGAAATCTAGTTTCTAATATTAATTATCCAGCTTAATTAAGCTACAAATTTGACTCGATTTAGTCCATTTTCCCGATTTTTTTAATTTAAGATAAATAATATTTTTTATAAATTTACAGAATTCCCCCAGAATTACGCGGACCAGTTTATAGGTTTGTTTTTGTTTGAAACTATTTACAAAATAAAAATTTCTTAGCACAGCTATTCGTCATGGGAATATTGATGACTTTGATTTTCTTTGGAGTAAATATTTAATTGAAGAATATGATTCAGAAAGGGGTCGAATACTTTCTGGCCTCGTTGGCACAACAGATATTAAACTTGTTGAATTGTAAAAAGAAAAGGAATTATTTAAATAAAAAAAATTTTTTAAGATCATTAAATAGATTTATTGAAAATATAAGAAATACAACATTAATTGGTTTTAATCCTGAAGATTTTTATGCTTTTCTTTTAAAATTTGTTAGGTTTTTATCATGAAAATTTTTTTAAATTAATTATTTTATTTTAGATCCCCGATACTTAATGATGTTGTTGATAGCATGAAAAGAAATTTTAGAATGTTTGCTAATAAGTAAAAAAATTATTTTTTATTAATATATAAACAAAATTAACTTTTCCTAAAGTAAATAGAATCCCGTTAATATGTAACCCTTGGGACCGAATTAGTGCGACGTATGAATGAGACCGAGTTGAGTTGGGGAAACGTATTGGCGAAATTCCATTGTATTGTTAGGTATAACGTATTTTCTCCGTTAATTAGTCTCTCTGGAATAACTAACCCTATAGAGAGCAGATTTTGTGTTTCACCTTTGATTTTTGAGTCACTCTCTTCGTCATACTAGTTGGTTTTAATCCTGGAGTGAAGACTGTTTTTACCCAAATATTTTTTAACCAAAATAATTATTTGAAAGTCTTATTTACCCCTTATTATTTTAAAAATAAAAAATTTATTTTTCTTTAAACTTCCTTAAACAAAATAGTAAATATTTTTCCCAATAGAATTCCGAATACTTTATTAATGAAAGTTATTCTGACATTTATTACTAAATGGATGAATTCAGAAAGTGATTTAGCTGAGGTAATATTTTTAATTAATTAATTTTTAATTTTTTTTCTAGTTAAAAGAATTTAAAATTCAACATAAAAAAGAATTAACAGAACTTCGTCTTCTTGATTATTTACATGAACAAATAACAGAGATTAAGGCAAATGAGGATTTTGTAGATAAATATGCTCAAACTATAATAGCTTATTTAGAGAAGAGAAAAGACGAAAGAAATTTGGAAAAACAAAAAATTAACAAATGTCAACCTCTCATAAATTAAACATAAAAATTGCCAAAAAAATTTATTTTAGCCTAAATTTAAATAAAAATTTCTAAAAAATATTTATCTAAAATAATATTCCATAGCAACATAAATATATCCTTTTATTTTTGTTTTTATATTTCCGTCACAGTATCTATCATACTTTTAACTACTTTTTGTCATCTGTTATTTATTCCTGATTTTTTATTCATATATCTAGTTTGCAGGCTGCTGCGCATTCTAAATATGTATAAACTTGATAGTTTAGAAAAATGCCCTCTAAAAAGGCCAACAGGTGCTACATATTTTAGTAGATATTTGCAGAAAATATTGAGAATCTTAAATTAGGTGTAAATACTATTTCTTTTTCCTTAATTTTGTTTTAAAAATTATTTTTAGACTGTAAAGAAACTATAAAAATTTATTCTTTTCCAATCGTTTATTTGTAAAATAAGAAAAATTTTAATTTTTATTAAAACCTAAATCATACAAGCCAATTATTTTTTGTTTTATATTAAATAATTATATTTTCTTTTTATTTATTTTCTGATTAAAAGCAATGATGGATTAGATTAGTCTAAATGATCATGCTTGCCATTTTTTACATTCTTTGGGGATTGTAAATAAAATAGCCGTTAATGATCGATGATGACTATTTTGGACTTAAATATTTTTAAAAATTAAATAAGGCAATATAGTAATAATTAGAGATTGGACGTGAGTCTAGTACCAGAATCGTACAAGCATCTCTATAATCGAAATTTTTGTTAGAGAATCTCTTCTTGGTTCGATCTCCAGTAATAATAATTATTATTATTTTATTGTCTTTATTTTCTTTTAATTATTAATTCAATAATAAACAAATATCTGATCTAGATATACGTGAATTATTTGGTGAATCTATTTTGGCTTTGTATTAGTATTTCCTTTTGATGTTTAATGAAATTATTTCTATTTAATTGTTTCTCATTGTCATTCCAAAAACTTTGTTTAAAAATAACATAAAAATCCCTCAAACGTTTTTGGCTTTCCTTTCTTTTACTTTATTAAAGTCAACATTTATTCTTTTTAATCACTCAATCTGAAAGGCCATCAATTGGCAAGCAAAACATAAATAAATATATATTGGATTAAGTAAATGTTATTGAAAGGCTACCACCATTTTTTTATTATTTTCCCTCGATCAGCGGTAAAACCAATTCAAAATTAAACCTTCCTTCTTCGCTCCTTCCCCTTTTTATTTCTTTTCCTTTTAATTTTAAGGACTTCCTCATGTTTGTTGTTTTAATTTCCCCTCCACCCAACTATTTAGCTTTTTATTTCCTCAATAAATTTTATCCAGATGCCTGATGGCCTTTCGAATAAAAACAAACTTCAAATATTTTCTACGGTCATTTAATATTTTACTATAATAAATGATTGAATTTATATTAAAATATTGTATTTTTTACGTAAATACAAATAATATTGGGATCAGATCAAAATTTAGCTTCCCACAATTAATTGAACTAAGTAAACACCCAGATTTTTAATTTTTGAGATAATTTTCTTCAAAAAATAATATTTAAAATGATTTTTTCTTGATTACCAATTTACAAAATAAAAGTTCTAATAAAAAATTGACATAATTTTTCCTATATTTTATTATCTAAGAAAACCAAAAAAATATTATTTATACAGACAAAACTATCTACATCTAATACATATGTAATTTCCCATGTCAATCCTCCCAAAAAGCTTGCGCCCAACAATATAACCTTCAATAAGAAATGAATGATTTTTTACTAAAACAAATAATAATAATTCTGAAATTCTAGATATATAAATATTTTTTTTATTTAAATAACTATGTAGTACATGCATTTTATTGTGTTTTTTGACTATGCCAATCATTATTTGGTTACTCATTAAAAATATTGTGTATTAAAATTAAACCATAAATTTGAGATTCTTGCGCAACCCTAGTAGTAATTAAAAAATATATTTTATAATTTTATTGAAAATTTGTAAATATTTTTTTTAATTTTCTAAAAATAATTTTTTATTTATTCACATCTCTTCAAAATATTTATTTCTTTTTTTCTTTAATTTAAATTTTGGAGTCGAATAACTTTCTGGGAAAAAAAGTTTTGTTATTTTTACTAATTCCATTTAGTAGTTTTTGTTCCCTTTGAGAGTTCTTGGTAAATGTAAATACTTTTTTTATTGTTTTAGAGCATTTGCACGCGAACTACAGCTTTTTCTCCTAACAATTTATTTTTATTCAAAATTTTTTTTACTAATTTTTTGTGTTCTTTAAAAAGAGATAAAGCAAAAATATTTTTAAAAATTAGTAATTTTAATTTTAATTTTTTTGTTTTTAAAGAAATTAATTTTTGTTTAAAATTCTGAACTCTAAGAAATATCTGGATTCTGAATTTTATCCGAAAAATCCTTTCACTATTCCAATTTGATAGTTTACATTTTTTATTGGTCATAATTTTTCTACAAAAAAATATTTTTAAAATTTAAAAAAGGACTTCAAGAAATATCTGTATAGTGCATAAATAACATAGTTAACAAATAAAATGTTTTTCGATTATTTTTTGCCTTTTCTTTTTCTACAATTTTTCAATTATAACAAATTAACATTTCAATCACCAAATTTACAAGAAGAATGGCCTACAAAAACATCTCCATTAAAAACGGCAGAATTGAAATTTATGAAAAAACTGTTTGAAAACAGAAATTACAAAAATAATGCTGTTTATGGATATGAACCTAAAGTTTTAAAAAAAGGTTAAAATATTTACTTGATTAAATTTATTTTGATTAAATTTCATTTTACCGTATTTTTGCCAATACTTAATAATTTCGCGCGAATTGTTTATATATTCATTTTCTCTTTTTTGGGGGGAATAATAATAAACAATGACCAATGGCCAGATTTCTTTTTATTGTTCTGTTTTAATATTTCTGTTATTTTGTGTAAATAAACATAAAACGGTTGAGCGCTTTTAGGGGTATATGGTATTTTTAATAATTTATATTTGAAAATAAAAAAGAAAAAAAGAAAAAATAAAAAAAATAATATTTTTTTAAATTAATTATTTGGCAATCTTGAGGGAATTAAAAAAGTTTATTAAATTAAGGGCAAACTAATTGCAGAAATGGCAATGATGAAAATTTAGAAGAGGGGGAATTTGTTTTGGAATTTGAAATAAATGGAATTAATGGAAAGGATAAAGTAAATAAATTAAAGAATTAAAATAAAATATTTAATTTTTAGTTACTAGATGCTCAACTCCAATTACTTTTACCTGAAACAAAAAATCACCACCAACAAATCGTCAAACATAAATACCGTCACAACTCTATTTTTAAACACAATAAAATTTCAAAACATTTAAAGCAATTTAAAATTAATTATTTCGATATATTTGTATTTTCTGGGAATAATTGTAGTAAAATTGAAAAATTAAAATTACAAAAACTATTGCCTGTAGAGGATGAAACTATTTTTAATTTAAATAATTGGTTTATATATAATGTTAAAGAAATAATTGAAAGAAATTTAAAAGAAAATAAATTAAATTTAATTATTAAAATTAAACAGGTATTTTCTCTTTTAAAATAAAAAAAATATTTTTTTAATTAAAAAAGAATAATTTAAAAATCAAAAAACTTTCAAACTTTGCATATTCTCATGGACCATTTCTTGTAGTTTATACAGAAAATAATGAAGTTATTGAAGATGAGAATATTAAAAATAAAAGAAATAAAAGAGAAATATTTCATTCAAAAGGTGATAAATAAATAAATTAATTTAAAATAAAATTATAAATTAATTAAAATAGAAGACAATAATCTCCAAATCCAAGAACATATGGATGCAGTAAGAAGACAAGCAGAATATTTTGCTTATGGAATGGCTCTTCCAACGGAACAATTACCACAAATTGAGGAAAATAATTACTTAGTAAAACCTATTCAAAATATTCCAAATAAATTTGAAAATACTAAATTTGCATTAAGACGACGAAAATTGGTTGAGTGGAATTTTTAGAAAATTATTCTGTATTTTTAATATTTTAGAAGAATAGAAGAAAAATTAAACAAAAATTGTCTCGGAAATCGTCTTTTGATGCGAATGATCCAATGCTCGGATTTGGAACAAATAAATCACCTTGGGAACGTTCAATTAAAGGAAACAAATTCGGAAATTCTTTAAACGATTTTAAAGAGTTAGAAGAAAATGAAAGAGATGGGATGATGATGAATAAACACGAGAAGAATGATAAGGAAATTAATATGGGAATTAAAAGTAATGGTGCTGGTGGGAGTATAATAAAGGTGGGTGTTTTAACTTTTTTAAAAATTGTTATGATAATTGAGAATTCAAATGACTTTTAATTGAACAGTTACTTTCTGAACGAAGATAAACCCTTATCTTCTATGAGTCCCGAATTGTAGTATTACACAAATGTTACATCAGACTGAAAATTTGCCCGAAACTTAACCAAATGTTTCAAAAAAATTTAAAAATTAAATCAACTAGGCAAATCATTTTGACTAGGATAAATCCATTTATATGATTAAGGAATAAATTCACCATCACGCTATACTCTACATATATTACACATATATGTATACATATTAACTATTTAGCTTAATCCTAATTTACTGCAGTAATTAAACATTTAAAGAAATGTTCACGTCACAATCTCACAGTTGACATTAGAGATTTGGGCTTAGATGAACGAATTGTTGCCCCAAAAAGTTTTGAGGCTGGATATTGTGCTGGATCATGTGAATATCCTCTTGATAGAGTATTATTTTTAATTAAAATTTTAAAATTAAAATTTTTTGAAAATTTTTTAGAGCCTTCGGCCTTCGAATCACGCAATATTTCAATCTTTAATTGTTAAATTACAATCTATAACAAACAATAATATTACTACAGGACAAAATACACCCTCAGTTTGCTGTGCACCTGACAAATTTGATTCGTTAACAATGCTTTACTTTAACGAGAATGGAAATTTAGTTTTAAAAAATTTCCCAAGAATGATAGTTTTGCAATGTGGATGTATTTAAATTTTCATTTAAATTCAATTAATGTAAATTTATTTAAATACTGCCATACTACAAAACTTGAATTACAGAGATGATGAATTACAGAGATGGGAATTAAAGGTAATGGTGATGGTGGGAGTTGCACCAAAATTTACCAAGTCTTTCCCAAGTCTCGAATCGAGCAGAAAATCTTTTTTACACGTTTCACAAATAGAATGGCATGTTATTGTAATTCAAGTTTTGCAGTGAGATTCTTAACAAAAACCATTTCAGTTGCTAATTAATAAATTATCCATAGAGAATTTTTTTTCAATTTATAAGGTTTAAAATTAAGAATTATTTCGAAATATCCAGGAAATTAAAATAAACCATACATACTACTCCAAATTAATATTTATTTTGTCAAAAAATTATTTTAAAATAGGATTAAATCCATCAATCTGATTTAGGTAATATGAGCAAAAAATCAAAAGGAATTGTTTTAAATTCCCTAATTTAAACGGAAGGAAAAAAACAAAAATTCCATTTGTAAAATTTCATTATTTATTTTCCCTCTCTCCTCATCAACCTTTTTGTTTCTTTGCAATTTCTTGTACTTCTTCTTCTGTTCTGTTTTTACATTGGGTTGAAAGAAATTTACGAACAGATTTTGAAATAGCCCCATCAGCCTTTCTTGATTTTGAAAATATTTCTAAATGAGGCTTTCCTTTCCAAATAAGTCCGAATCTTTTAAAAAAGAATTAGAAATAAATTTAAAGAAAACAAAATTACCGGAAATTTGGGTCATTCCGTACAAGGAAAAGTTGAATTTTACAGAGGCAATCGTGGACCTAAATTAACAAAGAAATTCAACTTTGGGAGATTATACAAAAATCTTGCCTTGCTAAGAACGGCGTAAGGTAGAGGTTTCATCAATTTTGAAATGTCATTTAATCCCTAAAAGTTGTTAATTTTAAACAAAATATTCTCAAATGATTATATTTTCACATAAATAGCTGGTTTTGTGAAGTCTCCATTCCCTTTCCAAAATCCAATCATTTCCTGGTCGGCACAAGTAAAAAACATTTGTGCCCATGTAAAGAAAGGAAAACCACCTCCGTGTGGATAGGTTGTTAATAATTGTAATGGTAAATTATCAGGCACATTTCCAAAATTTATATAGCCAATAGCCTTAAATATTTAATTATTTCTAAATTGGAAATCTTTTTTTAAATGAAATTATTTAAATTTTGGATAGAAATACAAATTATTTTATCTCAAAATTTTCTGTTATTTCAAATTCAGGATAAATTGGATTAGCTATTTAATAACTGACTTTATTATCAGCAAACTCTGTTTTCTCAGGTAGCTGATCAGTATCTTCAAATATTTCACTAAAATATAAATCAAAAATTATATTAAAATCATCACTAGAAACCCACGCTTTAGCTCCAGCAAAATCAGCACATTCAACCTCATATCTAACTAGAATTTTAAGCGTTCCAAACTGATAACTAGTTAACTGAAAGAATGGCCCAGAACAATGTTTAGAACGAAATTTTGTCATTTTCGCTTTCATTGATTGATCATAGGTTAAATGACCAATCTTTTAAATATTCATTAATTAAAATTATTTAATAATTAATAACTTCCATCAAGTCTGAAGCTTCCATACGACTGAGTAAAACTGTTTTGCCAACACGTTCACAATCAATTCGAAATAGTCCGTCACCAGCCTCTTGGCCAAATGCAAAAAGTTTTTGAAGGTTAATTGCATCTAAATAGTATTTTTGGGAAAATATTTTTTTGAAAATTTTAATGAGTAATAAGTATTTGGAAATATAATATAATCTTAAGCTATGCAAGAAATCTATTAATTATCAAAAAACTTTTTTAATTATTATTTTATGGGAAAAATGAAAATAATTTTACAATTTTTGCTCAGTCGATGAAATTTTTGAACGGAAAATAGAATTTTTTGAAAACTAATCCTATTTTTTCCCGGTTTTAAACCTATTTTTCCATTTTTGTCATACATTTTTAGCAACTTATTTAGGTACCTATTTTAAGATTTTTACAGCCTATAAATCCAATCCCTAGTAGGCTTTCAAATGATATAAAATTCATTCGGGTTGTATCGAGCATAAAAAAGTTAAAGCCTAACAAATTCAGAAAAGGTGAAGAAAACGTAAATTCGGGGATACAAACGCTCAGTGCCGATTATAATTTAGAATATAATTTAGATTATTCCTACCTGTTATTATATCGTAATCATCAAAATTAATCTACAAAATAAATTTATCTAAATCAAATTAAAATCAAAATTACTTCAGTTTTCTTTTTATTATTAGCAGAACATAATTTTGCTGCTAATATAGCCGCATCCAATTGCCCATCTTTGACTTTCATATGATTAACGTTGTAAATAACTACACCGTGATCTTGGCGTAATTTACCTCCGGGCCAATAAAAAGATTCTAATGGCATCCCAGGAATCTAAAATTAATTGGAAATAGCCTTTAAATTAAATTTAAATATTTTTTGAATTTAAATATTATTTTTAAAAAACAAGGTAATTAAATACAAATTATTTTTCTTTAAATAAAAGTAACCCGCCAAAATGACGGGGTCATCCTCCTCGAGCCTCCATTGATAAGAGCCTATTCTTTCAACATTTTTAGTTGATGATGCTCCACTTTTCCCGCTTAAATTAACGAGTGGTAATAATCCATACGGCTCTTCATCTAATCCGTCGAAAAGCCAAAAACCTTCAACTTCATCATTTTGGTGGTTTTGAGCTGAAGCCATTTTCAGCTTTTACTTAAAAATAAATTAAAGTTTAAAATTTATTTTTAAATGCCTAAGTTAAAATATATATAAATTATAAAAATTTTAAAGTAAAAATTTGACAAATCCTCTCAATAAATAGTCAATATCACCAAATATTCATGGGATATCAAGCTATATTTCTTAAAGAATTGAGCTAAAATGTTTAAAATATACTAAGAACAGGCTGGATATATTGATCGATTTCTGTCGATTGGATCACTCTCCTTAGGCAATTCCCAATAATTGAAAGGAAGTTAAGTAACTTAAATTCAAGCATTTGTGTTTGTTGGATATTTTATTTTTAAACATTATAAAGGCTTTGGAAAAGATATATTTATAGGGAATTTATAGAAAATTAAAACAATTTACTAATGTTATTTTTACAGTTAGAGGATATTTGGTATAACTCAAACTCTAAATTTAAAAATAAGTTAAAACTAAATCAATCATTATTTCTTATCTTTATATTATCAATTAATTAAAAATATTATCCAAATATTTAATTATTTTCATTAATTTTATAAGCAAAATTAATTTTAAAGCAGAACATAAGGAATGATTTAATGAATCAATTATTAGAAAAGATTCTTTTATTCCAAATAACTGAGATAATTTTTTACATCTCTTCTTGACAGTTTGTCGAGCATTGGTTAAATCTAAATATGAAAAGTTAAAAAAAAGCTAAATATAAACATAAAAATCTGATCAATGAAAACATTTCGTCAAAAAAAGAAGTTATCGATATTCAACCCCAATATTTTTTCTACAAATTTGATTAAAGAATTTACCTCATTTATTTTGATTAGCATGGCCGCCAACTTGGAATCCTGCATTTGGACCTGCATTAGTCCACGGAGTTCCATCAGCTTGATGACCAGCATTTGGCCCTGCGTTTGACCAAGGTTGACCTCCGGCTTTATTTCCACCACCTCCTCCAGCAGCAGCTTTACCTCCTCCACCACCACCACTGCTTTTACTTCCGCCACCTCCACCTCCACTTCCCTTTCCTCCTCCGCCACTTCCGCCTTTACCTCCACCACCACCTCCACTACCGCCTCCTTTGCCCATTTTTGTCAAATAAATATTAATATGTAGCTAAATAAACTTAAATTAAATTTGTAATTAAATTATTGAATGAAAATTTTGAAAAATCTATTTCAAGCAGTAGATAAATTTAAACCAAAAAATATAAAGGGAAATAAAAAATAAAAATAAATGACAAAAATATTGGCGAAGGAAAATAAATATTAAAAAATATTATTCACACCGAACACAATTTTGTTTACAAAGAACTTCCAGTGCATTTCTGTTTACATTTATTTTGTTATTGTGAATAATAGTAAATAAATATCAAAAATGTATAAAAAATCTGGTGACCGATTAAAATAAAAATATTTTTTAAGCTTTAATAAAGTTGAATATTTTAGTTACAAAGAAATTTTTGTTTACAGCTTTCATCCATAACATTCACAAAAAATAATCGAAGAAACATATATCGTTTATCTTTGTGTATATCTGTATGTAAAAGTGCAAATTTGCCAAAACGAATAAAACGATCAAAAAATTGAAAGAAACGTTCGTAGGTGTAATTAACATTTAATTCCTTAAAAATTACTAATTATTTTTTTAAATTATAATTTAAATTTTAACATTTGGATGATGTATTTCCATATTTAATTGACATATTGGAATTGGGAAATATTTGGAATGTTCTGTAAAATTAAAGAAAAATATATTCTTTAGAAATGCCAAATACTTACCAACAAATTTTTCCAAAATTCCAAATTCAGCCCCTTCAACATCAATAAGCATTAAATCAACAGGTTCTGTTTTTTGATATTTTTTTCTTAAAAATTCGATTATTCCAATTTGCGGCACCATTCTACGGTTAACGCCCTTCTTTACAACATCTTATAATATTTAATTGCTTCACAAAAAATTTATCTTTTTACCTTTCTCCCAAACATTTATTAATGTTTTGTCTAAAGATTCCCCTCCAATTGCTGCTTCCAAAAATGTTCCGCCCAATTCTTTTTTAACCAAATCAGAATTAATATCAGAAGAAGGATCTACAGCATAAAATCGACATTCTGGATAAATTTTGCTTAAATTTCTTTCTGCCCAAATTGAATGTCCAACTCCTAAATAATTTATCGAAAATTAAATTTTTAAATTTTAGAGATTAGATTTAGTAATTCTTCTCATAAATTAGAATTAAAAAAATATAATTTAAATTTTGTATATTACAATTTAATTTAACCTAAAGTTATAACGTTGCATTGTAAAGGTCTTTTGATATTATTCGAAAATTTTATAAAATATTTTTGTTCTTCATCATCTGACTGTAATCTAAATATTTCCATTTTTTCAAATTCTTTGTTCCAGATTTCCTAATAAATTTTAAAATTAAATATTAAAATTTAAATTCAAATAAATACATTAAAATGTCTAGGAATTAATTCCCAAGTTGCCTTAACATTTATTTTTCCATTTATTTGTTTTATTATTGGCATCCCTTCTTTTTGTAAGGCTAAGGATTTTTTAAATAAAATATTTTGGGTAAAACATTCTTTTATTTTATTATTTTTTTGTTGTATTAATTTATTTAAATTTTTTTCGTGGATAACTTTCCACCAAGGTAAATCCAAAAAATAAGCATTTAAATTAATTAAAAAAGAACAAATAAAAATTGAAATAGGCAATAATATTATAATAATAAATTTAATTTGAGAAATATTAAATATTCTTGAAGAAATTAAAAACATTTTTATTTAAATTTATTTTTAAGTAAAATATTTTGAATATAAATATTGGAAAAATAATTAGTACAGATTTATAAAGATTGCGATTTTAGATTACAAAATTTATTAAAGATCAATTGAGGTCAAATAATTAATTATTTGTCCTTTTATTTAAAAATAAAAAATAGTACCTATTTATTTTACAAAATATAACAACAATTTTTATTAAAATTCAATTAATCTACTCTTGTTTTGTTAATTAGTGTTCGGTAATATCACGATACCTCTCGATATTATTGTGATATTTTCAGATTCTTTAATCTCATTCAATATCGACATAATATCGATATCGAATTTTGAAAACCCACATTTACCGAACACTAATCAGTATCAATATCTCAAAAAATTTTTTATTAATTTTTTACAATCTTTTCAATAATAATATTTTTCATCAGCAGAATACCTAACCAAATGTTCAATATAAGGAGTAGGTAATCTTCGGGCACAAAATTTTTTCTGATGTGTCCAATAATGGCATTTATAAATATCTCGTAAAATAGACAGTGAAGGGGAATTTCTTTTATTTTTTATTTCTTCATTATCTTCCTCAATTTTTTCGCTTAAAATATTTAAATAAAATTAAAATATTTCTTAAAAATAATTACACAAAAAATCCAATTTTGCGGGCAGCTTGTGGTCTTTCCTTTTTTCTTCTTCTAATGGCCATACTTTGCTTTAATTGACGCCAACTTTTTGGCTTTTCTTGCTTTGATATTATACTAATTTTTTGTGATGAAGTTACTAAACGAAATGATGTTGACATTTTTATAGATATCATTCTTTTTAATCTACTTCTAGCTGTTACAATGTCTGCATTATATGCCATAAATTCAAGAATTAGTACTTAATTTGTTAAAATATTAAAAAAACATTTTTTAAAGAATTTTACAATTAATACAAGCTGAAAATATTGCCAATCCAAAAAGTAAAAATATTAAAGTAAAAAGAACATATCCAGGTTCTTTCATTAATCTTTCATTGGTTTGGGCTGGGACAAAGTCTCCAAAACCAATTGTTGAGACTATATTAAATATACATATTTATTTATAATTAAACACTAACGACTAATCATGCAATAATATGCAGAATCAAAAATTGACCAACTTTCTTGCTTGTGAAATACCCCGGCTTAAATAAAATTATTTTGCCTAAATTAATTTTTTAAAATTAAAACTTGCAACTGCAATTGTAATACATCCAATAGAGAAAGAAACAAACAATAAATGTCTGGACTTTATTTGCCATTTACTTAACCATTTTTTGTTTTTAAATAAACATTTTTGTATTTGCACAAGCAAAGTTTTAATAATATGATTAATACGTTCACCAACCTTAAATTTGTGTAATAGTAAGGGAATTTAGAATTTTTTTATTTTATTTTTGGCACAAACAATAAATCAACTAATCCTAAATCTAGTTCGGGAAAACTGTATATGGTTAATAACGTCGATGTAGGAAAGGCACCGAGAAGGAATGCTTATTCCTTGATAATCTTCGGCTAAATCGTATTTGCAAGATCACGAGTGCGTAATTTTTCAAAAATTTTTGAGTGATTGTATCCCATGGAATTTTTAGGTTTATCTCGCACACGCAAATCCAAAAAATTCGAGTCGACTCCTAATATTATACATAACTTAATCTAAATAACAGCAATAAACTTAAATATATTTACCGATTGAAATGTAACCAATCCCAAGGGAATTCCACCCAATGCATAAACCATACAAAATAAACGACCGGCTCTTGTATTCGGAGTTGAATGTCCATAACCTATTGTTGATATCACTACTGTACAAAAATATAATGACCCTAGAAATTGCCATTGACGGCCAGCAGAAAAAGGAATTGACTGGACAACAATATTTTCTAATTGAGCATAATCCCTTATGGTACAATGTTTAAATTTAATGAATTTTTCTATTAATACTTTTTAGAAAATTTATATTTTTGTTGCATTAATCTTCTTTTTGCCGTTACTTCTTGTCTAGATCTTTCATCCTCTTCATATTCAAATAAACTAAATATTATAGCACCAGCTACTAAATAAAGAAAAGTAACTCCCATAAGTAATAATGAACGGCGAGTTTGGCCACTTTTTTTGTCAGAAAGGAGTGGAAACATTCTGGAGCTAATTGAAGATCTTGGTAAGAACATTAATAGGTAATTTAATAAATAATTAGGGACCACCGAAATATGGTTCGACAAGAAAGGAATTTTTAAAAATTAATATGTATTTTTTTATTTGCTGTCAACCAAATGTCAAGCATTTATTCTTTTTTTCCTATTTTACCGGAAAACAAACAAAATGTAAAATAAGTAACTGCTAATTTTATGAAATTTAAAAAAAATAGAAAAGAAGTTTAAATAAATAAATTTGGGCACAGAAATGTTTAAAAACATTTTAAAGATATTTTTTAGTTAAAAATATTTTATTTGGAATGCTAAATTGGTGTTTGGTTTAAATAAATAACGGGAGTCTATTACTAATTTTATTGAGGAGCGGCCAACCATTTTGGGGCTTTGGCATATACCAATAAAAAAGGCATTAAAGGAAAAGGCAAAAAAAGAGTCCCACTACTAAAATGGATGAAGCTAATGTCCAAAATAAATTAAGTATGCAAAAATAGTAGAGAAAGGAAATTTAAATTTAGTTTAAATTTTACAATAAAAAACAATAATTTTTTAAACAATTTTATTTTAATAATACAAAAAGTTCATTCACTGACTTCAAATAGGTTAATATTTTTTGATCCTATTTATCTATTAATTAATTATTTTTTTAGTTTATTTAATATTTAATAATTACCTTTAAATTTTTATTAAATATTTATTTTCTTGTTTTCCTTTAACTGAAACTTCCCAAGTTCCTCTTTTACTAATTATTTATTTATTTTTTGGATTAATTACTACACAACTAAATATACCTAATTTGTTTTTTCCTCTTCCAATTTTCTTCGTATTTCTTTTTTACCTCACATACATTTAAAGAAAAACTGCTTCCTTTCAACCTAATAACAATGTACTGGACTCGATTAGATCTTTTATTTTAATTCCTTTATTGTTTATTTATTTTTTTAAAAAGAGTTGAGCGACAACTTTTTTGACACGATGGGTGGGAAAACAAAAAAATAATAATATTTGTTAAATAATTTCAAAAAAATTGGATTTAAATTTTAACAGGAATATGATTGGATAAATGAAAAAATATGTATATGTATATGCTTATTAAAAGTATTGTTAAATTACCTACATATCTAATTAATTTTTAAATTATTATTTTAAATTATTTCGAGAAATTCTTTCAACTCTTTCTTGGAAAATTTATGCCCCTTTAAATTAAAAATAAATTTACTACATAATCCCTTGGGTATCTTTACCCTATGATAATTCTTTCAGAAAAGGAGTAACAGAAAAAATAACAGAAATACATATATTTGATTTATGTATAACTATTTAATAAAAAATAAATAATAAATTTTCCTATTTAATTGCAATATATACTTTATCGTGTTATAAATATGATTCCCTTTTGGATTAAAAGGGAAATAACCTGATCATCAAAAATTTTTCTGTTTATCTCTTACCATGCAACAATGATTTAGGCAAATAAATATTTTTTATAATTTATTTTTCTTTACCTTTTCAACACTTTTTTTGTTTTGTTTTTTATTTTCATTATTCGTTTATGAAACCCTCCTCTTTTTATTTTTAATGGGTGTCCGGCTCCATAAAAGCCGTCAAACAAGCGAACAGATACCAATCGCTTTTGCACTGCTTGCGGGCCTTCCCTCATTCCTTTTTTTCCAATTTCCTCCTCATATTTGTAAATACATAAAGCAATATAGCTAACTAGTCATTTAACAGGTATTTAAACTTTTTTTGTATTAAATTCTTTAATATATAAGCTTTAGACTTTTATTTTTCAAATGAAGGACAATTCTTCCTTTATTTCATCATTAATTCCTCTTTTTAATAATTGCTCTACTTAATAATATATGTATTTATATTTAGTTATTTTTTAATAATTTTGATTAAAATTGGTCTTATCATTTTAATAGTAATTCCTTATCTGATAAATCTATCGATTAAAAGCATCCCTACAAGGCTTGCCGCCCGAAACCCGATACCCGAAAAGAAAATTTTCAAACCCGAAACCCGTACCTGATGTCTTTGCCAACTCGAAGCCCTTGACACGAAATGAAAACGCTTTAACCCGAAACCCGTACCTGAAGATTTTTTGTACCCGCGGCAACACTGATCCCTACTATAGTCCTCATTTATTTCTTCAACAAAGTAGAAATGTTATTTTTAGGAAAAGTATTTTTCGAATTTATCTCAAAAGATATTCGGAATTTTCTCTCATTTGTCAAAAAATTTCTATTAGCTTTTTATTTAAAATTCCAATAATTTATTAATCAAATCTTAGCTTTTCATCCATTATTGTTTCTTTCTGTTTAATCGCTTATTTATTTAAATACTCAATCGCCCATTATGAACGCCCAAAAATATGCATATTATTTTTCTTTCATTTTCGATTAAAACCGGAGAAAGATAAACATTGCTAATAAAAATAATAAAAAGATATTTGGGAAAGATTTGAAAATTAATAAAGGAAAATATTAAAAAATTTTTAGAGATATTTATTTAAGCAGTTTTAATTAAAAATTAATTTTATTTAAAAAAATATTATAAATTTTATTTAAAATAAGTTTTAGTTGAATTTATTAATAATTTTTTATAATCAATAAAAATTTTACGAACATTATTTTCAATTTTATCTATACCATTACTTCCATTGTCATACAGTTAATTAATTAAAAAATCTCCTTGCAGAACTGTTAAATAAAATAATAGTACAATATTTAGTATTATAGAGATGAGTTAACTGACAGATACTATATAGCATTTTAATCAAAATCTATTTAATATATCCATTTAAAATAAAAATGATTTTAGATTATGGATATTGATCCGGTAGAGTATAAGGAACGTCAAAAGGAGGCTGACATTCTAAGGCAGGTTGCCTTTCTTGGTGTGGTAAGTCCTAATTTTTTAATTAATGTAAATTCGGGGTGTGACATTTATGTCCTACATTTGCAGCCTAAGGATAGAATAATATTAAATTCCGAAATAATTCTATTTAATGTTACCCTCTCAAAAATACGTTTTAGGACTTTAAATATCCATTTATTAATCCTAATTTATTTTAATAAATAATAAAATTAAAATTAGTCGGCAGCAATAATAGCAACATTATTTTCAATTTTATCTATACCATTACTTTATAATTATCTTCAACAAATTCATTCACAAATGCAGCATGAAGTAGAATTTTGTAAACAAAGGACAGGCAATATTTGGAAAGAGGTTGGAAGAGCACAAGTAATAGCTGGAGTAGATGACAATACAGCATTTTTCTTGGAAAGGATACCAAGACAGGCTGGATATGATGTAAAAATAACTTTGAAGACATTTATTTGATGATGTATTAATTCCAGATTCCCCCTCCAGGGGCAACTGTTGGCCCTTCAGCTGCTACACCAGGCTCTATCCAGGGTCATCAAGCCGCATCAGCAGCACCGTTACCAGCCGCCCCATCAAGTGGTGCCCCAAAAATACCAGCCTCTACATTAACTGCTTCTACATCAAGATATGCTTCACCATCCTCTGCTGCTCCAGCTTCTTCTGGCCCTTCGTCCGCAGTACCATCTTCTTCCGGCTATCAAAGACAAGGAACATTCGGAGCTGGAGGAGGTGCTCCAGCTGGTGCTGGACCTTCAAGTCAAGGTACTGGAGCTGTTCCAACTTCTAGTCCTGTTGCTACTCCAGGAGCTGGTCCAACTACTGTTACTCCAGGAGCTGGTCCAACTTATGCTACGCCAGGAGCTGGTCCAACTACCGCCACTCCAGGAGGCAGTCCAACTTATGCTACTCCAGGAGCTGGTCCAACTACCGCCACTCCAGGAGGCAGTCCAACTTATGCTACACCGGGAGCTGGCCCAACTTATGCTACAGGCACAACTCCAACAGCAGGTGCAGGAACTATCCCAGCGCAAGGCTCCAGTCCAGGCGGGGGCCGAGGAACTGGAGCAGGATCAGCAACTGGCCCGGGACCAACTTCAGGTCCCGGACAAGGCGCAGCCAAGCCAGGACCAGGTTGATTTTAATTGATACATAAATTATTCTTCAATACAATATAGTTGGAACAGGTGCGGGAACTGCTGGAGCAAGACCTGGCGCACTGCCTTCAACACGTCAACCAGTGTCACCTGTAAGAGGCGGTGGACGCTCGGGTGGTGGAGGAGGAGGATGTTGTGGTTGTGGCGAGAGTCCACCTGGCCCTCCTGGTCCTCCTGGAACGCCTGGAAATGATGGAGCTGTGAGTTTATTCTTTTTTGTATATTTTCTTAAATCGGTTAATTTTAAAGCCAGGAGAACAAGGTCAACCAGGCAAAAATGGACCTGATGGTACTTTGAAATTAATATAATATTAAAATTTATATATACATTACATCCATAAATTAATATCTGTTTAGCGCCTCCTCCGGCTCCTGCACCTCAAGTCGAATTGTAAATATTTTGTTTTGTCATATTCTAATATTAATATATACTTATATTTTAATTTAAAATTAGCTGTCAAAACTGTCCTCCTGGTACAGCTGGACCGCCAGGACCACCAGGACCAAAGGGTCCAGCAGGTTCAGTTTTTCTTATATTAATTGATATTTTTTACTAATCAATTATTCAAATTATTCCATGTTTTTATTTATACTAGTTTATATAAAATTTATTTGATTAGGTGCTGCTGGAGCAGCTGGTAAAGATGCAGATGGTGGGATTCGTGGTAATCCTGGACCGCCAGGACCTCCCGGCCCTCCTGGATCACCTGGCTCTACTGGAGATGCCGGAACTCCTGGGCAGCCTGGAACACTTAGTTTGTTAAATTATTATTCAGTTGTAAATAGAGGACTGTTTCAGAAGAAGTACCTGGCAAACCCGGACCTCCTGGTCCACCAGGAGCCCCTGGCCCCGCAGGAACTGATGGACAACCAGGCAATCCTGGCAAAAATGGTTTGAAATTAAATACCTATCTAATCTTTCAAATATTAAAGGAACTGATGGAAAGGAAGGGCCACCTGGAGAGACAGGACCGCCTGGCTCACCAGGAAAGCCTGGTAGTGACGGTGAAGCTGGTCCTCAAGGAAGCCAAGGCTCTGGGTTTGTATACATAAAAGATCTAATTAATTGTTGTTTTTATTCTTTAAATTTAAATAATTTTTCAGTGGAAGTTGTGACCATTGCCCACCTCCAAGAACTGCTCCTGGCTATTAAAAAATATAAATTTATTTGGAATTTTTGTAGACAAAGTTAATAAATGAAAATTTAATTTTTAATATAGTTCCATATATTTCTTTGATTATATTGTCATTTTGATGAACTCGATTTGATATTTAATGAATATTTACATTAGTATTTAGTCATATCTATAAAATTGACAAACATAAATATTTTTTATTAATTTTCAAAATATAATTTGTTGGTTAATAATTCCTTTAAATAACTAAAAATACAAAAAATACATATATATAATTCAATTTTCTAATTATTTCCTCTATTTTCAATCTTTGCAACTTCATTTTCCCCATTAATTTCAATATTTCCATTCTCCGCCAACATTGGTTGATCACTCTCTTTTTGGATGGGATTTGAATTATTAGTTGTATTACAAGTAAATATTGCTGCTTTTCCTGAGCCAATTAAACAAAAAATTCCATTACAGAGGAATAACAAAACTGCATGCCCAATAAAAATTCGTGCCCATTCACTTGGTAATGAGACGTTTGGTGTTAATAAATAAACAATTGGGGGAACAAGAAGCATGGCAATACACATTATTATCTAAAATAATTAATTTATTTTTTCTTGTAATTAACCCCCACTCCAAAGCATTTTAATAATTTTCTAAAAATTATTTACTTGTATTTTTGCACAAATAAAATAAGCATATTGCCTTCCAACTAAAGTCGAAGATTTAAAAAATCCCCCAGTATTAAACCCCAACATAGCAACAGAAAGAATAATAAATGAGAGAACAATCCAAAAAGACAAATGTTGGGTAAAGGATAATGCCAAAAGGAAAATAGCCATTCCACTATTTTAATTTAAATTAAATTTATTTTTAAAAATAATTTTTACCAAAAGGATATAGAATTGAAGATTTTAACCTTAATTTAGAAAAATTTAAATTAATTTAAGATTAAATATTTACACCTTTAATGTTTCATCTATTGATATTTTATCACTCAAAATTCCGGCAAATATTTTTACACAAAGCTGCAATAATGTTGGGAATGCTGCTGCAAAGCCTGTACTTAAAGTTGCGTATTTAAGAACCTTAAAAATATTATAATTTTTGTAAAATTAAATAATAACTTCGCGGATATATATTGGTGAAGACATTATCTATATATAAATATTCTTTTTAAATTAATTAATTAATTACCATCATTTGTATTGAAAACCTTTATAAATTAAAAAATAAATTTAAAAATATAATTAAAAATTAACATATTTCCAATTGCAGCAACACAAATGGCCCAAACAGCTTTATTAGTACAGATTGATTTGAATGGAAACTATAAATGAATATTATTTTATGTTATAAATCCTAATAATTACTACTTTAGAATTGTGTTTGTAACGTCCATCAATAACTGTTGATTTTCCTTCAGTTATTATTCTCAATTCTACATCATTTATTAATTGATGTTCAATAGCTGTATCTCTAATTTTTAAAAATAAAATATTTTCCTTAATTTTAATTTCTAACCTATAAAATATCCACCAAAGACTAATTAATCCCAAAGTAATCAAAGCATGAGCATAAAAAGCAAATTGCCAACCAAATATTTTAGCACTACAAAGAGCCCCAGATAAAGGCATTGTAATTACTGGAGCTAACTTTTAAATTATTTTAAATAAATAATTTAAATAAAAATATATGTGCCTGTATAAAGCTAGTTAACATTCCATTAAAAAGACCATTTTCAATAAGGCTAGCCCATTCAGCAGTTACAGCGCTTAAATATTTAATAAGTAAGTGCATTATAGAATTACCCAATAACAGGAAAACAAACAGCAAATCCAACTCCCTGAATTAATCTTGCAATTAAAAATGGAATAAATCCTTGAGAAGCAGCACATGGACATATTGCTGTGCTTATTGCAGAAATAAGTCCAACAATTGTAAATATTTTACTTAAAATATTTAAATTATATTTTAATTTTTAAATATTTAAAACCGGCATCCACATCGTTTAATTCCAACACCAATTCCGGGAATTGCGAGAAGGGCCCCTAAAGCAATAATTCCAAGAAGTAAAGATTTTTGTGTTGAAGTATAATAATGATCGGCATATTTTTCGATTATTTTCACTCTACCATTTATAACACCATCCCATGTAATGTTATTCAATTCTATATGCTAAATTGAAATTTTATTTTGTAGTATATAGAAGATAAACAGAATTTTTAAGGGCAAAGTTATCCAAATATTCTAAATAATATTTAAGAGAGAAAAACAAATTAAATTCGAGCTTTAGATCAAGGCAAATGAACAAAATGAAACCATTTTCTAATCCCTAACTAAATTCAATTATTAACATCTATAATGTGACAAATAAATAATTTATAAAAATTAAAAAAAATATACCCCGTAAATTCTCCAATAGAAGCACACCCTCTAATATAAGCACCCTACAGGAGGGGATGATCTATTAGAGAATTTATAGAGCTATTAGAGATCTATTAAAGCTTCTATTAGAGAATTTACGTTATTTTTAATTTTATTTAATTGCTGGTAAGATTTTTTTTACTCCTCAAGGACCAAAATAGCTTGTTCAAAATTAGCTCTATCTCGATAATTTTTTATAATTTTTATAATATTTTTATACTCGAATAAACTATCATTATTATTTGTGATGCTCGAAAAGAAATAGCGTTGTTTTTCTTTCGTTCTCTACCCATATTTTGACCCCATCTAATTATTCCCTTTCCTTATTTATTGTAAACCCTATTTTCCCTCCCACTAGTTTGTTGTGGTTGTTGTTCGTTCTTAGTTAAAATTGTTAGTTTATTTAAAAAGAGAAGTAAATTTGTTTATTTTGTGGTTAATTAATTTGAAAAGAAAAGAGATAAAGAGAGAGAGTCCAAATTTTATTCGATATTACTTGGCGCTCCTGAGAGTTTTTATTTTTATTTACTACGTGGCGCTCCTGAGGCAGAGGTTGTTCTTTGTGTGGTGAAAAAGAATTTATTTACGAATTGACTTTTTATTATTGATCTTCGTTGGCCCCCGGTGGACCAGGAATTTAATCTTTTGCAACAACAATATTTTTAGAAAAGTTATTCCTCGGTGGGATAGTTTTCGTATTGACAACTTTTTTGAGATTTTTTTTCAAAAAAAATCTTATTCAGTTTTCCCTCGGCGGGTTGATTGAATTTTCTGCGTATCAAATTTTAGCCTCGGTGGATAAAATTTGAATTTGGCTTGGAAAACAGCAAAAGAATGAAAAATACACCTCAAAATATGAATCAATATTTTCTTCACCATCAAACTCAAATGAATATTCCCATTAATACGCAATTAGGACATCCTAACAATCAATTCTACGGTTTCCCAACTTTGTTTTACCATCCAAATTATGCCTGTCCTCAACAAATGATATACCATCCTTCCACTTTCATTCCACAACAATCGATTCATCCGACTGAACAAAATTCTAATTTTCTTTCCGAAACTACGTCACAAGCTGACATGGAAAAATTACTTTTGGAGACGATTCCCGATTTAGATGGAACCGAAGGAAATTTTGCGATAAAGAAATTTTTCAAAAAATTCGATGCATATCTAGAAGACTGGCCAGAGAAAAAGAAGATTTTTGCTCTAAAATCCAAGTTGTATGGCAAGGCAAAGAGTTTCTTCATTCTTGCAATCAAGGCCAAGCACTACAACTATAAATCGATTAAGAATTTCATCCTTTGTCAGCTCCTTCCATCTGAGTACAAAGTCGAGGAGTCAATCGAATTAGTTAAAAAGCGAACCAATTCCCCTCAACAAAAGAAAAATTTGAAAGGTCATGAGAATAATTTCAAACCTCAAAATATTCCCACGCCATCTTTCAAAAATAAGGTCAACATTCAATTTGAAAAAGAAGAATTTTCACAAGAAATTTTGGAATTTTTTGAAATGCCAATCAACCAAGATTCGGCCAAAAACGTAAGCAAATTGGAAAATTCAGAAGAAAAATTTTTGAAAAATTTGGAACCAATTGTTGAAAATGATTTACTGGTGGAAAAAGATTTGGATGTTGAGTTAGTGGAAGATTTTGAAAAAGAACAATTTTGTGAATTGGATAAAGAACTTGTATGTCCCTTAGATGGAAAACAAGAATTGGCATCTGTTGAAGTTCCTATTCCAGCAGAATGCTGTGTCTTTCATGAAATCTCTTCTGAGGATATTCCTATTTCTCGTGAAGGAATTAAGAAAGAAATTGTATGTTCTGAAAATGAAGAATGTTTTGATTTGGAAAAAGTGGAAGAATTTGTTGATTTGGAAGAAAAAGGAAGCGAAGATTGTTTTGATTTGGAAGAGAAAGAAATTGAAAAGTGTGTTGATTTGGAAGAATTAGGTGAAAAGGATTTTGTTTTGGAAGAAATTTTGGAAGAAAATAGTGATGGAAAAGAAATTTTGGAATCGAAATTGGATGTGTTTGAGAAGGATCCTGAAAAGGAAATCCAACCAACACGAGACAAATTGGATGTTTTGAAAGAAAATGACAATATTGTTAAGGAAAGAAGGAATTTGTTAAGGTCCAAATTAAGTAATGCAAAAATTTTGGCAAAACTAAGATGTGAGATTCTAAGGAAAGAAATTTTAAGGAATGATTTTGGAAATGATTTTGGTTTTGGAATTTTGAAAAGAAAAATCACGGGACGATTTTTTCACGGAGTTCGGGGGTGTTTGAACTCGAAAAAATTGATCACGCTGATCAGAGTCCCCAAGCTTTCAAAGAATTTTAAGAAGGAAATGGACTACCAATTGCAAGATTTAGAACCAATGAAAGTCTTGAAATTTGTTTCGGTGACAAAACAAGATGTAATTCATGAACCAAAAGGTGATGGAATTGAAAAAGATTGGAAGAAAAGAGAGAAGTCAAAAGAAATCGGACTGGTAGAATCGGTTTCGGTGACCGAAATTCTCACCATTGGAGTCCTATTGGAAAAATTTCATCGAAGATCGGGTTTAGTAAATCGAGTCGGCCTCGAGAACCCTATGATCAACTTTGACACTGAAACATCCAAGAGCAACAAAAGAACTACCTCGCCACCCAAGACCTTTCGCGGAAACAGGCCGAGATGGAAGAACTTTTTCTGACGTCGAGGACGCCGTCATCTGAAGTGAGCGGGATGTGATGCTAAAAGGAAATAGCGTTGTTTTTCTTTCGTTCTCTACCCATATTTTGACCCCATCTAATTATTCCCTTTCCTTATTTATTGTAAACCCTATTTTCCCTCCCACTAGTTTGTTGTGGTTGTTGTTCGTTCTTAGTTAAAATTGTTAGTTTATTTAAAAAGAGAAGTAAATTTGTTTATTTTGTGGTTAATTAATTTGAAAAGAAAAGAGATAAAGAGAGAGAGTCCAAATTTTATTCGATATTACTTGGCGCTCCTGAGAGTTTTTATTTTTATTTACTACGTATTACCTCGGGTCTGACGTTTCTCCATTCACTTATGTTATCAAATTGCCCTTCTAATTGAGAATTTACTTCAATACTCTTTTCAAATTTCTGTAGTAAATATTCTTTTAGTTTTAGCATAAAACCTTCATCAAAATTTGTGAAATTAAAACCTAAAATTTAAAAAATACCTAGGTGAACTCTTTTCAAATTTTTGTTGTAATTTAGAACTTTTCTTATACATATAAATATTTCTATTTAGAAATAAAAACATTCTACATAATTATGAGAGTGTTTTAAATTTACCACAATATTTTTCACTTAAATTTAAAATTTCTCACAATTTTTATATTTAATTAATTTAAAATAAATCCAAAATTACCATTAAAATCAATATTTTTTGGATCCAATTTCTCTCCAACTTTTTTAACTGCCATTTCTCCAATTTCCATAGCTACCATTTTTAGTAATCGGAAAAATAATTGAGGGTTATGTATAGCTAATTTAGAAGAACTTTTTCTTAGCCAGCTAGTTGAATCTAAAGAGGGTAATTCTATGCCTAGTGATGGGAGATTATTAAAGCCATCAGTTGGTTTTGAAATTGATATAGAACTAGTAGATGATTTACTAGATGAATGTTTTTCTTCAAAAGCAGATTCAAAATTAATATTTTCAAAAACATCTTAAATTAAAAAATTTTTTTTAATTAAATTATTTTCTCAAAAATTTCAATAATTCTATTACCAATTCCAACATCAATTGTAAAATTTTTCCAATGAAATTTTTCCTCTGTCATACATAAAATTGTAAAATTTAAACAAAGAATATTTCCCAACATCATTGAAAGACTTAATAAAGATATTATTAAAATAATATATCGGAAACGGCCATTAAATATTTGTTGGACAGACATTTTTTTAATTAAAAATAATTAATTTCTAAGTAATATATTTTACAAATTAATTACTAAATTGATTAGTTGATTAAAGGAGAAGAAATTAAAATGAAAATAGTGATATAGAATTTAATAAAGAATTTAATTTTTTGTATAAAAAATACGCGTATTTATTTGAAGGTCATTTTTTCTTTATTTTTTTTTGTAAAAAAATATTTTAAAAAATAAATTATTTTATTTTTAATTATATTAAAATATTTTTGTTTTATTTAGGATTATTTTTAAAAATAATTTAATCTCTAATCTCGTTAATATTAAAAACATCTATTTAAAATATTAACGTCAAAATAATTCTTAATTAATTATTAATTCATGGAAAAGGATTTAATATATTAAATATTTATTAATGATTTATTAAAAACAATTCTCGTTTGAAGATTGAATAAAAATGTTTTGTTTAAGT
This sequence comes from Meloidogyne enterolobii, assembly GCA_963681835.1. Classification (NCBI taxonomy): domain Eukaryota; kingdom Metazoa; phylum Nematoda; class Chromadorea; order Rhabditida; family Meloidogynidae; genus Meloidogyne; species Meloidogyne enterolobii. The sequence goes on from CAVMJV010000044.1 coordinate 1,543,537, forward strand.
TAATTGACAAATTAAGCCAACAGCTGTTAAATTTTTTTCATGAAATAAAAAACAAAAATTTGGGATATTTAATTAAAAAAATAATTAATAAAAAAGAAAACTGCATTTTTAAGAAATTAAAAATCTAATAGGTGTAGAAACGATATAAAAAATTAGAACTCTAACAATGAAATATGGGCCTTGTTCTAGTTAATAAGTCGAATAAATGTTTACGATCCTTTAGTTATCTTTTCTTCTGGCTGCATTTAAATTGGAATTAATTAAATAAAATCTCTAATGAAATCTAAAAATCTACTACATAAACAAATAAAAGTGTCGGATACGTAGTTCAACTAAAAACGGCTGCTCAATTAAAGAAACTAAGGTATCTACAAGAAACCTTATCTCAGTTTTTAATTCGAATCATGCTTTTTTGCTTTATAGAAATAAAAGGTAAAAATTCCTTATCTCTATACCAAAATAGCCCAAAAATTTTTCGTATTTCTATTTTATTAAATTTTCTATTTTATTAATTTCGTATTTCTATTTTTTAAAATATTTTTATACAATTAATATATTTAAATGAGATCAATACATATATTAATCATTTTAAATCAACTATGAAATTAAAAAACACTTGTTTCTCATAAAATTTTTCTTTTTGATTTTCACTTCTCAACCAAGTCTAAAATTATTTGAAAAAATTATTATTTAAAAATTTATCAATTTATTTACCTCATGTAAGCACTTTTCCTCTTTCCAAATCGCATATAAGCACTCTTTCTTTTTTCCATTGGTTGATTTTCTGCCATTAATCCATCAATGCTGATATATTCAGAATCGGGGATTTGATTAGCTTCGTTTACTCCTCTTTTTCCAAATCTATTAAAATAAAATTTAAATTAAAAATTTCTGGAATTTTTAAAATATTTAAATTATTATTTTTAAAAAATAGAAAATATCTCTTTTTGTTTATTTTTTGTCGTTTTATTTTTTAACTAAAATTTATAAAAGTTGAGCTAAATTAAACCAAAATTAACCCAAAATTTAAAATATTATTCTACAAAATATTAATAATTAAAAATGACAAATATTTCGTGACAACGATATTTAAAAATGTTAAGAAAATTAAAACGCAAAAGGAAATCACGCATTTCGTTTATTAAGTTCAACAATACAAATAAAATTTATTTAGGTAATAAAGAAGGATTATTTGGATTTTTTTGAATATAATTGTATTTTATACATAAATATTTACAAGTTTTTTATTAAACAAAGAAAGACAGTTATGTAAGAAGTCAGATTTAGAAGGTAATGGGAATCAGATAAAACTATTTTTAATTTAAATAAATTTTATTCTGATTTTAAATTAAAGTGTTTATTTTTAAGTATTTATGAGTTTGAGTTAAGGATTCTCTAAATTAAAAATTAATTTTTAATGTCAGCACGATCCTTGAATAAATTAGAATTACGAGAACAAAAATTACACGAACAAAAATTACACGAACAATTACACGAGAATACACAAACAAAAAGTAATTTTAGATCTTTTAGGTTTTTAGATTATTTAACTTTTAGAAATTTAGATCGCCAGTTTAAATAAATATTTTCTTTTTTTTCAATTTTTCTTTTAATTTGATTAATTCCTATAAAAATATCAAATACCTCATATAAGCACTTTTCCGTTTTCCAAGCCGCATGTATGCTGATTTACGTTTTTCCATCTGCACTGGCGGCGATAAAATTCGGCATTCAGCCAAATTAGGGAATTGTTGGCATAATTGCTTAATTTCTGCTAAATTATTTTCAATATCGTCATAATTTGCTGATATAAATATTGTTAGGTTAATTAATAATAAAGAAGTTATTATTAAATGTTGATTTAAATTAAAATTGTTGGATTTTGAAATATTTGGCATTTTAAATGATGTATTTTTAATTAATTAATTTTTTAGAGAAATTTAACTAAAAATATATTAATCTTTTTGATGTTTAATAAAATAATTAATTAATTAATTCTTTTGGAGATTAATATTTTCTGCCGGTTTTTGAGACTTGCTTAAACTAAAAAAGAAAAGAAAAATTTTTTTCTAATATTAATAAAATAAAATGATAAATATTGCATGAAAATATTTAATATTTAAATAAATATAATTATTATATATGAGAGTTTTTAGCATTTATTTAATATTTATTAAGAAAGTCACGAAAATTAAAAGAAAAGTTATTTTGTTTCTTTAATTCTATTGTCATTTAAAAAAAAAGTATTTATTTGTGCGTGAGAAAAAAGTAAAATAAAAAATATAATCGAAAAAATATTTAGTAAACGAAAAATTTTTTTGAATAAAGAAAAAAATATATACAAAATTGTTAATTTAATAAAATAAAAAATCTAAATATTATCAATTAAAGCAGTAAAATAAATAAAATTAGGTTAATGAGCGTTGGATATTTTCATATTTATTTTTGAAAATTTTCTAAATTATTTGAACTTAATGACTGGAAAAATATTATTTTTGATTTTATGGATTTTAATATTTTAATTTATTAAAAGTCGTATGAAAATTCTAAATAACAAAATGAAATCATTTTAAACAAACCCCTTTAAAATCACAATAAACCCACACAAATACAAATTATTATTTAATAAAAAAGTTTTTTTATTAAATTTAATTTAAACATTTTCTTGTTTATTTTATCGTCTAATTTCTTATTATTTAATTTAATTTACTCAATTTTTGTTTTTAAATTAATTAGTTAAATTCATAGAAAAAGTTCAAATAAATTTGCATTTATTTAATTAAATAAATAAATATTTTTAATAAATTATTCGAGTGATTTGTATATGTATTAAATAAAAAAATTGAGTGATTGAAAAAATTTTTTGAGTGATTGTAAAAAATTATTTAAGTAATTTGAGTGATTGTATTTAGGTGATTGTAATATTGAGTAATTTGTATATCGTTAAGTAAAATAATTAAAAAAATATTTTTTTAAAACAGTAAAAATAAAAATAAAGCTTTAATTATTTATTAAAGAATATTTAAAATTATCTTATATTAACTTATGTTTATATTCGAAAACTAGGGGTGCCTATAATTTTCTGACAGTGTATAATTTAAAATAAACTATATATTTATTAAAATATTTATTTAATTATAAAAAATGCTAGTTAAGTTTTCCCATTAATTTTAAATTCTTTAAACAATTCTATTTGGAGAATGTGACAATTTCCGGTTTTTTCAATAAAGAATTTAAAAAAGACATATTAATTGTATGCATTATTGTCTGAAAATTGATAAATAAATTTTGATTTATTGGTTACTTTTGAAATCCCCAGAAATATCCTGAAACGTTTACGCCGAGCTTAAGCAAGGAGATAAATTTAATCTAATCTAATTTTTCTTGAATTTAATTTCAAGCCATTAATAATATATAAGATATGACATAAATATTTTATAATATACTCCCACTAATTTATACAACTTGATTCATTGTACAGCCAAATATTTTCCAATTTTCTTACGCGAGTTAATGGATTAAATCTTAAATAAATTTTAAGCTTTAATATCTATAGAGTCTTATTAATAATCTAAATATAAATGGATATTCTTAGTTAAAAATTAAAAGTATAACCAACTTAAAATATTTATAAAATTTATTAATTATAAATATTTATAAATATTAATATTATTTTAACTAAAATAGAAAATTAAATATTTTAAGAAAAATTAAGTAGATAAAATATGATAAAATTATTTATAACACCTTTAACTTTTCATTAATTTTGAAATAAAATTATAAAAATAATAGGCATATTTTTGGCCCTAAGAAGAATTGATGAGAAAAAATAATAATTATTTCTCAAATAATTAAAGTTATTTTAAAAATTAAATTTTTTAAAAGTTTTTTTATTAGAAATAAATGTTACTTTTTAAAAAAATTAACTAAGAAAAAATATTAAAAAGTTACTTTTCCTTTTTAAGAAAAAAATAATTTGGTGGCGGTGGCCATTAGCTGATAAACAAAAAATACTGTTAGAATATTCTAATTTAATTAGCTAATTTTTAACTAAACTTTTTATTTTAAAGTTAAATTATAATAAATTTAGTAAATGAACTAGTGAAAGCTTGTTTGTAATTAAAATTGCATAACTTTTAAAATTAAAATTTTATTAACATCTAAAAGGAATTTTGATTTTAATTTAATATCTACAGATTTTTATTTATTTTACAATTTATATATTTAATCAAGCAATAGAAATTTGAAACGAATAACTCAGCACTTCTTAAAAGAATTATAATTATGTATGTATATTTATTTTCGATAAAATATACTATTTAGCAATTTCTATTTTAGAAATAAAAGAAATTTGAAATTTAATAAATAATTAATTTTTAAATTAAAATCTAAATTTATTTTAAACATTTATTAAATCTAGGATTATCTACATAATATAAAATTAAATCAGGAAAAAATTTTTGCACTATTTTTTGCAATAGCTTTGTATAAATTTTAAATAAATTTATAAAAATTAATTTTCCGTGAATCTGAATAAAAAAAAGAGAAAAATAAATGTTGCAGATTTTCTAGAACGGAAATACTACTAATTATAAACTTCGCTCTCCTTTTTTTGTTACGTCTTCAAAACTCGTGAGAACCTGCTAAATTTTTATTTTTTAGAAATGAAGAAAGAGGAAGTTATTTTAATTAGTATTTATGTATTTCCGGAATATTTTAGAAAATAAAAATAAATTTAAATATAATTTAGGGAAAATATTGAAAATAAATTTATTAAAAATTTTGAAAATAATTTTAATAAATAATTTAAAAAATTGACAGATTTTTTAAAAATTAGTTTGGATAGGTTAATTATGGAAATTCTGAGAAGGAAATAAAAAACTAAATTTAAACAAAAAATTATAGAATAAATATAAAAATGGAATATTTTAATTTGTGTATTTTATAAATATGTACGTCAATCGAATCAGACAAAAGAGCTTATTCGAATAATATAAATTTCTCCGATATCAGACAAACAGCACTTAAATCCGACGACTTTTGGTCCAAAAAATCTTGCCAAAACTTTGAGAAAAAATAATCAAATATATTTAAAAAAATTTTTAGAATACTTTTTTACCAAAAATTTTCTTTTAGATTTGGGAATAAAATAAAAAAAAAGGATTGTCAATTTTCATTGACATTGAAAAAAGTTATGGCAAAAACAAAAGGCGCGGAAAATTTGTATATGCATACATATGTATATTTTTTGAAAATTTTATAATTTTTTGTAAATTTTTAAATTTTTAATTAATTTAAATAAATTTAAAAGGAAATGATGACATTTTGTCCTTTCGTAATAAGTAAATATTTTCATACCCTTAAGGAAAATCTTTTTAATTAAATCATTGAATTAAAAAAATACAAATTCTAAGAATTTACAAGAAAATAATTAAGAATTAAATTAAAATAAAGGGGTTAAGAATTTTTAAAGAATTTTTTTTCATGTGTGGGAGAATATTTAAATAAACAAAAAAAGGGAAAATCTGTGTGGCTTATTTTTTAAAAGAAAATTTTAGGAATCATGGGGTACTTTTTTTATTTTATTCTTAAAAATTCCATAAAAAATGTCCTTTTTATATTTCTTATTGAGAAACTAAACTATTACTTAATTAAAATATATTAATTTGGTTTTTGTTCTAAAATAGTACATACTTAATTTTATAAATAAAGAACATTTTTAAATAATTTATAAAACAAAAGAGAGAATGCTTTATAATATTTGTTAATTTCTAAAGAATTGTGTCATTGAAAATTTAGATATTAATTGTTCAAAAATTAGAAATCTAAAAATAAACTATTGAAAATAAAAATTATATATATTTTATTTTAAAAATAAATGTAAATTATATAGATTTACTTTAATTATTTGTTTTTCAAAGCTTATTTACGTAACATTTAAATATTCATTACTATTTATAAATTATAAAAACTATCATATATTTTCCTTAATTTAATTTGTCACAAATTCAAGCAAAACTGATTAGTTATCTTTGTATGACTTGTTATTTACAATAATAAGACAATTATCTATTCGGAATAGACAGACGGAAATGATAATTATAAAGGCCAAAATATTTACAAGAATTTTATTTTTATTCTTAAGCTTATAGATTAACAATAATTACCGGATTAACATTAAACTCTCTACAGATTAAAATTAATTTTAGTCAATGTTTAGAATGATTATTCTCAAATAAAAAATTACCTATAGACAATAATAATAAAAATTTTAAAAATTAAAATATAATAAACTATTTCTTACATTTATCAAAGGACAAAAAAAAAGTAACAAATAGACTTTCAACTTAATTCAATATCTACCCTACTTCAAAAAAATTTTTCTAAAAACAGAAAAGTCGAGACCAAAACCAAAAAGACCTAAGAAAAGTCTTGAGTCATGGCTCAAAACCACAAGTTTTTGACAGCTGTAATGAAGAAAATTGGCTAAAAACCAATTTTTCAGACAAGTCATAAATGACAAAGTTATTTTAAATGGGACATTTTTTAAAATGAAATAACAAAAGTTTCGTAAAATATTCATGAGCATTACTAAACATACTTTTTTGCACTCAAAATAATTTAATTTTGCACTAATACATAATAATATTAGTATTGTTGTTTTTCTTGAAAAATAACTTGAAAAAATAATAACTTTAAAATAATTAGGTATATAGGTATTTTTAAATTTATTTTTTAAAAATCTGCCTTTTAATTTTCAAATAGAAATATATAAATTAAGAATAAATAAAAACATCATAAAAATTAAATACACATGTAATTATGTGAGGATAAACTAATTTAAAGTTAAAATTCCGAAAAGAAATTTAAAAAATAAGCAAAGATTATTTTAAAGATGAATTACGTAAAGACTGTATTTATTACCTTCCCTTAAATAATTACCCCACCTCTATTATTTACCCCCTCTAGGTAGAGATCGAAACAATAATTACCCAGGGTAATTAATACAGTTTTTACGGTACGCATTTGTTAAATATCTCTTTAGACACAGAATTATTGTTTATTGTCCCTTTTTCACGTTTTCCATGTTCAAGAAAAATAAAAAAACTTTTTAATTTAATTTAAAATATATCCAAATCTCAAAAACATTAATTATAATAACAATATTATTTTTATGAAACTAAAAAATAAGAAAAACTAATGTTATATTAAAAATATTTATTAAATATTTAATAAAGTACAAATGCACTTACATAGTACATATATTTAAAGATAAATATATAAATATATTTTTAAATAATCACGCATATGGAAAAGGAAGAATTAAATGAAAGAATCCATTTTAAGATTATTTTTTATAAAAAAATTATTTGGTTAAAATGAGAAAATAAGCTTTTTGATGGAGTGATTTTTTGTTTGTTTTTTGTATATAAAAATGGAAATTTGAGAAAAAAATAATATACCGGAAAAGAAAAAGTATAGTAAAGAAAATTTAAAAAAGAGTGAGAAAAATATTTAAAATTATTTTAAAGAATAAAGTTAAGAAGGGATTTGAGTATTTATATAAAGTGTTATTGGCACTTTTTTGTGTGTTTTTGGAGATTTAGTGGAAAACCAAAATTAGATTGATAATTAATATTTTACAAATTAAACCCCTTTTTAATAAAACTTTCAAGGACATCAACCATTTGTTTTTAAATATTTAATTTATAAAGAAATTAAAAAATATATAAAAATATAAAAATAATGAGAAAATATTTTTTAATTCAAAATAAGACAAAACAAAATCTGGCAATGTTTTTTTGTTTTTTTCTTAATTTTTCTTTTTAATTTTGACATAAAATTTATTCATCATTTTGAATTAAAATTTTTTTTTAAAATATGGATGACCTTTAACAAAGCCACACAAATTTATTCTCTACTATATAAAAATATATTCTTCATACAAATTAAAAACAATTGAATGTATTACTTCAATTGTTTTATTATTTATTATATTTTTATCTTCACTCTTCCTTATTTTCTTCTTTAATTTGTCATTTGGCATTCATACATCTAAAAAGCATTTCTTAACCAAAATTTATTCTCTTTAGGGACTCTTATTCTTCTTAACCTTTCAATTAGCCAAGTAAAAAATAAAATAGCTGCAAGATGATAAAATTTTAAAAAATGATGAGACAAAAAATTAAGAAAATTTAGAAAAAAACGAAGTCTTTAATTAAAATTTAGAAACTTTAAAGAAAATGAGAAAAGAAAGAAAAGTTGCATTTGTTGGAGAGCCTGAAAGAAAATTTCATTTAACGAATACATATTACTGATGTCATAAAAATTTGAAAACAAGGACAATTTAAAATAAATAATTTGGATAAAATTTAATTTTAAATTACCTTAAATTAATAAGTTTTAATTAAAAATATTATAGTATTTAAAATTATTAATTTACATAATTACAATCAATTTTTCTTGAAATTATGAAGGCATAAAGTAATGAATTACACTTAAATAAAATTAATCCAAAATTTCATAATGAAATAACTAATTTTAATTTATAAATTAAAGATTAATCTTGTACAGACAAAAATGAAGATTTGGCTTCTTTCAAAACGTCGTATAAGGCTAAAAAGTAAAAATTAAAACTATAGACTTTTAATCGTATGTTTCTCCACAAAATATTTAATCAAAATAATTAATAAAAATCTTTTATTAAAATTAATATTTAATAAAAAGTTGTAAATTTATTTTTCTACTTCCAAATGCACTTTTTTAACACATTCATAATGACCTCAAATTCTACATATATTTTTACTTTATTTTGTCCTTGAATTTTTACTATTTTTTTATTTTATATTCAAATACCCAACAAAAGTATTTTACCTTCATTTTTTAATATTTGGTTAATACAAATGTGTGAATGCGCAGTAGAGCGGAGAGTAGAAAAGGAAATACACATGGAAGGAATTGGGGATGTACAAACCAACCCGGAAGGTAATCGATTGCTCACATAAACGCGGATATTTATTTTAGCTAAAATATACCTTTTAAAGATTGTTTTTACTTTTGTAAATTCTTTATTAAATTTTAGAAAATTAAAAATCTTTTATTGTTTATTTAAACCTTATATAATGTTATATTAATTTTAAAAAATCCAAATTAGAAAAAAATCTTAACAATTTATCTGCATTTATGTTTAAAAAATAATGTAAGAATCCAGGTATGTATATGTAGGTAAATAAATAGTCCACCTTCGTGCCAACTTTTTGCTCTTTGTCGTGAAAAGCTGTGCCAATTTAGTTATACCTGTATATGTATTTATTCCCATAAACAAATTTACTTCTTTTAAAATAATTTTTTAAAAATAAATTTGTTAATTAAATTAAAATAAATATTAGAGATTATTATTATTTTATGCCATCATTTTATTTAAAATTTTACATAATATTTAATTTAAATATAAATGCATCTTCGTGGTCAACCAGCAGTCACAGCACATTATCAACATAATCATTTAAACAACTACCAACAGCAACAATCTGAAGCTAGTGCTGGAAGAAGTTGTCCACAACTGGCACTTATTTTAATTACCGTAATTTTTAAAATTAAATAAAAAATATAGGTATTTTTGGTAATTTAATTGTAATCCTCACTTAAATGACCATTTGAAAAATATACAGGGTGCGGCAAATTGGCGGCCGCTTTTCTTTTTGCTATAACTTTTTTAATTTTTAATGAAAATCGTTAATTCTTTTTTTACTGGATTCCCAGTACTTTAGCAATTTTTTTGGTACCAAAAAATAGAAATTTGGTTCACAGATGATAAAGATATGCCGGTCCGAACATTTAAAAGCATCAAAAAACATTTTTTCTTGTCAAACTTTAATTGATCATAACTTCGTCAAAAATTATTCAATCCCGATGATTTTAGTACCAATCGACTCATCTTGTTCAGGCGCATCGAAATAGCTTATAATTTCATTTTTGAAAATTTTAACGAAAAATTTTGTATTTACCAAAATTATTTTTATTTAACATTCAGAGGACCGTATCTCGGTTCACTTACGTAATAGCTGCCAGATTTTGACGTCAATCGAATCAGATTGAAGAGCTGATTTCAATGATATTAAAAATTCCAAGATCAAAATCATAGCCTTGAAGCCAGACTGACTTTTATCCAAAAAATTTTGCTCGAAATTTGATTGAAGATTAAACAGACTAAATCATGAAATTTGAAGACAATTTTGATATCAAAAAAATTGCTAAAGTACTGGGAATCCAGTAAAAAAAGAATTAACGATTTTCGTTAAAAATTAAAAAAGTTATAGCAAAAAGAAAAGCGGCCGCCAATTTGCCGCACCCTGTATATAAACTAAGGGTTTCTATTAGTGCCCGGCTGGTAGGTTTTTCTATTAAAAATCGAGAAGGGTTCTAGTTTTTATTTGGTCAATATAAATATGTATATCCCTAATATTTATGGAGTAAAATAAATTTTTATCACAATAATATTTTAATTATTTTTTTTATCAAAAACTGTCTGACTTTGTTTTTGACTAAAAAAATCATTTTTAAATTACAAATATTTTTCAGTTATTTCTTTTACTCACAGCTGTAATTTTGGCAGTAATTGCGGTAATTATTTAAATATTTAATAAAAATATTCCAACTATAATTATTTTAGCTACTTAATCCATCATGGCAAGTAGTGGATATTCGAGAATTCCAAGCAGAACATCATGTAGTAGACATTTAAATAATATATTTTAAAATTAAAATATTTAGCACGGTCTTTACACAGACTGTACTCGGGCAGAAAGAAATCCTTCTCCCAGTAGAAGACTTGAAAGTTTTGTTGAAAAATCTCCGCTTCATTGCACTTATAAATTTGACCAACATGCTTTGGATAATGTTGAAGCACAAATACACGATATAGACTCTAATGCTGCAGCTGCTGAAGCTGAACATCATCAATTTTATGGTTAAAATTATTTAATTGTACCAGGAATTTGAAAATAGATTTATATACTAGAGATCGAGCCGAGCTTTACCCAGAGTCCAGGCCCAGGCATTTTTTACCTTCCTGGACTTTTCCTGGACTACATGCCCAGGCTCCGGTCCAGGTCAACAGATCAAACCCGGAACCCAGAACAGGCCCAGGCTTTTCAAAAATCTCGATATCCAATATATACCTGTTTGTGATTTAAATTAGTTTATAAAATAGCCAAAATATTTTTTCCAAACCTAAATTATAATGATTTGTCAAAACATTTTTTAAAAAGGTTGGCAAAAAGCTGTTCTTATTTGTATGGGCCTTTCTTTAATAGCAGCTCTGTTTTCCTGTACAATGGGATTATGTGCACCTTGTACCCCAGGATGTGCTGTTCTACACAGTACTGCCAGTTTCTTTGCTTGTAATAATAATTTTTAAATAATTTTTAAAATTATTTATTTAAAAAGTTTTGTTTGCCGTTGTAGCTGCTTCTGTTTTCTTTTTCGCAGCTCATCGTGTTGATAGCCGTTTTGTCGTTGTAAATTATTTTTTAAAATAATTTTTCAATTAAAATTATTTTAAGGGTCTTGTTGGGACTTATGAAGTAAATATATAATTTAATTAAAAAGAAAATTTTCTTTTTAATTAAAGCAACAAATTGGTGAAGCATTTTATTGTTATGTAATAAGTTGTTTGTTGTTAATGCTTGTTTTTATTTTGAGGTTTTTATTTAACGAATCTTAAATCAAAGTAAAAATTATCTCCCATCATTATTGTTAGTTGAATTCTTTTTTAAAAATATTTTCAAATGGACATGAAATTATATTCCGAAAAAATTTATTTAGCCGGATACGGATTTGGCATATCTTATTTTATCCATTTATCTAAGTCTAGATTCTATAGCATGTCTAGATTAACGTTTTATGTCATCCTAATATTAATTTTTAGATAAAAAATTATCAATTAAATTACATATTTTAAATAGTTTAATTGGTGCCTACCATGCTCTAAGAAGCTCTACGATACAAGCAAACCAAACAGCTGCATGTTTGGCACGGCGGGAACAAATGGCTCCTTTAGCAGGCCATTGGTCAGAAAGTATAAGTAGAAATGAAAAAATTGTTTTTGGTAAAACAACTGTTTAATATAATAAGTATAATCAAAATTGATCTTTAAAGTATAATTAAATTTCAAACAAGCCATTATTTATTTATTTTGTTTGGGCTGGCATTAGAATACATACTCGGAGTATAATGAAATCTAACCTTGGAGTTATGTGTTGCGGATCAGGGTTTTCTTGAAGCTGGAAACATGGGTTCGGCCGTGGAAATTCTCAATGAATGTTGGGATCGAGAAAACGGCGGGCAGGGATTGCCTTTAAAATAATTCCAAATTTTTAACATATAAGTGAAATCTGGAAAAAAATTTATAAAAAATTTTATAAAGTTTTTTTTCAAAGTTTTCTTCAAAAAGGCAAAATTCCGCAGGTCGCAAGACAAAAGAAGATTTGCATCTAAAATCCAAATTTATAATTTTTTAATTATTATAAAATTCCTTTTTCTCTTTTGCCTTTTTTTAATTTAATTCTTTCTCGCCTAAAAATTACATAAAACATTAATGCATTATCCTAATGCCAACCCTATTAAGTCTTAATTTAAAAATTAAATTATTGTTTTATTTGTTTAGATTGAGTAAATTTAAAATTATTTAAAATTATTTAATATTTAAAACATAAAAAGTAATATTTTAAAAGACTGGAAATACCGGAAACAATTTAATTATTTGAACATATTTAAGTATATTGGAGTAAAATTTTGTATATAATAACCTAATCGCATTTATTGAACGTTAAATTAAATAGCTTCAAAAATAAAAATGAAAATTATTCCAACTATTTTTATTTTAATTCTATCGAATATTTTAATTAATTCATTATATCAAGGTAAATATATCTAAATTCAAAATTTATTATTAAAATATATTTTTGCCTAAATAATTTAACAAATTGTCGTTTTAGACCTCTTACGAATAGTTTTATTTTATAGAAGCATGGCTAGTCATTTAGGGAATTTTTTGTAAATAAAGGAAAAGCTTTTCTATTCTAGTTTCTTTACTTTTTTAAAAGTTACACTAAATGGTCTTAGTTATTTCACGGTCTTGATCACGGATTTCTTAGTTTTACTGTTCTCTTTAAAACTCACTGTCACGTGCTAAAAAAAACATTTGGATCATTTTGGGATGGAAAACAAATCCTTATTAAAATATTTAAATTTGTTTATTATTTTAGTTCAAGGAACTCAATTAAAAGGAGATTTTATTACCCATGATCCAACAATGGTCAAAATTTCTAATGGAAAATTTGGAGTTTATTCGACAAATATAGGGATTGAGGCGAGACAATCATCTGATTTAATTAATTGGGAAAGAACTGCTTCCGCATTTCCTGCGGGTATACCTTGGGCTGTGAGTCTGACTCAAACACGAAACACTTTTTGGGCACCAGATGTTTCCTTCCATAACAACAAATATTGGCTTTATTATGCTATTCCCGTCAAGAACAAAAAACAAACAGCATATATTGGATTTGCTACAAGTCCGACTGGATTGCCAGGTACATGGGAGGATCAAGGAAAGGTAAAATAATAAAATAAAATTTGGTAAAAGTTGTTATTAAATTTATATTAAGATAGTAAGCTCAGAAGATGGCGGTCATTATAATGCTATTGACCCAAATCTACTTGTGGATGCTCAAGGCAAATGGTGGTTAACGTTTGGATCATTTTGGGATGGAATATTCCAAATTGAGTTAATCCCAAATGATGGGAAACCAAAACCTGGAGCTTCTTTAATAAATATTGCTCGTCGTCCTTTTAATGTAAATGGGCTATAGAGGCGCCTTTTGTTTTCTACAAAAGTATGAATTAAGCCATTTAATTAGATTTTGCATTTTTAATTGAATGTTGAAAAAATAATAATTTTAGATGGTTACTACTATCTATTTGCTTCTTTTGATAAATGCTGTGATGGATTACAAAGCACTTATAGTATTCATGTTGGCCGTTCTAAAAGTCCAAATGGGCCTTATTTTGACAATAAAAATGTATCAATGATGAATGGGGGTGGAATGCTTTTGTTATCTTCTAATGGAAATGAAATTGGACCTGGAGGACAAAGTGTGTATACAGCAGCGGGTTTTGGTGATTTGTTAATTTATCATTATTATGATAAAAATGATAATGGAATGCCAAAATTGGGAATAAAGAAGATTGGATGGGATTCAAATAAATGGCCTAAATTGTCTGATTTTTAATGAAAATATTTGTAACTCGTCCTCCAAGATGTTTTTTTCAACGTCGCAGTTCGGGTCCGGAAGCTTTAACGATATTTTAAACTTTTTATATGGTGTTAATTATGTAAATGATTATATGTATTTTTTAAATAAAAAAAATTTTTTTAAAAAAGGTACGCGAATTTTCTTTTTTGTTTAAAACACGTGAGCTAACTAGAGTTACTTCTAAAATATTGTCTGATTTTTAACTAACTCACTTCCTTCTTTTTGGATTAAATTTATTTAATAAATTAATTTTAACTTCCTTATTTCTGCAAATTTCTAAATATTTTAAATATATATTTGATAAATTTTTTATTTTGTCATTTAAAAGAATAATTGAAATAAACAGAAAAATCTGCAATGTTTTCGAAAATTAGTATTTTACTTATATGTAATTGATCTAAATAATTATCAAATAAATGAATTCTGATAAATATTAATTTTATTTAAAAATTAATTCAATAAAATAATATAAATATGTGAAATACTATACATTTTATCATAAATATTAAGATAAAAATTAAATTTAAATTAATTTAAAAAATTATTTAGAAAACTTTTCCAATATTTTTTGCCACAATAATGATTTTCAAATAAAAATTTTTGTATAGTCTGTGCGTAGTTTTGAATTTATCTTTTATTTCCAAGCCAAAATTGACACATGTATTTCCGTATATAAAATTTCAAACCAAAATTTTAAATTTATTTAAAACATTTAATTGAATGACGATATTAATTTTTTTAATTTTACATTTTTTTTGAATGTTTGACAAAAATAGAATTCTCTTCTAAAAATCTTTTATGTAATATTCAGGTATGAAATTGAAGAATTTTATAAAATAATTTTTTAAATTAAATTTAAAAAAATTAAATTAAATTTTTATAAAAAGCCCCATGTTTGTTTAAATTTATATTTTTTCTATAAAAAATAATCATTTAAAAAATTTTATTTAAATTTTTTTATTTTAATATTAAATAATTAAGAATGAATAATATATTTTTAAAAATAATTGGAATAAACTCTATAATTTTAATAAAAATTTTGTTATTAAATAAAGGTAAGATTTTATTTTAATATTTTTAAAATTAAATATTAAATTTATTAGCTGAAAGTGCACAATTAAAAGGAGATTATGTTGTCCATGATCCATCAATTGTTCGTTTAAGAAATGGAGATTTTATAATTTATTCAACACATAATGGAATTGAAGCGAGAATATCTAATGATTTAATTAACTGGAAAAGGGAAAGTTCTGCATTTCCTAAAGGCCTTAAATGGACAAATAAGCTGACAAAAGATAAAAATGAATTTTGGGCTCCAGATATTTCTTTTCATCAAAATAAATTTTGGCTTTATTATTCTGTCCCATACAAGAAAGGGAGACACACTGCTTTTATTGGTTTTGCTACAAGTTTAAGTGGATTACCGGGTACATGGAAGGATCATCAGACGGTTTTAATTTGTTGAATTTTTAAATTTAATTTATATTAAAATGTTTGTAAGATAATAAGCTCGAAGGAAGATAGTCGTTTTAATGCAATTGATCCAAATCTTCTAGTGGATAAGAATGGCAGATATTGGCTAACTTTTGGATCATTTTGGAATGGAATATTCCAGATTGAACTAGATCCAAATAATGGAAGGCCATACCCGAGATATAAACCTTTCAACATTGCTCGACGTTCCCGAAAGTTTGGCCAAGCCATTGAGGCACCATATGTGTTTTACAAAAGTATGAATTAAGCCATTTAATTAGATTTTGTATTTTTAATTTTGATATCCATTTACAAAAGTTCTTTAGAGTTTACAATTTTGAAGGCTAAAAAAATATTAATTTTAGATGGTTACTACTATCTATTTGTTTCTTTTGATAAATGCTGTAAAGGATTACAAAGCACTTATAGTATTCATGTTGGCCGTTCTAAAAGTCCAAATGGGCCTTATTTTGACAATAAAAATGTATCAATGATGAATGGGGGTGGAATGCTTTTGTTATCTTCTAATGGAAATGAAATTGGACCTGGAGGACAAAGTGTGTATACAGCAGCGGGTTTTGGTGATTTGTTAATTTATCATTATTATGATAAAAATGATAATGGTACGCCAAAATTGGGAATAAAGAAGATTGGATGGGATTCAAATAAATGGCCTAAATTGTCCGACTTTTGATTAATTTATTAAAAAAAATTTTTTTATTTACTTTTCATTAATCAAATATGTAAAATCCCCTTTAAATTAAAAAAATATCTAATAATCTATTCTTTACATTAAAATTGAATTACATACCTTAAATTACCTATTTTATATTTTAATTAAATTATTTTCATTCCCAAATTATTTTTTAAAAACCTCAATAAAATAAATATTTTTATAAAATTTATTATTATTATTTAAATTGTTTATTTTCTTTATATCCTTTTCTCCATCTGGGACTTTTCAAGAAAACTTTTTGTGATGTCCATCTATTATTTTCAATATAAACTTTTAGTATAAAATAAGTGTCAGTTCCTTTCTCCTATTTTTTAAAACTAAAATGTGAGGCTATAAAAAAGGCAAAATATCCAACCAAACACTCTCAAAAAACAAGCAAAGCCTTAAACTATTTTTAAAATATTTTTTTAGTTTTTTCTTACTATTAGAAACTCTTTTTTGCAATAATTCAAAGAAAAGGATTATTTTGCATTTATTATTCATGCCATTTTTTTCTTTTGTTTTTGCAAAAATTTACCAATCCCGTTGGGTTTTTTCTTCATAAACACTTTCTCATCTTTTAAATAATATCTACCCATCAAATAAATTTAAATTTTTTTAAAATTTTTTTATAAATAAAATATATATTTATTTAAATTTTAAGTATGTAACTGTTTAAACATTAAAAATAAAATATTTTAAATTAAATATAGAAATTAATAAATTTAAAAAATATTTATTTGAAAATAATTTTTTCTAAATATATTTCTTTTTCCCTTTTACAATTAGTACCTAGATAACGGGTGTGCCGAAAGTGATTTTAAAAAGCGAAAGGCGAAACTCGCACACCCCTTGTACCTATGTAAGTCCAAAAGTAGCAAAGTCTATTAACTTATATAAATATAATTAATTAATTAAAATAAATATTTTTAAATTTAATTTGTTAATATTTCTAACTCAGTTGACAAATTTTTCATTTAATTAAAAAAATATTTTTTGAAAATAATGACTCTAAATTATATCCCCTTTTTAACAATTGTCATAGTCCTTTTGTTTTTGTTATTCAACTCCCGTAGAGACATTGTGTCCTTTCCTTTCTTCCCCCATCCTTCCCCTCTCGATGTATGTAGAATATATGAATACCTAATTATTTCTTTCCAAATATTACACATCAACAGGGAATGGTCATTTTAAGGCTTTATTTTATTTCTGCTTTTCTATTGTCTTTGCCTTAGGCAATTGGCCATGCTTGAGCAATTATTTAAAAACTTGAAGGACATAGCTGGATACAGGCCGGACCTCAGTTGAAGTCACCACATTTTTACGTCGCTCAAAAACTAATGCCAGATTTTTTCATTTGTTTGGCCACTAGATAATAAACCTATCTAATTCTATAATTCTCTCCGTTTCACGTATCTCAACTTTATACGTCAATTTATTTATCGAATAAACAACAAGCTTTTGTCTAAACTTTATTTAATATTTTTAATTATTTAATTTGAAAATCTACATATAAATATTAACATTATTTATTTATCCATTTACTAATTTCTAAATTTATTTTAAAACTCTGACAAATTGCTATTCTTCTTTTTTCTTTTTTTATTCAAATTTATTTCCTCTTAAAAAAGCAATGTTGAAAAGAATCAAATGTTTTATTTTCTTCCTTTTCTTCTATTTTTGAATAACACGATTAATTTGGCATTTCTTAAAAGCAAACATTCTTTTTAATTTGCCGAAAATATAAATTAGCTTTAAATAAATATATGTAAATCTTTTAGAAATAAATTAATTTATGGGAAAAATTAATTCTTTTATTTGCTAATATTGAAATATTGTTTTATGACTCCACCCCAGAATATCTACACTCTAAATATCTACACCCTAAATATCTACACCCAAAATATCGAATGACCCTAAATATCTACACCCAAAATGACGAATTACCCAAAATATCGAAAATTTTTAAATTTCATAATTGTGTGTTTTAAGGATCGGGAATGTTCTTCCAACATCTGGGAAGTGTTCCAACTACAGAGAAGCGATCGAACTGACAATAGCCCCAATCAAGATTCTACTTGGAGATCGATCACTCTCTTTAATTGAACATATTGATCAGATTTATGTTTTTTCCATTGTTTGAGCAATTCCCCTTTGTTAAAAAGACTTCTCCATACTTAAAATACACAATTATGAAATTTAAAAATTTTCGATATTTTGGGTAATTCGTCATTTTGGGTGTAGATATTTAGGGTCATTCGATATTTTGGGTGTAGATATTTAGGGTGTAGATATTTAGGGTGTAGATATTCTGGGTTTCCCCCTTGTTTTATATTTAGATTTTAATTTTTTAATCTAAATAATCTTTTCTCGTTAATAAACTTTTTTTAAACTTATTACAGATTAATTCCTTCGAATAAATTATTAAAAATAATTTTTAGTTTTCTCTCATTCCAACTTTTTCAAATATTTTTTCTTTTGATTTGTTTGTTTTCAACTCCTTTTTTAACAAATTTAAAAGGACCAAATCCTTATCCTCTTCTCCCCCACCCCTTAAATTAGCATAGTTTGAGTAGTGCGAAACACTTACTGGTCAAATACTAATGCAATCAATCCGGCCATGTTTGAGTGGGGAAAGTTAAAAAAAGGGGGTGAGGGGGGGGGGGGTAATGGTTATTTATAATGTATTTGTTTGGGTATATAATGGACATCTTTTTATTCTTTTTATTTATTTTCTCTCCACACTTTACTTCCCCCGATTTTAACTTAGAAAAACACCCAAAAGTGAGCCTTCCCCCTAAAATCCCCCTTTCTTCCTCTTCTTTGTCCTCAATGTGCATAAATCCGCTGCAAATTTGCATTCAATTTGTTTTATGCCCTTTTGTTTGTACTCCTTTGTTTGCGCTTAAAATTCAAATATTTGATACAAATTGGATGGAAAGTTTTGTTTTTAATTTTGGAGAAATTTTTTTATAACTTTTATTTTTAAACCTAATTTATTTAAAAAATTATTTATTTTTATTTATTTAATTTTTTCATTAATTTTATTTTTGTTAGAAATTTATTTTTACAATTTTAAAATAAATTTTATTTAATACACAATAAATGAAAACAAAAACCATTTTCATATCAGAGCTCAACAAATCAATTTTTGCTGTCCCCACTCGGGGAAAACATTAAAAATTTGTTTAAAATTGTGTAATTAATTAATTAATTCACTTTACTAATTTTATTTTTAACTTTCAATTCTTTTTTCTCTTTCTTAAATATGTAATTCTTTTAAAAATACTTTTTATTGAGAAACAATTTTTATGTACCTATTTTTTATCATCATTTTATCATTGATAAAGAGAAATCATTAAAGTCAAACATAGCAATAAATTTTATTTATTTTTGTTTTTTTATGTGCAAAAGTTATTCTGTCAAAAATTTCTATAGATATTTTTACTCTTAATTTCGCTTATCAGCATTTTTAGAGCAGTTCGTTAACAAATTTTGTTTTTTTATTTTTTCTTTGTCTATTTATTAAATTAATGGCACACTTCACTATCTATCAAAAATTCCAAAAAAAAATATTTGCAATTTGTCAAAATAAAAAAATTACCGAAATTTGACTGTATGTAGTATAACCTTATATGTAAATATCAAAGGACTTAACATTAAATTCAGTTAGAATGAAATAACTTTTATGCAAAAATTTGTGTATAAGCAAATTCGACCTCTTAAAAAACGCGAAAATTATTTCCTTAATACAAAAAAACATTAAATTTTTATTTTTACAATAATAATTTTTTGGATTATTTTGAGAAAGTAGGAAACAAAAAAATACCGACATAAATTAAATCTAAATTTCCCAAAAAAAAAAACTTTTTCATTTTCCCAATTCTTTCCGTTAATTTTTTACTCTCTCAAAAGTACTTCTCTTTCTCAAAAATACTTTTTAGTAATTAAAAATAAAAGATTTAATCGTCAACCAATTTATGAAATCCGCCTCTATCTACCTACTACCTTCCCTTCAATGGCTTGTACATATACCCCTTTAACTCAAAACAAATTGGGTTTTCTCCCTCTTTTCGTCAAAATTTTCTTATAAACATTCATTCTCTACTCCTTTAACTCATTCACAACTTTACAGAAACGCAAAAATATATTTAAAAATTAATTTTATTTAAGAGAGAACTTAATTAATCTTAGAATCTTTCTTTAGTAGAATTTTTGATTTTTCTAAAATAACTAATTTGATTTTTCTAAAATAACTAAAACTAATTTTATTATTTTTTGCTCTTCTTTCATTAATTGTTAATATTTTACAAGAAGTTTAACATTTGGGAATAGTGTTATCGGTTTTGAACCGGATCGAAGAGTTTGGACTAGAAAGTAAAATTTTTAACAATCATTTGTTTTTCTTAAGTGTTTCTTTTAAAAATCTTTGGGGTTTATCAATTTTGATTTTGAAGCCTAAATTGTTTTTATCCTAAAGTTAAATCATGGGATTCTTCGTCAAAATTAAAGCAATCACTTTCAAGGTGATTTGAAACAACCTTGTAATATGACTTAAGATTCCGTTACTGTTAAAATTCTCCCTAAAATATTGAAACTAAATATTAAAAAATAAATATATGTAATAAATAAGTATATCCTTTTTAGAATACCTTACTTTTTAAACAAAAAATTTCTCAATTTATATTTTGATTTAATATTTTTAATTTATTTAATCCTTTTAAATACCAAATGTACTTTATTTTAATTATTCTCCAATTTTACCCCAAAATGTTTTAGTAGTTCCAGCTAATTTTCTTTCCTTTTTTTACCTTTACCAACATCTTACAATCTCAATTATTCTCTTCATTCCCTTTTTCATCACCCAATTCCTTCAAAATCTTATATTATTTTTTTCCCTTTCTTCACAATTAAATCTCAATTCTTTTCCCAATTTCAATCATAATCCTTCATACTCCAATTATTCTTTTTACAGAAAATCTCTTTTCTTCCTTTTTTTATCCTTTCTTCCCAATTGCGCGCCCATATTTTTACTTAAGCAAAGAAAAGAAGAGTTTCGAGGAGGGGAGGGAAGAAGGAAGGGATGGAGGGAGAGAGAGGACTTGTTACTTCGCACAAAATAACTTCAAAAAAACTAGATGGACAAAGGGCGCGCAAGTAAATGAAAATTGGGGAAAGACGTGGATTAGGAAGAGGGAGAGAGAGGATAACAATTGTTATTATTTGCGATGTAAAGATGATTAAACTAAATGATTAAACTAATAAAAAACGTTTTTCAATAACTTCTAATTGTTAATTAAAAATAAAAAAATGAATTTGGAATTTTTTTCCGAATGACATTCCACATTCTAAACGGAAAAAAATTAAAATTCTCGTAGCCTTCGTTTATTTTACATAGTTTAAATCTACGTAATATCCTTTTGAGATCCACATAATTATCAAAATTTACATTAAATATAATATCCTCCCAACTCTTTTTATATTCCTATAGCAAATATTTAATTTTGACTTTTATAAGACAATTTACAATTTAAATAGTATTATTTTTATTTATTCTCTTAAAATTATTTATAATATTTTTCGATTTTTTATAACTTTGTCTAATAACTCCTAAATTTATCAAAATATTTCTTTAAATTATGTAAATATTTCAATATTTTTTTACTCCCCGCAGACACATACAAATATTTTATAGGTAAAATTCAATTTCGTACCCCCCCCCTATTTTCCTTCTTCAAAGTATTATGAAATGGTCAGTCAGACTTAGATTATAGAACTCGTCGAGCTGTGTCGAATGACACCAAAATCAAAAAAATTGGACTCGATTTGACCGAAATACAGACCCCTGAAAATTGAACAACCATAGGGGCGAAAACCCATAAGGACGAAAATTTATACAAATGAAAGCTCATTCGAAAGAGCTCGTCGAGCTGAGTCGAATGACACCAAAATCAACGTGATTGGACAAGATTTGACAAAGTTATGACATTATTTAGACCTACCAGAGTCGGCGACTTTATGTCATAACTTTGTCAAATCAATTCGGATCACGTTGATTTTGTTGTCTTTCGACTCAGCTTGACGAGCTCTTTCGAATGAGCTATCATTTGGATAAAATTTTTTTATTTAAAAAAATCGCCCCTATGGTTGTTCAATTTTCAGGGGTCTGTATTTTGGTCAAATCGAGTCCAATTTTTTTGATTTTGGTGTCATTCGACACAGCTCGACGAGTTCTATAATCTAAGTCTGACTGACCATTTTATAATACTTTGTAGAAGGAAAAAGGAGGGGGGGTACGAAATTGAATATTACCATTTTATAAAATAAAAGGATTAATAGGATATTTTAAAATAATTTTATTGGAAAATTGTTAAAAAAGGTTTTAGTATAATATTTCTTTTCTTTAAATCGATCAGGATGGAGATTTGTGAATAAATAAATGTCTGAATTAAGGGTTTTATTACAAACAAAAAAATGGGCGCAACAAAAAATTCTTTTGCAATGAAAAAGCAGCTGAAATAACGGTGGTAAAAATGAAAAAGCTGAGGACGACAAAGGCTGAATTAGACAGTTTGGCTTGGCTTACCGGTCATTTGATTTTACCTTTCTTTCACTTTTTTTGGATTTTTTCCTTAAATCTTTTTTTTATATATTTTTTTTTAAACATTTACGACCATTTTTTAGGCAATTTTTTAGGTTTTAAATCTGAGTGATGAAACTTTTTTTGAATAATTGTTTTTCTATAAAAAATCTAAAAATCTAATTTTTGGAAACAAAATTTTTTTCGGAAAAGTCAATCTTTAAAATTCTCAGGATATTTTTATCTTTTCTTGACCCAGTACAAAAATACATACATACAATAAATATTATTTTTTCTCACTGTTTTTTAACAAAACGAGATTTAAATAAATATTTTTGAATGAATCAGAATGCCTATCTGGGCCATCTTAAATGTGAAAAACAGTGTACATAGTCTAGTTAGATCAACACTTGTGTGTTTTGCATATTTTAAAGGAATGTGTTGGCGAGGTAGCTATGTAGCTGTTTGTCACAAATAAATTAATGTATAACAAATATATTTTTTATTAAATAATAATTTAATTCTAATTCCTCAATCTAAAAATAATTTTTATTTTATTTAAAAAACAATAATTTTTTGATTTAAAGAAGTGAAAGTCGCATGAGCAATTTAAATTGAAAGAAGGGTCGATCAATCGACGAAAAATAAAAATTAATTTATTTCTAACCTACGCGTGCGCGATAGTATTACTACACTCCAAAATTAGATGGGTCTATAAAGAAAGTTTTTTTCAAGTCACGAATTTTTCAAAAAATATTATTTACTTTAATAATAACTATTAGCTTTCCAAATATTTTATTCCTTTCACATGGTTTTTTGCTAAAAGATTTTTCAATTATTTTTATTTTTTATTTATAGTATGCTTATTAATTGGTATTAATTTTTAAAAATTTTTTATAAAAAATATTAATATTTAAATTTCTTCATTTAATTCCCAGTTCACTTTTGATATTCCTCAAATTCAAAATATTGTTTAAAGGTTGAGGTTTATAAATCTTTTTGTGTTTAGATTAAAAATTATTAAATTAACGAAAATTTTATTATTTAATTAATTAATTTCTTTACTTTGATTTTGTGTTTTTTCATTTAATAATTAAATCTTTTCTTCCTATTCAAAACAATTTTTATTATCTCATAATTATGAAGACAACAATAATAATTTTACGTTAGTCTGAGCACTTAAGGACGTTGCTCTTTTACATATTTTGGAGTATTTATTTCTATTTATATTTTAATTGTTCAAAATTTTTGGCAAAAATAAAAATTTCTAAATCATTTTCTAAAAAATCAAAAAAATTTCAAAATATTTTATGGAAACCAATAATGCTTAATATTTAGTCTACCCCTATTTATAATCCTTTAAAATAAGCATCTTGTATTTTATAAAATTTCTGGCCAAAACTAGTTTATTCCAAAAAAGCTTTAAATACACAAAATAAGCTCCAAATATTATTTTTAAACAAAAAACTTCTTTCCTTTAAATCTCCTTAAATAGAACTAAACAATTTTTTCTTTACTTCTGGACAAATATAAAATAAATAATCTTCCTAATTTTTTTCTCGCATTTCTTTCAGAATTTATGCCCAACAAGAACTAGCTAGTAATAAATATATTTGGTTAATTTTGTCTTTTAATTAATTTATGTAAATAAACAAACAAAAACATTATTCACACAATCCTTCTCTTTTTCAAAACTAGTCAAAAATCTTAAGAGCTTTAAACATTATAAAGTATACTTAAATATTAGCCAAATACTAGATAATGTCCTTTAAAAATATCATAATTATTTATGTTCTTTTTACTTGTAGGACTAAACGTTCAACAAGTTTAAGAAGCATAAATAAATAAATATTTATTTTGTTGACCTTCTATCAATTATTCTTTTCTAGAAAATATATATTTCCATTTTTCTACTAAATTATAAAATATTTTTTGGCCATCTGCCCCTTCTTTAAAAACCTTCTTAAAATATCTAGAATATACATATTACAGGGTGACAAAAAAGTTCGGAGTGGAGTATTTATTTACCATAACTTTCTGTAGACTTAATATTTTTAAATAATTTTATACTCATTTTGTAGCCCATTCAATTCTCTATCATTTTACAAAATTAAGCAAAATATTATTCGATATAACAAAAGTTATAGCCATGACCGTAAGACATACCAAAATTTCCTCCACAAAATTTTACTTTCAGTATCTCAAGATTGAAAAGTCAGATCTGCGTGATTTTAAAAGAATTTAATTAAGCTTATAGGCGACCCAGGTGAATTTTAAATATGAAACCTATAACTCTTACATGAAGGGCTGTGAGTAGATGTAATTCGGTTTTGGGTGGAAACGAATTTTTTTGTTTAGCGTGGGTTATTTGTAAATAAATATCTCTCTAAATTCTTAGTTTAAAATTCTTTTGTTTTATAGGATTTGAAGATCAGACTCCCCTCTAGCTTCCCTCAAAAATTCAAATCAATAGCACAATCCGTTCCCAAGTTATAAGTCTTCAACCATAAAAACCGGTGCAAGTTTTCATCAAAAATCTTAACGCACGCGTTCGACCATGTATCAACGCAGAAGGGTGGAATCTTTTGACCATCTATTAAAATTTATTCCCTATTTAGCTCTCGATCTTATCATATCATTTTATATCCGTAGAATGTTTTTGCTTGAAGTTATGTACATAAATACTTCACTCCGAACTTTCTTGTCACCCTGTATAAAAATAAAATATTTATTTATAAATTAACACATTCCCCTTTCCCCAATTTTATTCCATTAATTTCTTGTTCAAAATTTTTTCTTCACTTCACAGCTACTTTTGAATTGAAGACATCCCTAGCCAATTTAGTCATTCTCTTCTAAAATTTTTTAACCATTTATATATTTTAATTCACACTCTCACATCATCCCCCTACCTAATTTGTGGTGTCGGCCCTTAATAAATAAATAAATTTCAATAAAATTCCCAGGCTTTTTTATTTAAATTAGTATGTTTTTCTGTTGGAAAATAAAACGTTAAAATACCCTGCTGAGCTGTGGATTCATGAGAATAATAAGAGGAAATGGGAGATGAGTTTTTAATTTATAATTCAATTTTATTTTGGTATTTTTTTATTAAAAATAATTTCTTTTAATTTTTAATTTCTTTAAATATTTAACTAAAAATTATCGTTCATATAGTATTATGTAGATGACTTATTCTTATATCACATTTTTAACATTAAAATAAAATAAAGAAATATATTTAAATATAATTTAAAAAAAATTTTCATTTTCGGTTAAAGATTATCCATTTTCCTCCTAAAAATTCTCCACCAATATTTTTCCTCTAATAAAAGGATAAGATGTATGAAAATATCCAAGTATTTTTTATTTTTTCTTTAATTTATTTAAAAATTTGGGAAAATCCTTCTAAGTATCCACTTCAATTTTTTGGTGACCAATCCTTTTTTTAATCCATCAAGTGGTGTAGGCCGTCAAAATTGAAAAGTGGCGGTAATTTCAAAAAATATTTTGGCCGTTATTTTGAACATTTAGAATAAAACAGAAAAATTAGTAACGCTTGAATACATTCAGAGAGCATCGAAAAATGTAAAATAGAGGGAAGGAGGGAATGGATGGGGGTGGGGGGGCACAAATCAACTAAAGATTTGGCGATTTTCTTTATTCTTTACTTCTTTTCCCTCTGGGGAATCAATCGGGCGCGAATAATGATGGCCTAATTGAAAGAGGGGAAAAAAGTACGAAAAGTAAAATTCTACCAAGTTTTTTTTCTATTAAGAAGACAAAAAGAAGAATACCGGCCATTGTTAGTAGGGTCATTTATAGAAGTAAGAAGGTGACAATTTGAGCGTGAAAATTATGGGGGATGCGCAAAACTTAACTGAAGGCTAAATTATTTTTTTTTGAAAAACATTTATGTAGTTAATACCTTATTTTATACATATGTATATTTAAAAATGTTTTTTTAAATTTTTTATACTTTATTTTTTTAATTTTAATTACATTTAAGGAAAATTAATTATTTTAAAATTTAATTATCACTTTGATCACCTTTTATTATGTTTAATTATTTTAATTTATTTCTTCTCTCATTTATTTCTCTCATTTAATTTTTTATCCACAAACCACAAGATCTCCTCTATGTCTTTTAACAAAAATAGCTATAATTCAAAGCATTTAGTAGAAAAAAATATATAATTATTTATTGAAAGAATAAACCCCATTTTTTCTAAAACATCGTCCCAGGCCATCGATTTGCTCTAGAGCATTCCCCCGGTGCCTGCCCCACTTTTCTCCCCCACCGGCCTTCAGTCAGTGTCCCTTCACTTTAGTAGTAGTTCATCATCGAAGGGGGAAAAATGTTTGTGGGCATTCGGACGGCAAAAAGAACGTTATGTAGATATATACTTTTGTCAGTCTTTTACTTAATAAAAGACGGAAAAGGTCGTTCTTGTCGTTTTTCGAACTAAATTGTGTTCGTGCTTTGCCGCTTTTGTATTTTCTCTTTTTTTGTCCTTGTATTTATTATTAATAATTCTTTTTTACAATGCTTTGATTTTCCCGATTATTTGATTCTATCTTTAATATTAAAAAGTTATTTGTAGGATTGAAGTTTTATTAGTTTTTCTGCTTTTTGAAGACAGTTTTTTCTCAACATTTCCGTAGTATATTTTAAATATTTATTCCATTGTTTTTCTTAAAATAAAATTATAATATTGAAATTATTATTTCAAAGTTATCCTTCCATACTTTTTTTTAAATATCCTTATAATTTCTATTTCCAATTTTATCCTCATCTATAGTTAATTTCAATACACAAATACATTACCTATATTTACTATTTAATTTAATTTCCAAACAAAATTTTTATTTATTTTGGTCATCAGCTGGGCCTCTCAAAATTTATTTAGTTGCTGCATATGGGGTCATTTACTTTCGTTTTTGTCAATGAGTCTTTGGTCATTTCCTTCTTTTTCTCTTAATTCCCTTTACACCTTTTTTCTTCAAAATTTAATTTCCTATTTTTATTTAATTTAAAATAATTTTAAGGCATCATTAACTGAAAATGTTTATTTTCTTTTAAATATATTCAACAACTAAATTAATTAATTTAGTTTCAATTTCAACAAAAAACTTTCAGCAACATTTAAATTTTCGAAAAAAATTCTTTCTTTTATTTTCTCCGTTTTTATTTCCTCAATCAAAGTTATGATAATTTGGAGGAGAATAAAACGAAATTTTATATTTGCCCCCTTTGACAACTTATTAATTTTGCTGATTTTTATATTTATTCCTGTATACTCGATAGAAAATTTGAACCCGAGACCGAGTCAATTTATTAATGAAGGTAAAAATATCAAAAAATATTTTATTTTATTAATAATGTAAATTATATTTAACAATACATACATATACCTAATTCCATTACAAATATATTTTTTTAATAATTCTATTCATATCGGATATATTTTTAATTATATTTTACTCGTTTGATGTATATAAAAATAGGTTTCCAAATATTTTCAAAAAATCTTTTTTATTTTCTTTTGTTAATTTTATTTTCAATGTCATTCCTCACTTACATATATTTACAAATCAAAATTTCTTCCCAATTTAATTGAAAAGATTGTTGCTATTCAAAAAAGATGAAAAGAAAACTATTAAATTATTTTTGTGTTTTGTACAAAAATTATTTTGACCGTCAAGTAATTGTCTCGATTTACTCAAAAATAAATTCACGGACAAATTGTTAGTTTACATTGGGTTTTGTGCGCAATTTGGCTATTGTGAATAAGTATGAAAAAAAGGGGGGAAAGAGATGATGACAGACAAATTGACGCTGTCGCCGATGAGTGGATATATTATGGAAAATATATGTCGAGAGTATAATAAACAAATAAATAAATTTATTTGTTTGTTTTTAAATAATTATTGAAAATAACAAAAGAACACTTTTGAAGGTATTTTCAACAAGTTTTTTGAAAAATAAAATAATAATTATATGTACAAGTGTTAAACTTTTACAGGTAATTTTTAAATTGTGTTAGATCAGTTGTTAGTTTATATGCTTTATAATTTAAGA
Source organism: Meloidogyne enterolobii (assembly GCA_963681835.1). Lineage (NCBI taxonomy): Eukaryota > Metazoa > Nematoda > Chromadorea > Rhabditida > Meloidogynidae > Meloidogyne > Meloidogyne enterolobii. Next base: position 1,572,702 of record CAVMJV010000044.1, read on the forward strand.
ATATTTGTAAAAATACTCAAAAAAATTATTTAATTATTTTCAAGTCCACAGTATTAATTTTATTCATAAAACGAATTTTAACTATTTAAAAATTCCTCGTTTATTGTTTACCCTTCTCTGATATTTTTATTTTATTTAATAACTAATTCTAATATGTATAGTAATTAAATCTAAATGGAAATCCTTTTTTAGTTCAATATTTGTACATACTTAATTTGTTTTTTTCCGTTTTTGCCATTATTCTTCCATTCTCATCTATCAAGCAGTTTTGTTTTAGAATTTTTTCTCCTTTGATCCTTTTACAACTAAAAAATAAAATACATTTATGCAAAAAACGTAGATTTATATCAATTTTTATAATCATAAAACAAAAACTAATATCTACATATTTACACATATTTTTGTAATTAAAAGGAAGGAAATTGTTAACAAAAATATGGGGGAATTGTATTGTGAAAGGGGAAAGGGGGGTTGTAAATTTAAATAATTATTAAAAAGTTTTTGAAATCAAAAATATTTTTTTAATTAAAAAAATACTTTAAATATTTCAGTAGAGAGCATTCCAAGGTTTACAAGCCCTATCAAAACTCAGGATAGATTTATTTTGCTAAATGTAAATTCAGACTATATTTTGATTGGGGGAAGGTAAAATAAATTTATTCAATTATAATTAAATAAATATTTTTTCTTATTAAATAGAGATGCTTTATATAATCTTTCTACAAGCAGATTAAATACGAAATTAGTGAGTTTTTGCTTTTTATGAACAAATTATTACAGTAATCGTGGGGTCTATTTGTGTTTAAAATTTTAAAGGATAATTGAGGGGAGTGGGGTAATTATTATTCAATTTTTCGCTAGTTGGATAATTAATCGAGAAAATGTGTTAAAAAAAGATTTTTACTTTGTTAACTAAAAAATATTTTCAGACAATCCAATGGAAAGCACCTGGCCAAACAATTGAAGAATGCCTTATGAAGGGAAAATCAGAGGTGATTTTGAATATTAATTTACACCTTTTATTTTAAAAATAATTTCCCAAAATAATCCTCCAGGCTGAATGCCACAACTTCGTCAGAGTAGCCGCAAAACTCCAAAATGGACGTATTCTCCTTTGTGGAACACATGCTTTTTCTCCACAATGTCGTGAATATGAATTTATTCAATCTGAAGATAGATTTGCTGAGAGAGGACAATTTAATGGACAAGTAAAATATTTAATTAAATATTTATAAATATTTTAAATTAAAGGCAATTTCTCCTTATGATCCTCTTCAAAATTCTTCTTATGTTTATTTACCTGAACGGAATGATATTTTTGTTGGAGCAATATCTGACTTTAGTGCTACAGATCCTCTTATTTATAGGCGAAGATTGTCAGGTGGAGATAGTTTACGAACACAAAAAGATGACAGAGTTATTGATGGTAGAGTATTATTAAGGAGTTATTTACTAACGAATTTTCTGTTTTAGAACCTAATTTTGTTGGATCATTCTCTTATGGGGATTATGTTTATTTTTGGTATAGAGAGAAAGCCTCAGATGCTCTCGACAACAATAGAGAAACACAAATATATTCAAGAGTTGGAAGAGTTTGTGCTAATGATCCTGGGGGTCCTTCCCCGGCACAAGATAGATGGTCGAGCTTTTTAAAGTTGAGATTAAATTGTTCTGTTCCCGGTGATGGAGATATTTCTCCTTTTTATTTTAATGAAATACGTAAGAGAATTTATTTACAATTTTAAATTTATGGAAAATGCTTTTTAGAGTCAATATCTGATCCAATTCCTTATGGAGGAAATTCTGGGGATGCTTTAGTTTATGCTATTTTTCAAACTAGTCGATCATTACCAATGTCAGCAGTCTGCGCTTTTCGAATGAGCCAAATTGATTCGGTTTTTGATCATGGGAGATTTAAGGTGAAATTTAATTTTACTTAAAGAAAAAATTTTTTCTTTTTAGACCCAAAGATCTCCAACCTCTTTATGGACTCCGTCACAAAAATTTTATTCAAATCCTTCTGAAAGACCAGGACAGTGTGGACCAGATGCTTCTAATAAACTTTCAGATATGGCTCCAATTAGCAAGAATCCTCTTATGTATGAGACAGTTTCAACTATTGGAAATAGTCCTTTGCTTGTTGAGGGTGAATTTTTTTTAAATTTTCCATCCAAATTTTTTTTATTTAGGTCCAAATCGTGCTGATTTAACATCAATTGCAGTTACAGCAGATGCCCTTTCTATTCGCCGACAGAAGCATAATGCTATATTTGTTGGTAGAACAGATGGAACTATCTCTAAGGCAAGAAAACTTTAAAATATTTTAAAGTATAATTAATAATTCTTTTTCTCATTTAGTTAATAGATTTATCCCAAAATGGAACAGCTGTTCTTGTTGAGACAATTAAAGTATTTCCATTACTTACACCAATTATTGGAATTCGTTTATTGCCTAATACTTCAAATAATAATATCCCTTCATTAATTGTTTCTTCGCTTTCTCAAGTAGCCAATATTCCTTTACAACATTGTTCATTGGCAGAAAATTGTGGACGTTGTGTTGCCTTAAGAGATCCGGTAAAATAATTTTGAAAATTATTTTTAATTATCTAAAATTTATTTTTAAGCATTGTGCTTGGGACATTGAATTACGGCGCTGTGTTAATAGAAAGTCAGAGATTCTCTTCTAATTTATTCTTATTTAATTGTTTTCAGAGATTGGAATAGCGGTTCCTATGTTCAGAATGTTCTTTTGGGTGTATCAGAACAATGTCCAGGATTTACAAGTATTTTGGGAAATGCAGAGGGTGGAGCTGCTTATGTAATAGATGAAGATGTTCTTGGCGGTGGTGGACTACAAAATTTGTCTCCATTAAATAACAGACTTAATGACCCTTTATCTGATGATTCTGATGCTGCACATATTGCAGAACCAACACAAAGAGGAATTGATTTGGCAGGATTATATTCAACTGGAAGTCTTTCAGTTCTTGTTTTGCTTGTTTTGGTTGCTACTTTGTTTGGTTTTGTTGTAAGTTTTTTAATTTAAAAATTCTAAAGATTTACCAGATTTTTGAAGTATTTAATTTTAAAAATTTTAATTGAAAACTTTCCTATTTTTTAGATTGGTTGGCGTATAGCTAAATGGAGAACTTTGAGCGAATTTACACGTAATAATCCTGCTTCCTCAGGGGCAAGTACTTCGTCTAACAGTTCTGATTATGCAGACGGAACAGATGGCAGTGCGAGAGCTAGACTGGCTAGGCAGGATTCAACTGAACAGAAAATGATGATGTTGGCTGGAAATAATGTTTATTCAGTAAGTGTTTAATTTCCTTTTAAAATTTGATATATTTTTCAAAGGTTGGCCCTCGTAGTTGTGTCTGTAATGGAGGGGATACAGTTAGTTTAGTAATGAGCCAAAGAGGAGGTGTCCATCATTTAGTTCCCTTAACTTCAATCTCGACAGGAGCATCTAGAGCCAATTCTGGTTTTGCAACACCTAGGCATGATGCTAGATGCCAAACAACTAGTTTGGGTTCTACACTTCCGAGGGATTATAGAATAAGAAAAGTTTATTTATAAAATACGTAATTATTTTATATATATTCTAGTAAATACACAAAACCTTTTCCGATTTTTTAGGAAAATTTTTATTCAAAAATATTTTTAAATATTTATTTTAAATTAATTTATTAAAATCCAACCTTTCTAAAAAACTTTTCTATTTTTGTCCAATGATCTCTCTCTATATAATTATTTTAAATAATTCTGAAGAAATTCACATGAATTTTCTCGAAATTTTTTTATTAAAAAAATATTTTTTAGAATAAAAATGTAAATCTTTAAAATAATATTTTTTTAAATATTTAAAGGTTTTGTGTTTATTTAGTTTATTTTATATTTTTTTATATAATTCCGGTGATGCCTTAATTTTGTTTTTTATTAATGAAAGGATTAATTATTTTTAAAATCACTTTTAGTATTATTTTTACTAAATTAAATTTTTGTATTCTTTTTTTAAGAAAATTTAAATTTTATTTAATTAATTTCTAATTAATCCAAAAACAATTATTTAATATCCCCTTTCCCAGAAAAATAAAATTACTACTACTATATATTCAAAACTCTCAGGTTTGATCTCTTCTTTCCTAACCCTTTTTACATATTTTAATAATTTTCATAATCATAAAATAATTATTTTTTGAAGAAAAAAATTTAATTTTCACTTTAAATTAATTAAATTAATAACCTCACTTTTATTTTATGTACAAATTAATTTCTAAAAAATAATTTTATTAATTAATTGTGGCTCTATTATTATGTATCTGTTTTCTCTTTTTATTTTTTGCGTGCATTTTATTAAATTTATTAATAAATTTTTTCTATAAAAATATATTTGTTGTTAAGAATAAAAAATAATTTTAAAATATAAATTTAGGTGATATAGAAAACAAAAAAAAATAAAATAAACTTTAATATTTTAGGGTAGGACGAGTCTCGTCCTACCTATAATTAGGGTAGGACGAGACCGTTTAATTCGATATAAGTTATAATAACAAATAAATTAAAATCTAAATATTTTTTATAAAAATAATATTAATATTAGAAACTCAAAAATATATTTTAAATTTAAAATAAACAAAAATTCTTTTATTTACTTTTACTAAGCTTGTAAGAGAAGACTAAAATTATTTAAACATTTAAGCCGTTTAAACTAGAGCCCGGACGGAGGGCTCGGTCGATATTTTTTCGATAAATATCGAAAAATACCGAATATCGAAAAATATCGAAAAAACCAAAATTTTCTCGGTCGATATTTTTTCGATAAATATCGAAAAATATCGAAATCGAAAAATATCGAAAAAAAAGTCTCGATATTTTTCGATTTTTCAAAAATTTTTCTATAACCACTGAATAACAGGATAGAACTAATAGTTTAATAAGATTAAGATTGATTAAATGGGATATTGGTGGATTTGGACGGATTAAATGTAATATCAATGGACTTGTATTTGATATCGAAGGATCAAGTGGGATATAAGTGGATTTTAACTAGGGATAATGGATTTTAAGGAATTAAGGGGGATATTGAAGGACGAGTGTGTATCGATGGATTTAGAGGTATTAAGACTGTATTGTGGATTTATGAGATCATGAGGGATATCAAGTGATTTGTGGATTAAGAGAGATATCGGCGGATAAAGAGATATCAGAGGATAAAAAATCTTGGCATTTGATATCCGTTTTGATATCCATCTCTCCCAAAGTCCGTCTTGATCCTTGAGATCCATTTTATCCACTTAATCCTCTATTAGTTATACAAATAGTCGAATATCCCGGATATCCACAATATCCTCATGATCCTGGATATCTCAAATATCCCACCAAATCTTCTCATAACCCACTGAAATCTCCCTTAATCTACCGAAATTTTTAAAATTCATATCAGTGTTTTGTAGGGGTATCGAGGGAATATGATGACTTAATGGGACAAGATAGGATATTCTAACAATCTTATGAGAATCTCGGAAGGTCAAGTTGCAAAATTTTTTGCGCCGCGGCGAAAATTTTTTGAATTTCCGATGGGCAAGAAGCAAAAATGCATCCTTTTTGTGCCAAAAATTCATATTTTTGTCAAAAATGACGTTCGATATTTTTTTCGATTTTTTGTAATTTGGTCGGTCGATTGTTTCGATTTTTAAATTTTGTCGGTCGATATTTTTCGATAAATATCGAAAAAATATCGAATATCGAAAAATATCGAAAAAGTCAAAATTTTCTCGGTCGATATTTTTTCGATAAATATCGAAAAAAAATATCGAAAAATATCGATAAATATCGATAAAAAATCGAATCGGTCCGGGCTCTAGTTTAAACTTTGTAATAACTAACAAATGAGTGTAATAATTTACATAAAAGAATTATTATTTTTTAATAATCTTTAACAAAAATCTTTAAATAAAATTAAATAAAATTTATTATTAATTTTATTTTTCAAATTAAAAGAACAATTTAAATATTTATTCACATAAAACTAGCGATGGGTTTGGCCACTGTTGTTGATATCAGGACACTGTGGCAGTAAAATACATCGGGGGGTTCTTTAGGTTACGATACTTCTGCCCGTTGGAAAGCCTAACGGCTTTGGGGGCGCGCTTCGCGCGCCCCCAAAGCGCGCGAAGCGCGCTTTGGGTACCCCCTGGTACCTAAATTACCCCCCTGGTACCTAAATTTTATAGGTACCGGGGCTATCTTTTTAATGAGTGGAGTTATCGAAAAAGTTCCGCTGGGAGGGCACTGAAGCATTTAATGGAGATGTCAAATGCAAAAAATTCGAAGTCGAAATTCCAATTTGAAGGGACTTATTGGTGCGCAAAAATCCGGATTTCGGTGAAAATCCCCCCCTGTCGGTAAAGTCGAAATTTTCGAAACTCATCGACAATTCACGTGTAATAGCTCAAATGAAAGCTCTCAGTGAGCTAAGTTCGGGGAATTTTAGTTCAAATTTTTCGGACCACTTTGGACCGAGTTACAGTAATTTAAAGGTTCAAAATTCGGGCATGTAAAATTGGGAAGGGTGGCTCCAATCGCGAAAAGTGAATTGAAACTTGATTTCGATATCCTATGTTATAGAGCGTCCCCTGACGGTCCGAAAAAGGTATAATATGTTGGGGGTCCATTTGAGTCTGAAAAAGTTATGGCCAATGTTCGCAAATGTCGCGAAACTTTTTTTGGCTATAACTTTGTTGCGAAATTTTTTAAAATTTTTCTGAGACCGGAAATGGATTCAGCGCATGCCAGAGTACCATATAGGATATTTTTTGGGTCAAAGTTCGAAAATTTTGTCCCAACCCCGTTCAAAATGGCCCGATGTAAAATAGGGAAGGATGGCTCCAATTGTCAAAATTTGTCGTTTCAGGTTTTTTTGATATCCTATGTTATAGAGCGTCCCCTGGCGGTCCCAAAAAGGTATAATATGTCGGGGGTCCGGTTGAGTCTCAAAAAGTTATGGCCAATGTTCGCAAATGTCGCGAAACTTTTTTGGGCTATAACTTTTTTGCAAATTTTTTAAAAATTTTTCTGACACCTGATTTGGATTCAGCGGGTGTAAGAGTACCATATAGGATATTTTTGGGTCAAAATTTGAAAATTTTTGACCCCTCGAATTTTTCAAAAGGGGTACCCCTTTTGGGGGATATGAGGGATTTTTAAATTTGGAATAACTTTTTATTGGATTTCCGGAATGGAATGGGGTTTGATTTATAAAATAGAGTAAAAAATTAGAAATTTTTTGAGCCAAAAAAATTTCGAAAAAATTCGAAATTGGAGGTGTAGGGGTCTAATTTCGAAAAACCCAAAATTTTTCGGTTTTTCGAAATTTTTTCGGGATTTTTGCCGGCGGTTCGGACCGAAGTAATTTTTCCTGGATAAAGCAGATTTTTCTGCACCTGAAAAGATTTTAAAATCTTTAAAATAGGAATACTTTAGGTGAGATATGATTTTTTGAAAATTTTAGTGAATTTTTCAGGCAGAAATTTCCGGCCAAAAAATTTTAATTTTAAAAATCAAAAAAGATATGGCAAATGAGATATCATTCGAAAGCTCTTATTGAGCTGGGTATAAAAATATTTTTTTCAAAATTTTTCGGTGCATTTTGACGAAGTTACAAATGTTCGAAAATTTATAGGGTTGGACTACCGTACCCGGAGAATGATGGGAGGGAGAGAGGAAAAATGATTGACAGGTCAAATGTAAGGAAGAGAGGAGAAATTTTTCTCCGTCTCTGACTATGGGGGGCAAACCGTAGAAGAACTTAGGGGTGAATTTTGTATATTGGGGGAAATTTAATGGGGGGATAAGCTGGATCCTGTTATGGATCCGAAGCAGAGATGCTTTGTGAAGCAGTTTCTGCTTCGAAATTTTGTTTTTCTTGAAAGGATGAGTCCAATCGAGGAGAAGCCGAGGGCCGAAGGCCCGAAGTGACTCTAATTGAAAGGGTGAATCCAATCGAGAGGAAGACGAGGGCCGAAGGCCCGACGTGACTCTAAGTGGAAGGATGAGTCCGAATAAAGGAAAGACGGGTCTATGTGGAAGGATGAGTCCAAAGTGACTCTAAGTGAAAGGATGAGTCCGAATAAAAGAAAGACAAGGGTCTATGTGGAAGGATGAGTCCGAAGTGACTCTAAGTGAAAGGATGAGTCCGAATAAAAGAAAGACAAGGGTCTATATGGAAGGATGAGTCCGAAGTGACTCTAAGTGAAAGGATGAGTCCGAAGTGATTCTAAGTGAAAGGATGAGTCCGAATAAAAGAAAGACAAGGGTCTATGTGGAAGGATGAGTCCGAAGTGACTCTAAGTGAAAGGATGAGTCCGAATAAAAGAAAGACAAGGGTCTATATGGAAGGATGAGTCCGAAGTGACTCTAAGTGAAAGGATGAGTCCGAAGTGACTCTAAGTGAAAGGGCGAGGGCCGAAGGCCCGAGCTGACACCCATCTAAAAGAGAGGGCGAGGGCCGAAGGCCCAAGCTGACACCCATCTAAAAGAGAGGGCGAGGGCCGAAGGCCCGAGCTGACACCCATCTAAAAGAGAGGGCGAGGCCGAAGGCCCGAGCTGACACCCATCTAAAAGGGAGGGCGAGGGCCGAAGGCCCTAGCTGACACCCATCTAAAAGGGAAGGCGAGGGCCGAAGGCCCGAGCTGACACACATCTAAAAGAGAGGTCGAGGGCCGAAGGCCCGAGCTGACATCCATCTAAAAGAGAGGGCGAGGGCCGAAGTCCCGAGCTGACACTTATATAAAAAAGAGGGCGAGGGCCGAAGGCCCGAGCTGACACCCATCTAAAAGGGAGGGCGAGGGCCGAAGGCCCGAACTGACACACATCTAAAAGGAAGGGCGAGGGCCGAAGGCCCGAGCTGACACCCATCTAAAAGGGAGGGCGAGGGCCGAAGGCCCGAGCTGACACCCATCTAAAAGGTAGGGCGAGGGCCGAAGGCCCGAGCTGACACCCATCTAAAAGAGAGGGCGAGGGCCGAAGGCCCGAGCTGACACCCATCTAAAAGGGAGGGCGAGGGCCGAAGGCCCGAGCTGACACCCATCTAAAAGGGAAGGCGAGGGCCGAAGGCCCGAAGTGATTCTAATTGAAAGGATGAGTCCAATCGCGAGGAAGACGAGGGCCGAAGGCCCGAAGTGACTCTAAGTGGAAGGATGAGTCCAATCGAGGGAAAATTAGGGGAAGACGAGGACCGAAGGCCCTAAGTGACTCTAAATGGATGGATGAGTCCCAACTGAAGGCTAATCTTTTGTTCCAGGCAAAAAAAATCGCTAGCGGCGCGCGAAGCGCGCCCCCAAAGCCGTTAGGCTTTCCAACGGGCAGAGCAAAATTTAAAACTAAAGTGTCGTAACCAAATGCTCCCAGCTATCCGCCGCCATCAGTGGTAAACCCATCGCTCTAGTTGGGTTTACCACCGCCATCAGTGGTAAACCCATCGCTCTAGTTTAAACTTTGTAATAACTAACAAATGAGTGTAATAATTTACATAAAAGAATTATTATTTTTTAATAATCTTTAACAAAAATCTTTAAATAAAATTAAATAAAATTTATTATTAATTTTATTTTTCAAATTAAAAGAACAATTTAAATATTTATTCACATAAAACTAGGCTGAATAAAATTTTAAATTTAATTCGTTAAAGAGAGAACTGAATTGAGGAAATAAATAATCGAAATATATTAGTAAGGGAATTAGAATTTTGTTTAGTTTATTTGTTATTTTGAAATTATTTTTAAAAAATATTTAAATAAAAATGTATTCACAACCATTATCAAATACAAATAAAATTTACAACGGTGAACGGCCAACAAAACTGATCAATATTGCGCAGCCAAATAATGAACAAAGGGAGGCGGGTATTTAAAAAATAAACAATTAAAATAAGAATGTCAATATTTTAAGAAAAAAAATTCAATAAATAATATTTTAAATATTCTACAATCGACTTCCTTTACTATAATTAACTCTAATAGATTATAGCGACAGAAATTTTATATTAGATTGCCTTGATATACAAAAATTTACCTTAAATACAAACCACGATAAAAGTCCGCTATCTATATGTCCGCAAAAAATCTGTCAACCAATCAAAGGAAAAAAGGCAAGGGAGGAGTGTTTCAGAAATTCCTTTTGGGACGTTCTGGACTTTTATCCCAGACTACATCCTATATTTTCTTAATATTTATTTTAAATAAATAAATAACATATTTAGAATATCCATTATCGCTTTTTTCTTCATAAAATTACTTGGATATGCACTCTTGGTGGACTTTTATTTGGCTATGATACAGGAGTAATTAATGGGGCTTTGCCTTATATGAGAAATGATTTAAAACTTAGTGATGTAAAAATAAATATAATTTTTGGAAAAAATTTATTTTAATTCAAAAAAGGTTAAAATTGGAATTGTAACAAGTTCTTTATTAATTGGTGCTACTTTTGGGTCTTTTATTGGTGGACATTTAGCAGATTGGATTGGAAGGAGGAAAACTCTAATTATTTTAAGTGTAATTAATTTAACAAAATTTTTAAAGAAAAAAATATTTTTGTAAAGATTATATTTATTATTGGAACTATTGGATGTTCTTTGTCTAATCTTAATGTAAATATTTAAATAAAATTTAAAAACTTTTTATTTCCTCGCCTATTTATTTAAAATTCAGTTTCTCATATTCTTTCGATTTATTCTTGGTTTAGCTGTTGGTGGTGCTTCAACTACAGTCCCGGTTCGTTCAGACAATTTTTATTTTTTAAATTTATTTTTAAAAAGGTATTTCTTGCTGAATTATCTCCAGCAAAATTGAGAGGACAAGTAGTTACTCGAAATGAGTTGGTTTTTAAATAATTTATTTAATTTATTTAATATTTAGATTAATGATTGTTAGTGGACAATTAGTTGCTTATATTTGTAATGCAATACTTGGAAATATTTGGGGACATCGGTGGGAAGATTTTTTAAAATTTATTAATTAAAAATCAAATAAAAATAGATTAGATATTTGGCGTTGGATGTTAGCTTTGGCAGTTATTCCAGCAATTTGTTTATTAATTGGAATTTTGTTTGGAGGTATTCCGGAAAGTCCGAGATGGCTTTGCCATAAAGGGAAAAATGAACTTGCAATTTCTGTCCTCAAAAAGATAAGAAGAAATGAACAAGAGGTTCTTGATGAAGTTGAGGATGTTAAGCAAACAATGGAACAAGAACAAAATAAAACTTTTAGGTAAATATAAAATCTCTTATTTCTCCATAATTTCTACATAAGTTTAATTATTTTGGTAGAATTTCTTTTCTTAGGAATTAATTAAGTTAAAGAGACCCGAAATTTTTTGCCCAATTTATTTATAAAAATAAAATTTAGTAATTGTCTTTATGAACGTTGGCTTCGTCGTTGTTTATTTATTGGCATTGGTGTTGCAATGTGTAATCAACTAGCAGGAGTAAATTCAATTATGTATTTTGGGACAGATATATTGACAAGGAGTGGATTGGGTCTTTTAAATTCGTTTTTCAATTTCAAATTAATTTTTATTTATTTAGACAATAATGCAGCTTTGGTTGCCAACATTGCTAATGGGGTAATCTCTGTATTAGCTACGTGTTTGGGAATTTGGCTTCTTGGCCGAATTGGTCGACGCCCAATGCTTTTAACTGGTCAAATAGGCACAATAGTTATGCATCTATTTATAGGCACAACTGCTCTACTTTTTAAAGAAGGAACAATTCGGTAAATTAAAAAGAATTTCATCAAAATAATTTCAAAAATATATTTAGTGGTTATCTTGTTTTATCATTAACTGTTACTTTTCTTCTCTTCCAACAAGGAGGTATTTCCCCCGTTACATGGCTAGTTCAGTCAGAAATGTTTCCACTTAAAATAAGAGGATTGGCAATGGGGTTAACTACCTCAATTCTGTGGCTTGTAAATTATTTATTTAATTTAATTTGTAAATTAAAAAATATTTCTTTTCAGATTAATTGTTTAATTTCTTTTTTATTTCCCGTTCTTGTTGGATTAATTAATGTTTGGGGAACTTCTTATTTATTTGTCATTATTGGAGTTTCGGCTGCTATTTTTGTTTGGTTTTTTATGCCTGAAACTAGATTAAAATCATTGGAAGAATTGGAAAGACAATTTCGAACTGAAAATTTAAAAGAATTGAGAAGTCCAGCAAAGAATGGAATAACCTCTACTAATATTAGACAAAATACCTAATTAAAATATTAGATTTAAATTATGTATGTATAATTATTAAATAACTGATTCCTTAATTTTAAAAATTGAGGCATCTAATAACGAATATAATATCTGAAACTTTCCGAGCTTTTTTCTCGTACTAAATAAATTTTTAATTAGAATTATTTTTATTAGAATTTATATTTAATTACATATATTCATTTTCTAATTATACTTATTGTTAGTGAAAGATCCTCGTCGATTATTTTTATATATACTCGAATAATTACGTCAGGTAATTTCTGGAGGGGGTAATTATTTGTAATAATAAAAAATATATAAAAATTATTAATAATAGTATATGTATCTATTCGTTGAAGGGGGTAACTAGTAGTGTTTCACCGGAACCGAAATTTTGACCGGAACCGGATCCAAAAAAACACCGGAACTTTCCGGAACCGGAACTTCCGGTGAAACTCTAGTAACTACTCGAGCTTATACGGTAAACAAAAATACTTTTACTATTAAACATCAAATTTCGTTTACGTCCAATAGGGTTTAAGAGTTTAAAGAGAAACTTTACGAGATTTTTGGAATTTTGTAAGTTATTTATTTTTATATTTATTATCAAGATTATATTTTACCTAATTTTAAAATAATTTATTGTATGATTCAAAGTCAAACAAAATTATACATAATTTGGATTTTTAAATTCTTCAATATAGTAGAAATGAAAAAAAAAATAAAGTGAAAGGAGAAAATTTGTAAAAGTGAATATTTTTTAATTTTCTTTCGCTCGTTTCATCGAATTTGTAAAACATCCAATCCCAACTTTTTGCCTTCCTCAGCACAAATAGTTGTTCCATGAACTGTTGTTGTACTTAAAGATGATTTGGCACTTTGTAATTCTGTTTCAGTCCATTCTCTAGGTTCAACTTCAATTACATAATTAAAATATGTTGTTCCAATAAAAGTAAGAGCAGTGACAACCAGGAAAACATCTGCCCACTAAAAATATTTTTTTAAAAATCCTTTTTAAAATAAAATTATTTTTTACTTCCTCAACAGCATTTGTCGGAGTCAACAAATTAATAATCATTGGGAGAATTCTAAAATATTACATTTTGAAAAATAAAATTAATTTTTAATTCACAACAAAACTCACAACATAATAGCACTAAGTTGGATTGTTGTCCATGAAAATATAACATGAGAGAATTGACCTGACATCTATTTAAAACATTAACAAATACAAAATCCAATTTATTTACTTACTAATTGGGTACCCTTAATTACTCCAACAGTATTAAGACCACTAAAAACAGTTGCAGCAGTGTAAATACATTGCATTAAAGTAACATTAACAATGCCAAATTTAGGAAATAAAGACATTGCCAAAAAACAGGCACCCATTAAATACTTTAAAAAAATAAATTGGAGGGAATGTTAACTACTCTTCGAAACCTGAGAGATGCTAGCAAAAAATATAACTTTAGCTTTTTCAGAAACAGAAGTCAAACGATCACTTGCTTGGCCAGCAACGTTTTTCCCAATTAACGACAATACAAAAGGTAAAGCTGAAGCTATACCTGTTTTGGCTACTTCCATACCTAATGCCTCAAAATTATTTTATTTTTAAAAAATTATTTATTTATCAGCAATTTTACTTTATTTAGATAAATTGGCCCAAATTGCCAGAATACTTGAAATGCCAAATTGCCAGTACCGGTACACAGAAAAACTCCCCAAAAGACTGTATCTTTAAGAATTGCCATATAAGGGACTTTTTGTTTCTGCTCATTTCCATGTCTTTTCTTACGACCATCAGAAATATCTTTTAAAGGCTTTCCATGTTCTATAAATGACAATTCCCGAGAAGAAAGGAACCTTTAAACAAATTTTTTTAAATATTTTTTTCTAAATTTTTTACTCGTGTTCTCTAGGCGAGTCTCTATAAATCCAATAAAAAATTGTAAAAACAATTAAAGAAATTGTTCCCAATAAATAATAAACTGCTGGCCATCCAAACATTTCTGACGAGCAGAATTCGGCAGACAAAGGCATCGCAGTTATTGGACCAAGTTGGAAAGCAGAGGTTAAAACAACAAGAAACATGCCAGAGTTTGCTAATGGAGACCAATTTGAACTAATTGACCCTAAAAACAATTTTTTATTTAATTGACCCTAAAAATTCTATTAAATAAAAAATTGACGGTACATATTAGTCAAACAACAAAGAATCTGAAAAAATTCTGCTGTTTGCTTGAGTAAAAATATTCATTACTTTTGTAATAAATTTAAAAATAAAAATGATCTTTAAAAAATTAGGCATATTTATAAGAAAAGGAAAATAAAGCTTTCATAGATGAGTGGATATTTTTTATGTACAGATCGCCACAAAAAAAGGAACAAATTTTTCTAATTTCTTTAAAAATTTAAAAAATCCCACCTAGAGCTACCCAAATTACTGCCATTCCAAATCCTTGAAAAATTCGTAAAACCATAAGTGAAGGAAATCCCCCCAAGTAAATGCTTGGTGGAACTAAAAGGGTCGATAATGAACTAATAAATCCATAAGCAGCCATTACATTTCTTGAAAAAATTTTTTTTGAATAATTTCTAAAAATATTTTGTTTATCCACCTTAAACCAAATCGAGTATAAATTCTTGTAATTGGTAAAGTGCCAATTAATTGTCCAATTGCTATAGCTGAGAATAGCCAACTTTGCTCGTTTGAAGTAAATAAAGATTCAAATAATTCATCTTTACTTTCTTCGTTTATTTTTTCTGTTGAATTTTGTAACAACTGTGAAGGGGATGATTAAAATATAGTACATTATTTAAAAAAATATTTATTAAATCTGGCACTAAAAAAATATTGATCCCAAGATAACGTATTTTGATTATGAAATATAACCCTCCCCCCTACCCTCCTCACTTTATTAAAATTGTCCCTTATTTTTGAATCGTCAGGCAAAATTCATTAGTTTTTCTTGATACATAACAATATCACAATTTAATCATTCAGACAATCCACAACCTATTTAAAGATACTTTTCTCCCACTCAAAAGTTAAGAATATATACTACCTAAATTTTAAAATATCAAAATAAAAATTTCACCGTCAATTCCTCATCACTTAACATTGGCAAATCTTTAAACATACAAATAACTGTAAAATTAAGTGCCAAAGGATTAGCAATTAACATTGTGAAACAAAATAAAGCTGTTCCCAAAATAATAAAACGGATGGGGATTAATTCGTTTATTTTTTTGTGTTGACGTTTTTTGCCAGAATTTTGTATTGTTTGTTGATTACTAACAATATCGATAGCACAATTATGTGGAGGAAATGAAAATTGTTGTTTTTGTTGTTCTGGCAAAGGAGGGGGAGAAGGGGATGTTGAATGATTGTTGTTATCATTTTTGTTGTTAACTTCTTTAATAACTGAAGGTGGAGAGCTATGAATTGACATTTCTGTAAAATATTTGTTGCAATAAATGGCAACAATTAATCTGGATTTTTTTAAAAATAATTAAAATAAATTAACTTTAAAAATATAAAAATCGATTAAATCGAATTTAAATTAATAAATTCCGAAAAAAATCTAAATTATTTTTGAATAATTAAATTTAAAACAATTATGTAATATAAAAGTAAAGCTTAAAAAGTCGAAAAAGTGACAGATATGAGATGGTCACAGTATGTGGTTATTAAATAAAAATTAAAAAAAGCTTTTGTTTAAGTAATTATTAAAATAAATCTTATTTATTCCAATGTTCTCCCGGTTCCATTTTTGGCAGTTCCTAAATCGGAGAGAACTTAGTGATTCTAAAGAGGATCTAATTAAATATTAATCCCTCCAATAAAATAATAAACGACCGAAAATGTCATAAATTCAAAAAACCCAGAATTTAAACAAAAGCATTAAAGACAAATTAAAAGAAAGTCATTAAAAAGTACCTTCAATAATATGTATAAGTGAAAAATTTCCATAAAATTGGAGGCCATATGGAATAATAAGTTTTTTAAATATTAAATATACAGTCTATAAAAGAAAAAATTCGGAAAGTCTAATTAATATTGTGTAAGTGAAATTGAAATAGTAGAAAAAAGGAAGGTATAACTTAGGTGTGTAAGAAGTTTGGAATTGGTGAGTTAATAAATTGTAGAAAGCTGAGAAGAAAAATGAGAATATATTTTTCTCTAAAATTTTTAAGGAAGTTGAGGCAATGGCAATCCAAACTTTTTGCCTTCCTCGACAGTACCAATTGACTCGGGGTAAGTTAGGGAAGTTTTTGTAATATGCCCTTTAGTCCATTCACGAGGCTCTACTTCTGCATAAATATTGAAGAATGTTGTGCCAACCATATTACAAGCAGTAACAAATAAAAAAACATTGGCCCACTAAAGTAAATATTTTTTAAAAATTTATTAGTTAAAATAGAAAATTAAAATTACCTCATCAACGGAATGTGTAGGTGTCAAAAAGTTGATTCCCAAAGGAAGTAAACTACAAAAGATTTTAATAAGATAGTTTATTTAAAAAATATTTTTTTGTTTTTATTAGGGTTGCACAACGAAGTTAGGGGGCGGACTTTATTTTCTTCTCATTGCTTCTCCTTTTCCAGTAAACCCCCCTAATCCCTAGAATCCCCTACTAAACCAATCAACCACACGTCTCTCAAAACAAAAGTCAAAGAGAATTTTGATAATTCATCCACTTTTTTTTACAAAATGATAATGAATTTTCTGAATTTTTCTCTTTAAATTCCCCTAAAAAGGTGACACGACAATTGTACAGTGGGTAATGTACTTTAAAGTAAATGTACTTTTTTGCAATTTTTAAAACTTACAGACTAACAATAGCATGAGTTAGAGTATCCCAAGAAAAGAGAACATGAGAGAATTGACGAGAAACCTTTTAAATTATTTTTATTTTACAAATTTTCTTTTAATTTACAAGATGAGTGCTTTTAACAACGCCAACAGCATTCAAACCGCTAAATACAGTAGAAGCAGTAAACATACACTGCATAAATATAACATTCATAAATCCCATTTTAGGTAATAAAGCTAGTGCCAAAAAACAGCAACACATAACATACTATAAAAAAAATTATTTTCGAAGAAATTTTTTTCAGGAAAAAATTAATTACTTGAGAAACGCTGGCAAAAAGAATAACTTTGCATTTTTCTGAGATACAATTAAAACGGTCACTGATTTGTGCAGCAATAAGTTTAACAAAAGTAGAGAGAATGTAGGGAAGTGCTGCAGCTATTCCAGTTTCAGCTACTTCTATACCCAAAACTTTATTTAAATATAACGGTCCATATTGCCAAAATACTAGAAAGGCCATATTGGCAGTTGCATTTGAAGCAGTGATTGCCCAGAAAACGGGATCCAGGAAAATTGCTTTGTAGGGAATTCTTTCTTTTGGAGAACCTTCCTGTTTTTGACATTTCTCTATTATTTTTCCTTTTTCAATTATTGCCAATTCTCTAACTGATACAAGCCTTAAATTGAAATTTAAAAAATAAATTCTTTAATTTTTTTACTTTTGTTCTCTTGGAGTGTCACGGAAGAAATAAAAGAAAATAGCAAATCCAAAAAATGTAAGTATTCCTAACAAATAATAAATAGATTCCCATCCAAATGTTTCTGAAGAACACAGAGCTGCCGCCAAAGGCATTGCAGTGATTGGGCCAAGTTGGTAATTTATAGTTAAAATTGTTAGAAAGACCCCTGCACTGCTTAGAGGGCTCCATTCTGCACTTACAGCACCTAAAGAAACAAAAATAATTTTTTAAATTAAAGAACTCCAAACCAGTAACAACCATAACTGTCGCTAGACTGACACCCTGCAAAATACGCATAAACATAAGTCCAGGAAATCCAGCAATGTCAATACTTATTGGAATAAAAAGTGTAGAAAAAGAACTAGTAAGTCCATAAAGAGTAAACATTTTTCTAAAAAAAATAATTTTTAAAAATTCTTTTACAAATTTAAATTCAAAAATTACCGCAATCCAATATTTGTCATAAAATAAGTAATTGGCAAAGTGCCTATTAATTGTCCAATAGCGATTGCTGAAAAAAGCCAACTTTGCTCGTCGACGGTGAACATTGATTCAAGCTGCTGTTCTTTGCTAATTTCTTCATTATTAGAGGAGATGTTTGTATTTGTTAATATCTATTGAGAAAATAATTAATTTAATATCAAAAATATTTTCAAGCAAAAAATGAAAAGAAATATGTACAAAAAAACTAAAATTCTAAACTTAAAAATGTAAAATACTAAAAATAAAATGAGTTCATCTAAACCTCAGAAAATTCAAAATTAATTCTAAAAGGAGGAAAATTAGGTGTGTATTACATACCCACAAAGCTAACAACAAACACCTCCACAAAACGCCCCACAAAAATTTTTTGTTTTAAATTTTAATTTTGTTTTATTAAAAAATCTTTCGAAAGATTATGTATTTTCTATTAATTCTTAATTAATTCATTAGCAATTCTTGGTTAATTTCTAAAAAATTTTTTTAAAACTAACCAAGAATGCAAAAAAAATATTAGTAAAATTCAAGTTCGTTCCCCCCCCCCCCCCCCCCCTCCTTTTTTTCTTACTCAAAGTATTAAAAAACAGTCAGTCTCTTAAGTTACAGAACTCGTCGAGCTGTATCGAATGACACCAAAAATCAACTGACCATTTTTTAATACTTTGAGGAAGAAAAAGGAGGAGCTGAGAACGAACTTGAATTTTACCGAAATATTCTTCAAAATTACATTTTTTAATTTTTATTTCCATTTTTGTTCACTCTTTTCAATATCTCAGATTAAAGAAATTTATAAAAAAAATTTCTTTCTTTTTATCTTCTCTCTCTCCCTCTCTCTTTCACTCCAAAATTACCGTCCATTCCCAATGCAGATCACCACCACCATTCTCAGTCATTAACGACGGCAATTCTTTGTGCATACAAATAACAGTAAAGTTGAGAGCCAAAGAATTAGCAACAATTAATGAAAGACATCCAAGAGATAATGCCAAAATAACAAAACGAATTGGGAAAATAATTTCCATAATTGTTTGTTTTTGTTTAGCTAAAGGTTTTTGCTGTTGAAATAAATCTAGAGCACAATCTGGTGAGGAAGGAAAGGTGTAGTGGGCCATCTTTGTAGGAGAAGGCGAAAATTCAGAAGCTGGGGGAACAATAATGTCGTTGTCATTTTTGTCGTTAATAGATGGGGAAATTGGTGAATTTGTAGAGCTGTGAATGGACATTTTATTTTTAAATGTCTCTGAAAAATTTAAATTAAAAATTCGTTTTATTTAAATAATTCTGGTAGGAGAAAAAGATAAAAAAAATGTTGTAGGTAACTGACAATGATTTTAACATAAATTTGGAAAAACGGTTTGGAGAGAGGCACAATATTATTTAAAAAATTAAAAAAATTTTGGATTCTTATTTTTGAGTATCTACAGAAATACAAAGAAAAATTGTACTTTTATTAAAAAAAATAATTTTTAAAAACGAGAAAAATAAATATTTTTTTTAGATATTTTTAATAATAAATATGTATTGATTTTTAAAATTGAAAGATATCTGGATCAAGTTAATATTTTTTAGTCATTTGCTACTTTTTCTTATTACAATAAAGATTGCTTTTAATTTATATTAAATATTTTTATTCTCAGAATATTAATGATGTGAAAATAAATAAATGAAAGATTAAAACAGTTTTTCTACAAAAAATTAAGTTTCATTTATTCATTTAAAATTTAAAATTCTTCAAATAAACATTGTTCTTTAATTAATTTTCCGTTTAATAGCTTTATTTGTTTTTATTTTAATAAGATTTAATAAAAAACAAATAAAGAATTAAATAAATCTATTTGTTTTTCAATTAAAAAGAGGGAATTTTACAAAAAAAAATTAAAAAGTTTTGAACACTTTTCGAAACAAGAAATAAAAAGATACAAATTTATTTAATTGCTTAACTTAATTTTGAAATTCTAAATTAAATATAATTTAAAAAAATAAAAATTTCGACTAAAATTTGACTAAATAAAGTCTTTAATAAAAATTCTAAAACGAAAAAAAACGTTAGCTGATTAATTTAGTACATATTTTAATTAAACAACTCATTTATTTAAGCATATGTATTTGTGTAAAAAATACTATGTAGAAGTACATGTAAATATATTCAATATTAATAAACTACTACATACATATACTAAATATAGATTGGAGAAAAATATTAAATGAAGGCACGAAGAATGAGGAATTAATGTACTGCATATTTGACCTTTAGCCAAAATAACAGCTAGATACAATGATCAATGAATACAAAAATGTTTAAATTTAGCTAAATAATAAAGGGTTACTGTATAAATTTTAAATAAATTTCTAAAAAAATCTAATAAAAGTCTAATAACTTTAATCTAATAAACTTTTTCGTTACAAAAGCACTTAGATCCCCTAAATTATTGCCAAACTCCATCATACTTCGTTTAGAATTACAGAAATTTTAATATGAATTTAAAAGAACTCGTCGAGGTGAGTTGAATTATTAGTAAAGTTATTAACATTAATTGTCAGCCGGTTCAGAAGTTATTGGATTATTCTCAACTTCCTTAGGACAAATAAAAATTTGTTTTTATTAAACCTTAGCATTAATTTATGGAGAAATGGTATAAATCAATTAAGGAAAATGAAAAACACATGAATTAATAATAATGAAAATAGAGAAGATAAGAAGAAAATAAGCACCCAAATATGCAAATATTAGACATGTTTTGTAATTAAAAATTGTCAAAAGTAAACAGAAATTGAATTAAAAAATTTGTCAAAATTCAAACTGAAAAAACCATTCAAGATTTAAAGGAAAAAATAATTTAGATTTTTGACAAATAATTTATTTAAAAACAATTAAGATAACTAATTTAATAATTATTTCTAGTTTTTAAGTAATTTCTAAAATAATTGTTAAAAATATGTATTTAACAGAAAATAAAATACTTTAAAATAGGTAAGGTATTCTTTTATTAAAAATCATAAAATTTTTTAAAAATTTTTAAAAAATGTTAGAAGAAATTTAATTTTTTAAAAAATTTTAGGAAAAATAAATTATTAAAAAGAATTTGTAATTTATTTTAGCAAAACTAATAATTCAATAAATAAATATTTATATTACAAAATAATTTTCTAAAATGAATATATAAAATGAAGTTTGTTCTCGAATATATATATTTATATTTACTAGTTAAATTTATTCTGGAAAATGCCTCAATTGTTAGTCTTTACTTTCTCTTAAATAAATGCAAATTTAAACCATCACTCGAGTGATTGGTTGTGTTGGGCAAATAACTTATTAAATTTTTTAGAAATAATTCTCGGTCAGAGATCGTTGAAAAATTTTGGGGGTTTCCCCAACTTTTTGCCATTCCTGCGTGGATTTTTTATAATAAATAATATTGCATAAAATGATGAAATTTGTGTGTTATAGACAACATATTAAGTGTTCCCCCAAAAATTTTTATTAGGGATTCCCTCAAATATTTACAAAAAATAAATATTTTTTAATATTGGCTGTATACCTTTCCCCCATTAAAAATTAATCGTCCTCAATGAAGCTATTAATAAAAAAAGTTAAAATATAATGAATGATTTTGAATATTTTTAAAGTGTCACCTTGTAACATTTATGATGTATATTTATTTTATTTTTAAAAATAAATTTGTAAAAGTGAAAAAATGTGAACAATAAAAAATAATTTTTAGATAAAAATAAAGAAATGGTCTTGAAATCAAGACTTTCGTTGGAGAGGGGGGGGGGGTGGGGGTTTTAGGTCTTGGGATAGATGTCTCAGGTCTAGCAAATTGTCTGTCCCGCACATTGGATACAGATATTGAGCGATTTACGAAAGAACTAATAAAAATAAGATTATTTACGTTAGTGAGATAACGATAAACTTCGAAATATATTTTTTTTCGAATTTAATATTTTAATTCAAACTCATTTTAGCAAATCAAAATTCAATTTAACGTCTCAACCTCCTATAGAAACTTTATAGCGGATAAGAAACTAACAAGGTAGATGATAACTTAGTGATATACAGTGCAGCACGATATTTCGATAAACTCAAAAAAACCCGATGACGATTTCCAATAAAATGACGAATTTTCAGTACAAATCGTACATAATTTTCTAGTGATACTTTGTGCGCTATAGAATTTTTGCTCAACAAAAAGCAGCATATTTTCCACGTAGCAATTTTTGGTAATATTTTGTAATATCAAGTCTTCGGATTATCCTAAACAAATATTTTGACAGTGGCAGGTGACAATGAAGAGAAAATGATAAAAAAATTGTAATATTAATGAGTGTTAAAAATGTAAATCTTGTTGGAGACAGAAAAATTTAACAAAAAAAGCGTTACTAAAAAGATAAGTATTGGCTGACGTGATGCAAATTTTTTTTATTATTTTGCATTTGCAAAAATTATTTTTGTATTATATCGCATTTCTAAATTGTTTTTTTGTAGTTTTTGCACTTTAATAAAAGTATTTACACGCATATTTACTAACATTTATTTATCAAACTAAACCAAAATTGTACGAAAGCTTTGAAATTTCTCTAAACGATGTTACTGTTTTGAATAAAGTTTCTGCAAAATTATTGGTAGAGTATAAGCTATCTAGGAGTGACTAATACATGAATGAACTTCCAAAGGATGGGACAAAGGTTATAAATACTTTTGTTCAGGCCCATAACCAGGGGATAACACGAAAAAAACCCGGTTACGAGCCTGCTTTTATCTAATTTCGTTAAAATGGCTTCTCTTCCAAAGTTATACCAACTTCAAAAAAAACATGCAAAAACTGAAAAAAATTAAAACGTGATATAAACTATCTATAAAAATAATATAAGCTAGTATTCAAATATTTATTTCATAGTCTTATAAATACAAATAAATTAAGCTGATCTTAGAAAAAAATAAATTAAAAATTTAAAGAAATTAAAATTAATCGAATTAAAAAATTAAAAAAGTCACAAATAAACAGAGAAAAATAAATAAATTAGAATTAGGCTTGTCTAAAAAATGTCTTTAATTTTGTAAATATTTTCCAAAAAGAATCCCTTCATAAAATAATTTAATTATTTTAAAAAATACAAAAATTAAAGACATTTAAAAATCAAAACAGGCACAGAATAAATTAAGAATCTTAAAAAGGATCACCTAAAGGCACAATGGCGATGCGAGTAGACAGTCAACATAGCGCTCCATTTCTAATTGCATTGCATCAGACGAGGCTCGTGGCTGTTGGTTTTCTTTTTCACGATTAAGTTCTTCAAGAATCTAAAATAAAAATAATGAAAATCCATCAAATGAAATTTTAGAAAAACAAAGAAATTCTCGAGGAGGATGGAAGAAAGTTAACTTCCATTGAGGATATCGCATAACAAGGTGAAAAAGGGAAAAATATGTACCGACGAGGTTAAAAAATTCGAAAATATAGTTGAAAATTTT
Source organism: Meloidogyne enterolobii (assembly GCA_963681835.1). Taxonomy (NCBI): domain Eukaryota; kingdom Metazoa; phylum Nematoda; class Chromadorea; order Rhabditida; family Meloidogynidae; genus Meloidogyne; species Meloidogyne enterolobii. The sequence goes on from CAVMJV010000044.1 coordinate 1,596,466, forward strand.
TTCCGATTCTGTTGATTGATCTGCTTTGAGAAATCGACCAGAATTAAATTAAACGGTTTTTGGATGTTATTTAATTAGAAATCCAACCCCAATTTTTCTATTGCGATAATTCGCGAATTTTTTCTCATTTCAAAAATATAACCAAAAATTTAATTTAAACAATCTTAATAAGCTAATTATCTAAAAGAAAACCTGCGGAAAAAGATTATTGTTTTTCTTCTTAATTAGACAGGTAGGCATTGATCTAGCAAAATAATCAGTCGTGTTGAGGTAATTGCTTTGGATGTAATTTGTTTGCAAATTATTTTGGACGTTGTCAGGATGAATAAATAAACAGCGACTACCGTAAGGGCAAACTCCACGACTTGTATATTTTTCACAAAGACGAGTTTTGTACTTCTCGTTGATGGGAAGAGGAAGCCTTAAAAACAAAACTTTAAAATAAAATTAATTATATTAAAAACAACGTTGGTGTCCTTAAGTCGTCAAAGCCATGAGCAAAACGGCAATTTTTTCCAAAACTGCATTGTGCCCTCTCCAACCAATTTTGGCACATAACCGTTTTGTAACTTTCTATATAACGTCTGCTATTACGCCATTCACGTTGATGATGGGCTAGAAGAACGTGATGTGCCTTTCTAAAAATTAAAATTTAAAAAATTGTTTAAAAAAAGATTTACTCAGATTCGGGATTAATATATTGAGCAAGTTCTACAGGTTGATGAGCTTCATAATTTGGTTGGAAGCTGGATAGGGATAAGGGGCGTTTTTGGAGTTTGTTAGTGACGTTCATTATAATTAAATTAAAAAATTGTTGTTGTTAGTATTTAATATTTGTTAGTATATTAAATTAATCTAAAAAGTTAAAATTAATAAAATCATTTGAAAAATTCTTTTTTAAAAACAATTTAACAAAACCGAAATTATTTAATAACGATATGCCAAAAAAAAATTTTCCCCAAACTTATGAAATCCAAAAAATGTTTCAATCTAGTATTTCAAAAAATTTAAAAATATTTTTAAAAAGATCGTCATGAACGAACCTCTATAAAAAGTCAAGTAATTAGAATTTTAGATATTTATTTTAAAGTCTTATAAATACAAATAGAGTCGAAAAAGTAAATAAATTAGAAATTAAATTACACTTTTAGGGATTAATGAAAAATATAAAAATTAAAGTCAAATACATATAAAATTAGTAATTTGTTTAGAAAATGTCTTTAATTTTAAAAGACTTAAATATTTACCTAATTAGAATTAATTAAATAATTTTATAAAAAAATTAAAGACATTTAAAGTGACAGAAATACTATTAAGCTTAAAATAATTTAAGAGGACAGTTCAAAGGAACGAAATGGTGATGAGATGAGACGGTCAACAATTCTCTCCATTTCTAATTGCATTGCAGCAGAAGAACCAAATTGCGCTTGATTTTCTTTGTCACGGTGAAATTCTCCAAAAATCTTAAAATTTTTTGTAAAAACTAATTAAATTTCGGCTAGCTTAATGATTATAAAGTTTGTCTTAACAAACAAGACTCCTTAAACTAATTTCAATGCTTCTTATCCGAACTAACAATATGTTCCAAACATCAAAATCATTAAAAAGATTAAATTATCAAACCTGTGGAAACAAGTCTTTAACGTCAATTGAATATCCCTTCACTTTTCCAGATATTTCATGCTGAGGCGGTACTCGCATTTCACCAATAGCATGATAAAAGGAACAATTAACACCAGACTTACAGAAACCTCTGCCATAATAATTGCGACAAGGTTTTGTCTTGTAGGCATTTTGACGTCGAAGATTTCGTAAATGTTGATTATATTGAGAATTTGTAACATTTAGTAACTGCAATGAAATACATATTAAATTTAGAAAAACAGAACTTTGAACAGAAAAAAATTGAACTAAATGAAAAAGGCATTTGAATGAAATTGCTTATTTCCAAATGAGGCTGTTAGATTTTACCAAATTTGGAAAGTGTCTTCACCCATCTCCCTTGGATTTTTCATTTCAGTTTATTTTTGGGTTCTTACTTACAACTTCAAACTCAGGTCCAAGAACCAAGGGCATATCTATCCTAGTGTTGTGGGCATGCCCTCCTCCATGGGAATCAAGGAAAATGAAATTTAGGAGGGAAATGCTCAGAAAAATTTTTGTCTGTTTATTAGTTTTAAATTATTTGACCTGCGGGAAGAAGTTTTTAACGTCAATTGGATGCCACTTCAGCTCGTCAGACATCTCCATTTGTGGCAGTGTGCGCATTTCACCAACATCATGATAAAAGGAACATTCATTGCCCGCCTTGCAGAAACCATTACCATAATAATTGCGACAAGGTTTTGTCTTGTAAGCATTCTGGCGACGTCGATGGCGGAGATATTGACTATATTGGGAGCCAGGAATGTTTGAGAACTGAAAAAAACATAAAAATTAAATTAATAAATTTACGAATCCGAAGTACCTGACAGATGAAAAGCCCATTAATACGTTTCCCCATACATTTACTAAGGTCACAGAGCTCATGCTTAAAAATAAGGTAAATACGCATTACCCAAAAACAAACATAAACATACATGATTTTGCATCAGAAATTGCACTTTCTCGTCCTCTTCAGTAGTGTCAACATGTCCTTTTGAAAACTTTGAAGGAATTAAAATATTAGAATTTTGTAAAATACGATTTTCAGAATCCGGCTGCATGCCGGATTCTGTGCTAAATTAAAAAATAATTTATAAAACATTAGAAAAAAAATAATCAGAAAATAATCAATTTACATAAATCAAAAAACAATACTTTCATGCTAAAATTATAAACACTATAAGTAATTCAAAATTTTAACAAAACGTGAACGTGTTCGGACAATGCGTCAGTGGACTAACGGTCGTTGGACAATCAATGGCCGGACAAAACGTCCGTTGACATACTGTAATCCGCAACTCGCAATTTTTTAAAATGGAGATAAAGAAATTTAAAATTGTATACGAGTTAATGTATTGTATTTATGTTTTTCTAAGATATTTGCTTCGGGTCCGGCAGTAGATCTGTCGATAAAAGAGGTTTTGGATTGATATGGGGTGTTAAACGGATATTAAAAAAATCAGAGCTAAACGGTTTTGTGCACCCAACATTAACGTTAACTATCCCATATATAATTTCCCTATTGATAATTTTTTTATTGATACTGACGAAATATTTTATGGAAGAAAATTTACAAAATAATTTCAAATTTTACAAAATATTTCAAATATCTACTCTTTCTTCTGATGCTTTTTTAGTTATTTTTGTTAGTCTTTCACTTTCAACTTTAAGATTATTCTCCAAATTTTTATTAGTTAAAAGTCGTTTGCCACAATTGCTCATTAGTCGAAAGAAGCCAAATCCAAGAGCGATTATCAAAATGCTTGGCACAACCTTATTTTTTAAATTTATTTATTTTTGATAGGATAGATGTTGGATTAATTAATGAAAATAAATAGAGAAAAACCCTACATATATAAATAATTAAATTCCTTACCAATTGTAATGGAGGACCAGTAAATAAAAAGCCCAAATAAGAGATCTAATAAATTTTTCTAATTAAAGATTAAATATTTAGTAACTAATACCAATTCAAGAATATATACAAGCCAGGCAAGTGTCTAAAAATAATATTTTGAAAGCTTAATAAAATTTAAAATCAAGCCTGTCTGTGGAAATGTGAACCGAGAAAACTTCCAATTGGGGCACAAATACTTGTTACTGGGACTGTGACCTTAAAAAACATTTTTGAAATAATTATTATATATTAAAGTTACTTTAATATAATTATAAGCTAATTGACTAATTGGCTCGCTCATAATTATTGCTCGCCAATAAATACAAAATTGAGAATTTATTGCTGAAATTAAAATTTAAAATAAATTTTATTTTATTTTAATTTACCCATAATAACAACAGTAGTTGGAGTAGCTATTTTCTCAGAAACACTAAAAAGAAGTGTTAAAGTTGAGAATGTACAAATATCAACGCCGCTTCCAGCAAAGGATGTAAAGACACATAAAAAGGAGAAATTAGGGACAGTAAAAATTTTAACTACCTCCAATAAATCCAGTTAAAATAAGTATAATGCATTTCCAAAAACAAAAATTTTCAATTGTATTAAAAGTTTTCCTTTTCTTTTCACAATTTAAAATCCATAGAGAAATGGCAAATGAAGACCAGATACTCACAAAAAGCATTTTCTCAGTTTGGGGATTAAATAAAGGTTCAATCTAAAAAGTGATTTATACTTATTTTTAATTATTTGGAAACAAAAGGAATTCTATAGGAATTGTAACAGACTTAACGTTTTTTAATCATGGAATAATTACTATACAGGTAATTAATTACTAGTCATTTAATTTATTTAAAAATATCCCAATGTTTTTCGAAATAAATATAACAAAATTTTATTAAAAAATTAAAATATCAAACTAAAGTAAATCCAATTAAAGCCCCAGGTATAGCCCCAATAGTTCCAAATATAATAGCCCTCCACTCAATTTGAATTCTCATAAAAATAATAACAAAAAATGCCATTGTCATTCCAATCTATTTAAAAATAAATTTAAATAATTTATTGAATTTTATAACAGACTGCTTGAATCATAATACTAAAATCGCGTGCTGTGTGAGGTTTTGTGTGCAAAATGAAAATCATCACCTTTTTAATGGACAATAAATTTAATTAAAATCAAAATTAAATTACAGGGAAGGCAACAGCCCCACCACCTTCACTAGTCATTCCTGCAATAATAGAACCAACAACCATTGTTAATGGCATTTGCCAATCTTTAAATAAAAATTTTTTAAATTAATTTATCCAAAAATTTACGTGTTGAATAAAGAGAAAAAAAGTTGTATTTAATTGCAGAACTCCACCAAATAAACTCCACCAATATCACAAATATACCTAATTTTCCATTGATAAGGACGAAAGATTTATTTTTTAAAGTGTTTAAATTTACAAAATAATTTCAAATTTTACAAAATAGTTCAAATATCTACTCTTTCTTCTGATGCCTTTTTAGTTATTTTTGTTAGTCTCTCACTTTCAACTTTAAGATTATTCTCTAAATTTTTATTAGTTAAAAGTCGTTTGCCACAATTGCTCATTAGTCGAAAGAAGCCAAATCCAAGAGCAATTATCAAAATGCTTGGAACAACCTTATTTTTTAAATTTATTTATTTTTGATAAGATTTTGGATTATTTAATGAAAATATTTAAATAGAAAACAATTAAATTCCTCACCAATTGTAGTGGAGGACCTGTACATAGAAAGCCCAAATAAGAGATCTAATAAATTTTTTAAATTAATTATTGAATATTTAGTAACTAATACCAATTCAAGAATATATACAAGCCAGGCAAGTGTCTAAAAATAATATTTTGAAGACTTAATAAAATTTAAAGTCAAGCCTGTCTGTGGAAATGTGAACCGAGAAAACTTCCAATTGGGGCACAAATACTTGTTACTGGGACTGTGACCTTTAAACAACATTTTTGAAATAATTATTATATTAAAGTTTACTTTAATATAATTATAGGCTAATTGACTAATTGGCTCGCTCATAATTATTGCGCGCCAATAAATACAAAATTGAGAATTTATTGCTGAAATTAAAATTTAAAATAAATTTTTTTAATTTTAATTTAAGTTTACCCATAATAACAACGGTAGTTGGAGTAGCTATTTTCTCAGAAACACTAAAAAGAAGTGTTAAAGTTGAGAATGTACAAATATCAACGCCGCTTCCAGCAAAAGATGTAAAGACACATAAAAACGAGAAAAATTAGGTACAGTAAAATTTAAAATACCGCCAATAAATCCAGTCAAAATAAGTATAATGCATTTCCAAAAACAAAAATTTTCAATTGTATTGAAAGTTTTCCTTTTCTTTTCACAATTTAAAATCCATAGAGAAATGGCAAATGAAGACCAAATACTCACAAAAAGCATTTTTTCAGTTTGGGGATTAAATAAAGGTTCAATCTAAAAAATTATAATAATTTATTTTTAATTATTGGGAAAATAAAAGAAGGAATTTGTTAGTAAAAAACATTAATCAGGGACGATAATTTGTATATTCATTTAGTTTATCACAAAGGAAGTCTATAGGAATTGTAACAAACTTAACGTTTCTTAATCAGGGAATAATTACTATATAGGTAAATTACTATATTAGTCATTCAATTTATTTAGAAATATTGAAAAACCTAATGTTTTTCGAAATAAATATAACAAAATTTTATTAAAAAATTAAAATATCAAACTAAAGTAAATCCAATTAAAGCCCCAGGTATAGCCCCAATAGTTCCAAATATAATAGCCCTCCACTCAATTTGAATTCTCATAAAAATAATAACAAAAAATGCCATTGTCATTCCAATCTATTTAAAAATAAATTTAAATAATTTATTAAATTTTAAACAGACTGCTTGAATCATAATACTAAAATCGCGTGCTGTGTGAGGTTTTGTGTGCAGAATGAAAATCATCACCTTTTTAATGGACAATAAATTTAATTAAAATCAAAATTAAATTACAGGGAAGGCAACAGCCCCACCACCTTCACTAGTCATTCCTGCAATAATAGAACCAACAACCATTGTTAATGGCATTTGCCAATCTTTAAATAAATTTTTTAAAATAAATTTATTCAACACTTACGTGTTGAATAAAGAGAAAAAAAGTTGTATTTAATTGCAGAACTCCACCAAATAAACTTTTTTTAATTTTAAAATTAAAAAAATAATTTTAAAAAAAACTTGTGCAACACTAAAAGGAATAAGTAAAGCAATAAAGTTTTTGTATTTTATAAGCATTTTTTGCTCAAAAGTGGCATTAGAAGGAAGAGGTATTTGTTTTTCTTCTTCACTAATTCCATGAAGTTTTTGACCTTTTTTTAGTAATTTATTTTTAATTAATTTAATTTATTTTTACCTTCCCAAAAATATTTTTTAAACCATTCCCTCGGTGTTCTCTTTCTTTTTTGTTTTTGGATTTTTTCTAATGAATTATTACAATAACCATTCTCAATTAATGGGGGAGACAATCCATTTTCCATTTGCTTTTGATTAGGCATATTTTTTAATTTAATTATAATAAAATAATTTTAATATCTTTAAAAATATTTTGAAAAATTAAATGAAAATATAAAGATATTATTTTTTTTCTAATTAGCATGGACAAATAAAAGTACAGACTTCTTTAAGGAAATATAAAATGCTCACATATGTAGCATAAAAAATTAATTGGAAATGAAATTTATTACGATTTTTTTTATTATTTAAAAAAATATTTCTTTGCAGAAAAAAAAACAATTTTCTAAACAATTAAATAATAATATTTTACTTAATAAAAATAATTTTCAATGTCAAATTAAATTGATTAAGAGATTAGAATATTTATTAATTTTAAAATATTCTTTGGGGAAGGAATGAAATTTGTATTTTTCTTTTCTGCGACAAATTATTTATTGTTTATTTTTAATTGATAATTAATTAATGAACATTAAATTTAACAAAGAAAAAAATTAAATGTTAAATTTTGAATGTTTATTCAATAAAAATATTTTTTAAATAAGAGAAAAATAAAAATAATAGAGTTGCATTCACAAAAGTTTTTTTGTTCACAGTTTTGATTAATAAAATTAATAAAATTAAAATAAAATAATTTATTTTTACTGTTCTTTGTCATAAAATTTAAAAAAAAATTTTAAAAAAGAGACGAGAATGTGTAAATAAATTACCTTAATTTTTCAGAGAGCAAAAGAACATAAATATCTGACGCAAATAAACGTCGCTATCTCTCATATAAAATAAACTGATTGGCAGTGATAAAAAGAAAATTCAAATAACTAGTAGTCAGTCAAGTTTTTCATTAAAATTTAAATTTTATTTAATTTGTGAATTTTCTTTTTTAAAAGTTAATTTTATAAAATAAAAGTTCATACAAAATTATAAAAACTAGTCTAGCAAGTTATTACAAGAATTTCACATAAATATTAAACAAAATTTATTTTTAAATATTTGTTAATCAGAAGTAATATTTTTAATGATAGAAAGCTCAAGTCTTTCATTTTAAAATTACTTGAATAATTACTAAATAGGTGCTACATTTAATTTTATCCAAAACTCAATTACAGATTACATATACATACAATCAACAATTACTAAATATAGTTACAATTAATTACAATATATAATTTGTTATCCTTTACATATTCAACACTTTATATTTTCTTTCCGGGTACAGCCCAAAACGGCGCGCGGCCATAACGGCGCAAAGCCATAACTTGCTGGAAAATTTCTATCCCTGCTTAATTTTCGTACCAATCTCTTTAGCTTGCTGAGCGGAATCGTTTAATACTGAATTTGATAAAATTCGTAAATCCTGAAGCAAGCTAGGGCTTTGCGCCGTTATGGCCGCGCGCCGTTTTGGGCGTGTCCCTTTCTTTCCTCATAGACAACTTAAATTACATATTATCTAGATTATTGCGTTTTCTTCAGAAAATTATATGCGAAGAAAAACACAATATTGGAAACGAACAAATAGAAAATATTGAAGCCTCCAGTGCCAACACCTACAAGCCAAGCAATTTTGAACACTTTTACTAGAAATTAAATAATTAAATAGATATTAATAATTCGAGCAAGATCAGTACCTTTATCCCATTTTTTAGGAAGCTTCTTCACAAATGGAACGTCTTGAAGTGTACAAGTTCCCGGCACTACCTCCGACTCTCGTTTAGGCCTGGTGGTTGCATTCTTTTCCGCGACGTCTTCTGTCGAATGTTCTGGGACTTCTAATGCATCGTTATCATCCTTCCAGAGATTCTTGTACGGTTCGACAACACGGAAGCCAATAATACTGCTTATGAAGAGAGTGTAGGCAATAAAGATCGGCACCTAGTATTTGAAAATTTTATTTAATATTTTAACAAATTCATCACCATGTAGAAAATACAAGTATTGAGAGCCCCTTTATTTCGTTTACGAAGAACCAAAAAGACGAGCGCGTAGTAGACAGAACCAACAATATTCAAACCGGGCACAAGACTGAGTAGGACGCCAGCACCAGCAACAATTTTGGAAATCTGGAGAATAAAATAATTAATTTAAGCTAGAATATTACAAAAAAACATACTGCATAGATGCCCATTATGAGAATAGTAGTTTGTGTAGAAAAGTTGGAAAAGTTTGATTTTGGATTGATAGAATGGAATTAAGTTTATTTTCTAAACTTTTATAGTCTTCGGCGAAAGAGATTTCCTAGTCAAAAAATCTGAGTCATTAGGTCTCTAATGGAATCTATTTCTGGGTCGGGTTGTAAAAAATATTGCTGAAATTTAACAGCTTAGGCTCTTAACAGCATACAATTACTTGAAGCAAATTAGAGTTGCTGAAATTATGTATAATCCAATAAATAGTTATAATCCAATAATAACAACTATTTAATTTAAAATATTAAGATTATCCAATAGTAGTTTTTTCCTTTTCAATAGATTCAACCACCATAGCATCCACTCAAACCGTATGCTGATACATCCTTATCAAAATATTTTGTGTGATCAGATATTGTATAGATACTAGAAATAAATTATAATAGAAAAATTAGGAAGAGAACATGCCCATATCTATTTGCACAATCTTTATCTTCATCTCCTCCAACACATCGTTTCCATTTAGCACCCGGTTTCATTTCATTATCATAAAAAATCTGAAGCTTTAATAAATATTTTAATTAATTATTATATTATAACTTCAGTTTTATAATGTGCATAATCTTCATAAGTTCGTGGAGGTACATGCACAACTAAATCTCGAGCTCTAGTTACTCGATAATTGAAGAAAGGCAACTTTAATTAAAAATTTTTTGAAAAAAATATTTCAAATTTTACATTTTTACTCATACCAGCAGCAAATCCACTATCACCAGTACGCGGTTGGCCAAAGGTTACAAGCTTTATTTTATCAGGGCCGATTTCCTTACTTTGAATTAATTTTGCTGCAGCTATTGCTGCCAATGCTCCACCCAAAGAATGTCCAGTTATCTTTTTTTAATATTTATTTTTCAAAATAAAGTTACAAATACCCAAACTTCATAATGCTTATGTTGTCTAAGTAGATAATGGATCTCTTCTGTCACGCCTTTCTTATCCAATTGATTAAAAATATCATCAAAATAAAAGGCTACCTTAAAAAATTAAAAGATTATTAAGAAATACAAATTTAATTTAAACACAAAAGCCAAAACCAAATAAAGCGAATAAGCTCTAATTCGTAGGACATATTATCTTTTCCTTTATCTTTATCACCATTTAATCAAAAGATGGGATCTAAATTTAAAGTTCTTGCTTTAATTACTAACATGTCCATATCCAAAAACAGACGGAACTTTTTTTCTAAATATTGTCTGCCAAACTTCGTGTGTTAATTGCCAGAACGAGTCTGTACCTCTTAAAATATTATTTTTTATATTTAAAATAATTTTAGAAAAATGTTTCAACCTAAATGAAACAACAATTGCTTTATCAGTAAAAGAAACAGCAATAAAAGCTGAACAGAAATGATCTTTCTTTTGGCATGTAACTACCCAATTCTTGACAAACTAAAAATTAGGTATTCTTTCTTAAATAATAAATAATTACTTGAAAATCTGGATATATTTGTAAAAGGCAATCATTAATATTCTTGTCAGAACCATAGGCAGCCGCTGCTAACGGGAATATTTTAAGTCGGATAAAATTGTCTTTATATGTTTCCACTACCTAAGAAAATTATTTTCTGAAATTTTTGAAGAAATATGAAAAAAATTATTTTTAGTTGGTGACTGTAAATTGGACAAAAAAATTTTTATTTAATAATAGAAAATATTCTTGTTGCCTAATATTAAAAAAATAAAATACAATTTTAAGCAGATTAGGCGGAAATATATCAGAATTAGGTAAATATATGTGGAATTAAATATTTAATTTAATAAATATGCAAATATTTTTATTTTAAATAATTCATTTTTATTTAAAAATGTCTTTCCTAAATAGTCTATAAAATATATGTAGTATTTAGATTTCCAAGAAGGAAAATTTTAAAAGACTTAAGGCTAAGACTACATTCGAAGATCAAGACTCGAGACAGTTTATATGTCAAAAGTTTAGTAGAAATATTTAGTAATTTTAGTTGCCGATGATACCCGACGGTTAAAATTTATAAAATTATTAATAAAACTACAATAATTATTAAATTCTCAAGAGTCTGAATTTTCTAAATGCCTTTTTTGTGACAACCAAAAAAAAATGCTGACTTTCACTTACAGAGTAAATTTAAAGTTAATTTAACTATTCATAAAATATACTACAAATAATTTTTTATTTCGGGGCATTGAAATTTAAATATAGGTATCTATTTAGTTATTAAATATTTGAAGGTAAAATTACATTATTTGTTCAAAACAAACCTTGTTATCCAATAAACTTCTACTTAAATTACCAAAATTTTGGTTTGTGCTTCTTAATTTTTCTTCTAATATTTTATCAACGAGAAATTTATTGCTTAATTCGGCCAAAGTTAAATTATTTTTTAATTGGGAATTTTTTTGTTTAATTTTAGCAGATTCTCTTTTATTTATCAAAACAATTAGAAAAATAAAAATTATTAAATAAATATTTAATTTCATTTTTAATTTATTTTTATTAAATTAAAAAAAAATAACTACATAAATATGTATAATAAATACTTTTAAATATTTACAGAAAACGAAACTTTTAATAGAAAAAATTGCAAAAAAAATTTTCTAATTTAAAAGGAATATTTATAATATATTTATTTATGGAATTTTTATTTTTTCTAAAAACAAAAAAAATATTTCTGTCAAATAATATTATGACGCTCTTACATTTGAGAAATAGAGAAAAAATATTGAAAAAATAATTTTATTTTAAAAAAATATTTAATTAAGCCAAAAAACTTAGCTTAGAAATTATTAATTAAAAACCTTATTAAAATCCAAATTTTAATTTTTACAAAAAATTAATTAATTTTTAATTTCTTATAAATTAAATATATTTATTTTTGAAGGATATCCTTATAGGTATATAAATTTTATTATCTAAATAAATAAAAATAATTATCAAAATAAAATTATAACCCCCGCAATCTTAAAATAAATATTTTTTCTTTTAAAATCTAATTTTCTAAATTAAATTAATTTACTTTCAATAATTATTTTTTAAAGATATTTTCTTTTTTTATTTTATTTTATACGAGTTTTATTGCTTGAATTATTTTTTATTTTAAATTTTGAACTAGAAATTTAAATTAAATTTCAAAGTTTTTTTAATAAATTTTATTTCTTCTTTGTAAAGTAAAATGTTAATAAAATTTTAGAATTATTATATTTACTTGGAATTATTAAATATAAATTATTTTAGAATTGCTTTATTTAAATAAAATTAAAATTAAACTTTCGGGTGCAAATGTCATATTCGCTGAAAAAATTTTTATTAAATAAACTCTACATATTAGATCTGTGAAGGAAAGGAGAATTTTAATAATTTAATAATATAAACTACATAGATTAAGAACGCTGTTGAATATAATATCCATTTCTCCAAGCATCAAAAGTCGATCGAAATTCCGAGTTCCGATTTCCAAAATTTTGAAAAAATCCGATGCGATGATTTCCAATTTACAGTTTTTACTTTTGAGCCATTTCCAAGTTCAGACAGTTGCGCTTCCGACACCCTTGTTATTTCCGATCGGCCCCTGCAAACCATCCACCAGAAAACCACTCACTCTCCTATATGTACACGCAATTGGCAAGGAACTAAAATATTATTTAAAAAATCTTTGTCTAAAAATTTTTATTAGAAATTTATTTTTGTAGTTTTATTTTAAGTTTTATAGTTTTGACTATAATTTTTTGGATTTTTAAATAAAATTTATAACAGAATTTTAGAATTTTAATTTTGGTAAAATTAAATAAAAAAATTTAATTTTTTTTAATATTTTAAATTAAATTATTTAAAATAAAAATTTATTTCTTTTAAAATTAGTTTACGTATATATGTAGTTAACCAATTTAATTTACAATTCATTAAAGCTTTTTGTAATATGTATATCAACTTTTTTATTGTTCGTTATTTATGTTTAATCTAATATTTAATTTTCAAGGGTTATTTAAATATACATATAAATATAAAAACTATTATTATTTTTAATTTGTTTTTCTATTTTCGTCAACCTTTTTATTTTTATTATTTTATTTCTTAATTTCTTACCATTATTTTATATTTAAAAATTAAATATTTTTAATTTTTTTCAGATAATTTCCTATATTATCTCCCGTTTTTACCTCAAACTAACAAAAAATGTCTGGTTCTTATTTGGTTTTGACAGAATTTGTCTTAGCCATAGTTTTCCATTCAATTTGTGTTTATCGAATTGTGATGCTTTTATACACAAAATTTCAAAGTCAAAAGGCTTTTTCTCTTTATTTTATGGCCCTACTCATTAATTGGTTAATTACTTCTAGTCTTTTAATACCTTATGAAGTATATAGTGCTATTGTTTGGAGGCCACAGCCAGGTACATAAATGGGAAAAAATAACCCTTCAGAAAGGAGGATTACTACGAATTGAATCCATGCTGAATGTCCCAGGACCCAAGCCTTCCCAAATAAAAATTTTTAACTTCAACTAAAAAATATTTAGATGTTAAACACGCAAGTCTTCCACTTTTTCTTATTGCATTACCCTGTCATTTGTTCATGGCAATGCTTCCAGTAACATTATTTTTCTTGACCGTTGATCGAATATGTATTATTAAATTTGGAGCCAATTATGGATTTAATGTTAAACAAACATTTAAAATTGGATATTTCTCCTCTCTTATTGTTTGTGTTTGTGTTAACACGGCAGGGTTTCTCACGGCGCTTCCTTTACCCGAATATACAGGTAGAACTCCTAAAACAGTTTTCGGTATAATCCCGAAAACTATATGGCCATACCTTCATACTTTTACTTCATTTTGGGTATTTGTTCTCTTTTATAAAATGAGGACCGGTCCTTGACAGACAAGAAAAGCTTATGATTATGCTAGAATTTATAAGAATATTTGTAATTTTTATTTAAATATTTAGAATGTGAAATTTTTGGTTGCATTTTGGATTCAGCAGTTCAATTTTATTTGGGTTGGAGAGCATTTTGTGCTATTTTTAATATAGGTTCTGGAATTATTTTCTTTTACCTACTTTGTCGTACAAACCAACTTTTACTTAAACAAGCTAGCCAAGTAAAAAATTCAGCCGGTTATAAACACTTTTTACGAACAAATAAAGCGGTAATTAATTGTTTTTTAATTTTCTTAAATTATTTTAAATTATAGAATAATCTTCTTACATCTTCAGCAATTCTCAGTGAATTTTTCCTTTCATTTTTACCTCATTTTGGCCCATTTTTATGGGAAATGGTAAATCTTTTATTTATCGAAAATTATTGAGATGAAAACACTAATAATTTTTTAAATTTTTTTGAAGATATTCGGCGCAGGCTCTTCAATGGGAACCGGTCCATTATCAGAGTTTATGAGTTCAATAGAAGTATTTATTTTTTGTATGACTTATTCTCATGCACTTCGTATTGGAATGGAGCATTCTAGTGGCGTTATTGGAGCTGAAACTGTTGGGGTAAGGAATAAAATAGTTCCAGTACAATCAGCATTTCGAGCTTCACCTTCTGGGTAATTTTAATTTAAAATGATAAAAAACATGTGAATTATTATAGACTACGTACTATGGGAGGTATGGATCGAATTTCGACACCGCCGATAAATTATAAAAACAAAATGCAAAGATATTAAATAAGTTTCCATGACTGGATGATATTTTTTAATATTTTAATGTAAATTTTGATACATTTTTTCAATTAAAAATTATTCTCAAGTATTTGATAAATATACTAAAAAGAGAAAAATCGTAGACATTTAAAGAACTTTTTAATATTTAGTAAAAGTGATTTAAAAAATTTTTTTATTTACACTATTTTTGGATTAACCTTAATTTTGTCTATCTATTTACTCATTCCTTCTTTAATTCCTTATATATCTATTTATATGGTCAGCAAATACGAAGAGAAATTAAATTATTTCTTTTGTATATTTTCCCAAAACTGGATGATCTCCCCATCTTTATTTTGATCATTCATTCACATACATACAATGGTTTCGTCTGCATAATTAATGGCGCCTTATTACTTAAAAATGTGGGAGGCAGAAAATATTTTAACAAGCCCTCTTTGAATTTATTTATGTATAGGATTTACGTAGCACTTCAATCGTGTACAGACAATGAAAAATAAAACCTAAATTTCCTAAATCGTCATCATTTTTGCTGTATTTTTTAGAAAATTCTAAAATTAAGCGAATTTTTACCAGAGCTTCCCCCAGTCCGCTTTTTACTTTTTGTACGAAATGGTCAGACATTTTTTCCTTGATTAATTTTATGAAATTCCCCTGTAGTCACATCATTAAGTTACATATCTTCCTTCAATTCAGGAATCTTTTTTGTTTTTAGTTGCTTGTTTCTGAATAAATGTGACTACAGGGAAATTTTTTAAATTATGCAAGGAAGAAATGACTGATCATTTTTTTACAAATGTAAAGCATATAGCTATTTAATTCCTAAGGCTATGCAGTAGGCGAACTGAACCAAAATAAGTTCTAACTAGAGTAACTGAACTGATTTTGTTTTCCGGTTTAACCGAACTGAAACCTAAACGAAAAACCTAAAATTTGATAAAAAAAATAATTAAATAAAGAGCCATTTTTACGTATAATAAATTTTTTACGTTCCAAAATAATTAATTTTTACATATTAATTCATATACATTTTATTCAAAATTTTATTATCTGAGAATTTAATTATTATATCAACAAGCGTTTGTATAATAAATTTAGGTATACCCGAAAGTATTTAGAGTTAAATTTAATTTTTATTAATTAAATATGTATAAAATAAAACTTTTAATTAACTTTATTAAATTCCATCAAAACTTTTCTACGAAAATAATTATAGTAAAGTAACTATAAAAATAATCAACAAACAGGTTTAATTCTATCATACTAAAATAGGAAAAGAAAATGATCCAAATAAAAATAAGTTTAATAAATAATAAAGTAGAAAAATAAATTTAAAAAATATTAATTTTTCTTTCCAATTTTCGTTATTCTAATTTTAGATTTAATTACATATAATTGCTTCTTCTAATTTTTAGAATTGTTTTTTAAAATTAGAAATAAGGTGGCTTATTAAACTTAAAAAATGCTTTTTTGCTCATGAAAGAATATTTTTATATTTCTTTTTACTTAGAATTTTACCAAACTCTGGAAATTCAATTTTTAAATAAGAATTTAAATTTAATGTGTCATCAACAATCGATCTAAGTGAAAAAATAAAAATAAATTTTCCTTTTTTTATTTTATTTTTTGTCGCTTTTTATGTCTGATGATTCAAAAAGCATTCTTTATTTTGAATTGGCTAATTTGTATCTATCTAAAAATGTTAGTTAAACACAATAATAACATTTTATTTGAAGTTTTTATTTGTCATTTCTCCAAACTTGCTTTTGTTAAAATTTCTTTTCATTAAAAATAATTAATTAATTAATAATTTTTAAGCATTTTCTTCATTGATATATTAAATATTTAAATCCGAAAAAACTTTAAATAATGGCTAATCATGGTCCTTGCTATGGTTTGAGCAGAGAATTGGAACGAAAGGTTCTATTTGATTACTCGATAATTATTAATCAGTTTACGAGTTTTATTTAAATATTTATTTTTATTTTAAAGAATCAAGCACGTTTCAATTTAGAAGAAGCTTTAGAAGTTCTTCAATGGATAGAGGATATGATTGGAATACCTCTTAATCCCCCGATAGAGCAAATAACTACTTCTTTACAAGTTTCTGAAGTTCTAAAGGATGGACTAATTCTTTGCTTGTAAAATAATTTTCAAAAATAATTTTTAAATAATTTAAAGACTTATGAATCGTCTTGTGGATTCGCCTGGTTGTTCAGTTATAAAATTCCATAAAAATCCACGGATGCCTTTTCATAAGGTAATTAAGCTTTATAATTAATTAAATATTAATTAACAAACAAAATACACTTTAACCAAGATAATTCAAAATTTATTTTTAAAAATTAATTCAAAAAATTATTTCAGATGGAAAATATTTCAAATTTTTTGGATGCTTGTAAAGCTTTTGGAGTTGCTGAGATATCCTGTTTTCAGACAGTTGATTTGTGAGAAAAATTTTATTTAAAAACATTCTTTTAAATTTCTAGGTATGAAAACAAACAATGCTATAAAGTAATTGAATGTCTTCGGTCATTAGCTGCAGTTGTATGTTTTTAATAACCCTTTACTAAATAATTTTACAAATTTCAGGCACAAAGCAAAAGCCAGTCAGGTGCTTTACATTCACTTTCAAATATTCAATTTCCACCGTGGGTTGTTAAAATGGCACAAAATCAGCCTCGAAAATTCGCTCCGGATGTAATACGTCAAAGTGAGGCAGTTATTCCGCTTCAGTATGGAACAAATAAATGTGCCTCACAGAAGGGAATGACACCGTATGGATTGACACGCCAAATTAAATAAATTAATTGAAAGGGAAAATTGAAAATGAGTTATAATAATATCGGAATTTTTATAAAGAAATGAAAAAAAGTAAATTATGTTCAAATATTTTTTTAAAAAACATTTCTTTATAAATAAACTATTACTATCTTTATTAAATTGCATTTAATACAAATTCCATTAAAATAAATAAATTTGAGGTTAATTAAAATATTTTTGGAGTGTTAATTAGATTTTGAATAGAAAACATCTTTTCTTTGTTTTATTTACTTGCAACATTAAAGAAAAAAAGAGAGAATCTTTGTTTGATTAATCTAGATTTTTTTGTTTATTAATTTAATTGTTCTCTAAATAATTATTTACTAGTTTATTTTTTCTTTTCAACGTTTTTTCTTTTAAATAAAAGGAAGGACTGGCTCATACTAAATATTCTTTCAGGTTGGCCATTAACTTTTGTTTTCTCATTCATATTCTAGTTTTAAATAATATTTATTTAATGACCATTCAAATAAATATATATTTAGGTAAATTAATGTGTTCTATAACACAATTCATTTTTCATAAAAATATTAATAATTAATTAGAATTTTTAAATATATTCTAATAAATGAATATATTAAATTCAAAAATATTAATTAAAATTATTTTTATATTTATTTGTTTGATTATAGTTTGTAATGCTTTTTATGGAGGGGATTGTGGGTGTTGCTGTGATTGTTGTTGTGACTGTTGTTGTGGTAGGTTTGAAATTAATTTTCAAAAATTTTATATAAAAAGGTTGTTGTACACCAATGTTAGCCATTCCCTGTTGTTGTTCATATAATTCATTTGGATGTTATGGTGGAGCTATTTATGGAAGAAGGCGTAGACGAAGCTTAGAAAATCGTTTAAAGTTTAATAAAAGATGCACAAATGAATTAATTAAAAATAAAAAGTAAATAATTAATTTAAATATTTAAAAGAAATAATTAAATTAAAGGTGTTCTAAACGTTTTACGATGGAAATGATTGAAAGATTGCGAGTACAGTCTGGACAGAGACAGAAACGGGAAATTGAAAGGAATCAACAAAAATTAGATTTTCTTAAAAAATTATTAAATAAATAAATTTTTAATTGAAAATTCTTTTTTCTTATTGTACATATAAATAAATACTTTGATTTTTAATAAAAAAATTATTAAAAATAATTTTAATTTAAAAATTGTTGGGGAACTACGGTTATATCAGGCTCGCCATAATTAAAAAAATCTTTTTTCTTTTAATTTTAAAAAATTATTTCTCGACATAAAATTATTTGTATGTATTTATTTATTGAACACTTATTTTGTCTATCGAAGAATTTTTATATTAAATTTCATTTAAAACAATTGGATTAAAAAAGTTTTAAGTGCAATAACAAATCATTTTTAAATATAAATTTTGTTAGTTTAATTATTTTTTAAGAAAATATTTATTTAATTATTTTAATAAAAAAATTTTTTTAATGATTCAACAAAATGATTTTATTTGTTAAAAAAATTTTGTGGGGGAATGGATGACGTTGACAGTATAAATTTTTTTCTACATAAACAAATTTTAGCAAAGTTTAAATATCTTTAAAATTTTTATTTTAATCAAATATAAATATTTTTATTTAATTTTTATTTAAAAATTATGGATTTAAAATAAATTATTTTAATTTTTATTTTATTAAGAAAAAGTTTTATTTCTTATTAAATTTTAAATACTTTTTTCAGTTACTTTGTTGAATATATTATTTATTTGTTTTTTTCTTGGAAGAATAAAAATTATTAAAAATAAGGGAATTTTTTCGGGGTTCATTTACATATTTTTCAGAATCTATTAAAAATTAGTTAAATAAATAAACATAATAATATTTAATAAATAAATTTAAAAATTCAGAAAAAAATATTTTTTTCAATAAATAATAATTTAATTTTAATTAATTTTTATAAAAATCAATTAATTAATTATTTAAATTTCTCTTTCACAATTCCCTCACAAGCTTTATTATTCCCAACTTTTTTTTATATTTACAGCCTGTTTAAACAAATTGTATAATCAACACAAATATTTTCCATCACCTTCTTTGTCCCGTTTGCCCGTCACTTTTATATTTATTATTCGTTTTTTTTGTCGCAATCATTACCTTTTTTATTTAAAATCGATTTAAAATTTTATTTTAAAAATTCTAAAATCTTTTTTAAAAAATTTAAAAGTTTATTCTTTACTTCAAATATTTTGCAGAAATAAAAAACCCAAAATAGTAAAACAAATAGTCTAAATTAAAAACATTTTATGTTTATTTTTATATTTATTTGATTGATTTAAAATTTAAAAAAATTAATTTATATTTAATTCTTTACTTAAAATATTTATTTATTTAATCAATTTACTTTTTTTTTAATTTCTTACAACCAAAATTATTTTTTTGTAAAATTAGTTGCGCGAATTATTTCTGTCAATTGCATTAAATAATTATTTTAAGACCTCCCAGAATTATCTAAATATATTTTTATCATTTTATCGAATTTTGCATTAAATCTTTTCCCAACATAATTTTATCACATATTTTTTGTTAATTTTTAACAAATCAGGACAGACTCTCATAATTGCTTGTTTAATCACAAAAATAAGTTTTTGTGGCTCGGAGCTTATTGTAAAAAACTTATCCTTATTTAAAAAATATTAATTAATCTGTAAAGCCTTCTTAATGTATTTTAGAATTACATAATTAATTTTAAAGAATAAATTTAAATCATATTTATTAAATATGGGAATGTGTATGTCAAAAAGAAAAGGAAATTTTAAAACTGCAGGAACCCCGGGAAAGCATTCAAAAAATAAAGTTCTCTTTTTTTGTTTTAAAAGTTTAATAATTATTCTTTGTTTTTCCTCTTCAGAATGTAGGGGAAATTCGAGAAGATGATTTACAGGCAATGTTTAGAGAATTTGATCTTAATGGGGATGGATATATACAAAAAGATGAATTACGTTCAGTTATGATTAAAATGGGTCAATCACCAACAGAAGAAGAATTGAATGCAATGTTTGATGCTGCCGATGCTGATAAAGATGGAAATATAGATTTTGATGGTAAATTTAAAAAATATGTGGGCATTAAAGTAATTACATAGTATTTGTAATTCTCTCACTTCTACTCTATTAAAGGAAAACTAGGATAGTTTAAGTGAAAGAGGAGTAAATTTAGAGGATCTGCTATCAAAAAATATTTCAAAAAATATACTATCAAAAAATATTTATTTTAGAATTTTTAACAATTGCTCGAGCTAATCCACTTTCATTATCTTTAAAAACCGTGGTAAGTTATTTAAATTATTTTTGATAAATTTATTATAAATATGTGTGTACATAGGGCCAGAATTTTAAAGAAATAAATCGGAGGAAAACAGCTAAAAATAATAATAAAATTTCTTTTAAATTAGAAACCATTTTTGTGTAATATTTTTTAATATATGTATGGAAAATACAATTTTAGAACAAGATTGTAAAAAAAAGAATTTATCAGAATATAGGATGTTTAAGAAAACGCTTAAAAATCTGAACACTACTTATAAAATTATTAAAGTCTACAATCTAAATTTTTGAAATAAAATTTGTTATATTAGTTTGATGAGTTAGATGTAGATGGTGATGGATATATTACAAGGTAATAAATAATAATTATATTTAATATATTGCAACTTTTACGTTAACGATAGGGTATAAGGCTTTTATTAATTTTTAAAGTTATTATCAAAAAATATTATTTTATAATTTTTAACAATTGCTCGAGCTAATCCGCTTTCATTATCCTTAAAAACCCCGAAAGATTTTTTTATGATGATTGTCTCCAACCTGACCCGCTCCCCTAAAAAAAAGTTAAAATCCGTGCTTTTTGGAGTGTTTTGGCGGACCTGGATATACAGATCCGCCAACCCTAACTCCGCTTCTGAACTTTCGGCATTTAATGCTACATAATAGGCATTTTATTTAATGCTACTAGGCGTTTAATGCTACTTTTTAGATCAGAGCTAAGAGCTGCCTTTCAAAAAATGGGGCATGATTTAGATGATAAAGAGATAAAAGCAATTTATTTACAAGTTGATACTAATAAAGATGGAAAAATTAATTTTATTGGTAAAAATTAAAAAAATATTTTTAACATTTATTTAATTTTAGAATTTACTGAAATGATGACAAGAAGGAAATAATATTAATTATTAAATATAATTCTTGTGCCTTTTAATTTTAATAAAAAATTAACGTTAACATTTATCTACAATTTAAATTAAATTTTTTATTTCACAATTTTAAGGGTTTTAAATATTTATTTTAAAATCCCTGAATAAAACGATCACTCTAAATCAATTTTTTGAGTAAGGAAAAATGCAGTAAATATGAGGGGTTCGTTAATCGAAATTTATTTTCGTAATCGTAATTCGTATTTTTTCCTTTTTTGTGAGAGTGCTACTGCTATAATTTATCGGTTAAAAATTTTTCTGTTAATGGTATTATTTTGCCGGAAAAACATTTAATTTTAGAATGTTTCCGAAAAACATTAATTATTACATACATGTTTCCTGAAAACATTTAATTTTTAAGATGTTCCGGAAAAACATTTAGGTAAATCTTAAATGTCTCCGGAAAGGTAAAACATTAAATGTTTTTCTGGAAAACATTTAATTTTTAAAATGTTCTGGGAAAAGATTATTTTTAAAATGTTTCCGGAAAAACATAGATGTTTCTATGTCAGTGAACATTTTTTTATGAAAGTCTAACATGTTTTTATGAAAAAGTTGTTTGCCCTCATACCTCCCAAACATAAAACATTTTCCAGCTGTTCAGGATATGTATTTCCCTCAACAACAGTGGAATTACTTTTTGATGGCGGTATGGAATAGCTATAGAAATTGACTTGGACAGAAAAAAAAATTCGATCATTTCACGACCACAAGGAAGTATAATTAACGACATTTCTCATGTCTGTTAATCCAAAAAATAAAATTTTTAAAAATTTAAAAAATAATTCATTTATTCGATTTATATGTCAAAAATATTTTTGTAAGATGTAAAAAATTAGATTATAAAATACAGTCGGAACCCTTTATTTAGCAATTCAAATATTGATTACATCAACTTAAAATGCGTCTTTTATTTGTCAGGCACCTCGGTAAATGTTTAATGTTGAAAAGAATGTTTTTAAGAATATTCCCGGAAAGTGTCTATAATATTATAAGATTCCGGAAAAGTTTTTAGACACAACCACCTAATAAGTTATTTTTCAATTTTTAGACCAAAAAGTTCCGAATGTTAAAAAGCACTAAAATACGTTACAAAGAGGTTTTCTTAAATTTGAATTAAAATCGTATAGGTAAAGCCAAAAGACAAATATCATGATGCTACAAATATTCAAGTTTGTTTTTGAAAAAAATTTTAAGAAAAATTTAAAATTATTCTAAAATCTAGAAAATGTTTTTAAGAAAAAATTTTTCAAAAACAAATATTCCAAAAATATACTTGTTAGTGTATGTATTTTTTGAAGTTAAAATTATTTTTAAGTAAAGCAAAGAAATTTTGTTTATATTTTATTGTCCAAACTTCTTAAAAGACATAACTTCCTTTAAAAGCCCCAAGCTTTTATTGTAAGAATTGGAGTCGGACCTCCAGTAAGTGTAGCCTTTATTGAATTTAAATTGGTTGTTGGTGGAAGAATTTTTATGCGATGTTTGATGTGTTGATCAAAGAATAATTCTGTTTTATCAACTACTTTTACTTCATTCAGCCAATGAACTATAAGAGCATCTCCAACCAATTTGACCTATAAATGAGAAATTTTATAAAATAAAATTTAAAATTGTTAGCAAGGGTAAACTATGAAGACCTGTATGGATTTGAGGGATAAAGGTAAGATCAGGATATTTGGGGAGTTATCGTGAAACTCGGAGATATCTCGGGATTATCCGTAATCTTCGGTTCGGTTATCGGTTCCGGTTCCGAATATCCGTAATTTTTGGTTCAGATCCAAGAATTAGGGAAAAGGAAGAATCTTGTCCAATGGCCTTCCAAAATTCTCAAATTTTCGCCTGCGGCGCTGTAAAAGGAAGAATCCTGGCCTTATAGATATTCCAAAATGCTCAAAATTTTCGCCTGCGGCGTTGGAAAAGACGAAAAAGGGATTTGTATGGATATCGGAGTATTAATTTCAAAATTCCTCGTTATTTTTTCAATCCCATAATCCCAACTTTAACTTAAGAAAATACCCGATGTATCTACTACTCCCCCAAAATCCACTGAATTATGCCAAATCATTAGATAAACTACGAAAGTTAGCAGAAATTAAACTCACATGAACATTCTCCTTGAAATTGCCAACGGCAAACTCGCACTTGAATAGCGGGTCTTTAACAACGTAAAAGTAATTATTTAAATAAAACATGCTAAACCTGAAATTGTCCTTGGAATGGTAATTGGAATGATTTGGTTGCCTTCAACATTATCCAAATTAATTTCAAAGTCTCTCTCTAGCTTTTTAAACTTTTTACCAGCTTAAAATTTATTTAATTATTTAAACTAAAAGATAGTGAACCTGGAAATTCCCGTGGAATGTTCGAAAGCAAAGACTTAGTGAGTTGTTTTGCCTGAACAGAACAATTTTTTATTTTAAGTCCCTCAAGTCCATCAACATTTTCCTTGTCTTCTCCTGTAGTTGACTGAACATTTTGTAAAGAAGAAGGACCCTGAAGATAAAATAAACTAACGATTTAACCAGAAAATTGAAAAGGAAAAAATTTTTGGAAAATTTGGGAGAGCCAGGGCAAAGCCAAAGTTCGGACCCAGGTTTGAATACGGGAAATTTTGAAGCCCGAGCCACAAAAGGATTACTACAGGCACTTGTGTCCCTTACTATTTAAGCAAATGTTTCAAGAAAATCTATGACAAAAACTGGTTAAGGATTACATGAGAACCTGGAATAAAACTAAAAATGGCCTTAAGATCTCTCATATTTGAGACTGATGTGATGTTTGGACACAGCCCCGCTAAGTAAACTCAAAACTTTTAACTCCAAAAAATCAAAGAAAATATGAAAGAACCTCAGATTTCCTTTTAGGAGCCAATTCGTAAGAACAGGTTGAAGCAGAATGACTTCGTTTCATACACACTTTTGCTAGAATAAAAAATAAAAAAATCAGCCTCATATAAAACAAATAAACCCACTTTCCGATTCAGTTGTAATTTCCCGTACAATTTCCAAACCACACCCATCGCTGGGGCATAAACTCTTAGTCAAGAAATAAGGCACTAAACATGCTAAATGAAAGTTGTGGCCACAAGCAGCTGAAATATTGCCTTCAGAATTAATTTGTTTCGAACAAAGTGGACAAGATTCCATGCTTAACTAAAATATAATAAATTTAAAAAAGTCTTAAACAATTTTAGCCAATAATTCTTTTAAAAATCATAAAAGATTCGCGATTGAATTAATAAGACTCATCAATACTACTATTAAAATGGGTATGTTTGAGTCTCGCCTATTTTTGGTCGTATTTTAATCAATAACTTTGAGTTTATACATTTCGAATAGAACTTTTATCATTCGAAAGCCATGGAAATGAAGATTTTTTCCTAATATCGAAATGACATGAGCATTCCTTAAAATGTTATAAACTGTTTAGTTAGGACAATGATTTTCTGTTTATCTGCTTATAGCTTTAAAAAATCATATCAAAACGGTCTTCCTAAGAAAAAGAAACGACACATCCAAATCTTATTCAAATGGGTTAAAATTCGAAAAATTTGGGCTAAATATGGATCAGACTCAAAAGGCTTTACTCAATGGTCCTTTCCCGCAATCGTAAAATTTAAATTTCCACTAAGGACACTTTGTTCTCTTCGATTCAGAGACTTCAATTCATTGCGAAAATCTTTGTAGAGGGGTTTTTGTCTAAATTTAAACAATTTCAATTATAATATCAATTTAAAATCTTTTTCGCAAAAATAATGGAAGGATATTTCAATAATATACAGGGCTGTACTTTAGTACGTGGGTCCCGGAGTTAAAATACAAATGTTATACCATTCGAAAGAGCTAGTCGAGCTGAGTCGAATGCCACCAAAATCACTGTGATTGAACAAGATTAGACAAAGTTATGACACAAAAAAACAAAAAACCTAAACCTATAGGCGTCGGCGAGGCGCTTGTGCAAAACCCCGCGCTTCGCGCGGGGTTTTGCGGCACGCGCCTCGCGGGGAGTCTGCGGGTGCTGGGTCTGGGCTCGTAACATAAACCAAATACGTCCATCCCTTGATATGGACGTATTTGGGGCCTCCGTAGCAGCAAAAATCTCCGCAGATGCCATAGGTAAGGAGCTAAAATAAAAAATCATAACTTTGTCCAATCAAGTCGGATTTCATTGATTTTGGTGTTTTTCGATTCAGCTCGAAGAGCTCTTTCGAATGAGGTATCATTTGCATTTTCTAATTTTTCACCCCAAAAAAGTGCTTGGCCCCCCCTATGCTTTTTCAAATTTCAGGGACCTATATCTCGGTCCAAAAATTTTTCCTCGGGCTAAAACTGGTGGCATTCGACTCAGCTCGACTAGCTCTTTCGAATGGTATAACATTTGTATTTTAACTCCGGGACCCACGTACTAAAGTGACCCCATATACAGCTTACAAATGGTATATAAAATTTCCTGAAATATTCATGATTATCTAAAATACCGATAACGATATATATTCTAATGAAATATCTCCGATATTGGCTATAAAAAATATTAATCTTATGACTGATTATAACTACCTTAAATTTTATAAACATTTTTCTAAAATTTTTCCCAGCTAAAGTATAAAATAACAAAGAAGATGTTGAGAGTTTTGTAGCATATTCCTTCCATTTTAACTCCAATTTTGTTTTTCCAATTGTATGATTATTTATTAATTTATTATTTATATTAGCTGCTTTAATTAAATCAAATAGCAATTCAAGAGGCAAAGGGGAATAATTTTTATTGTTTTTGTATTCTTTGTAATTTTTATTTTGGGGATTTTCCATTTTTATCTGAAAAGTATTTTAAATTATGTGTACATATTCCTCTCATAAATTGTTTCCGGAGAGTAAATATAAAACACACACTAACAAATAAATTAAATAATACACATTCCGGAAAACAAATATAAATTCTTCAAAAATTAAATAGAATACATTTCGGAAAGTAAAGATAAAACATAAAATAATATAAACACTCCGGAAGACACATTTTAATTGTTTTAAAAAACAGATTAACCCAAGAACAGAATATAAAACTTTCCGAAAACAAAATAGAACAACTTCCGGAAATTAAATATAAAATATACAAGTAATAGAATACTTCCGGAAAATTTAATTTACAGTAAATATATAATATAGATTTTCTGGAAAA
This sequence comes from Meloidogyne enterolobii, assembly GCA_963681835.1. Taxonomy (NCBI): domain Eukaryota; kingdom Metazoa; phylum Nematoda; class Chromadorea; order Rhabditida; family Meloidogynidae; genus Meloidogyne; species Meloidogyne enterolobii. The sequence continues at coordinate 1,623,553 of CAVMJV010000044.1, forward strand.
CATTTAAATTTAACTTCAAAATACAAACTCGAAACTCACTTAAAAATAAATTTTTCAAGAAACAAAATAGAATACTTTACGGAAAAATAAATAGAACACATTCAGGAAAATCAAAAGTTAATATAAATATTCCGGGAAATCAAAAAAAGTACTCATCGGTTATATGCCCACAAACTGGGTGCCGGCCGAATTATAACCCGATAAATCTGGAAAGTACTAAATAACTGGACTTATCGTATTATAACTTTTAAATGAATGATCAGAATTGATATTAGAATAAGGTACCGCTTATCGAGGGCTTTCGAATGATAAGATTTATTTGAATTGGACCAAGCTCAAAAAAGTTATAGACAATCAATGTCGGATGCCACTCAGTTTGTGGGCGTATATCCGTCAAGTACCCAAAAAAACTTCAATTAATAAAAACTTTACAAAAAACACAATTAAATGTGTTTTAAAAAAACTTATTGGAGATAGAATAGAACACATTCAGGAATGTAAATATAAGCCTAAAATAATAAAAACTTTCCGGAAAAATCTTTTTACATATGAATTTTAAATTATTTATCAGGAATATAAAAACGTAAAAAAATTTTATTATAGTTTTTAAAGAATTAAAAATTTATTTAATTTAAATGATTAAACACAGATATTTGTTCTTCGTCTTTGAATGATATTTATACTTGGTATGGGTGGGATTAAATCTTTCAAATATTTAAAAAGTTTGTTAGCTCCTCCCATTTACCTATAATTCTTAAAAATGTCAACATAAATATTTAAAGAAAACAAAATAATTATTAGACAGGCAAAATTACACAATTTTTGTTTTTTCCTTTGAGTAAAATTTTAAAAAGTTTTTCGCCTCTTCGCTTCTTTTCATAAAGATTTATTTTTATATTATTTTGCGAGATCAAAAGCATGTAGGAAAAGGATATATAGAATAAAGGAACGACTAAAAGAGGTAATAAATAATAATTATATTTAATATATTGCAACTTTTACGTTAACGCCAGGGTCGAAGGCTTTTATTAATTTTTAAAGTTATTATCAAAAAAATATTATTTTATAATTTTTAACAAGTGCTCGAGCTAATCCGCTTTCATTATCCTTAAAAACCCCGAAAGATTTTTCAGGATGATTGTCTCCAACTCGACCCGCTCCCCTAAAAAATTAAAATCCGTCTTTTTGGAGTGTTCTGGCGGATCTGGATATACAGATCCGCCAACCCTAACTCCGCTTCCGAACTTTCGGCTCTACATACTAGGCATTTTATTTAATGCTACTAGGCGTTTAATGCTACTTTTCAGATCAGAGTTAAGAACTGCCTTTCAAAAAATGGGGCATGATTTAGATGATAAAGAGATAAAAGCAATTTATTTACAAGTTGATACTAATAAAGATGGAAAAATTAATTTTATTGGTAAAAATTTAAAAAATATTTTTAACATTTTTTTTTAATTTTAGAATTTACTGAAATGATGACAAGAAGGAAATAATAAATATTAATTAATAAATATAATTTTTGTGCCTTTTAATTTTAATAAAAATTAACATTAACATTTTTCTACATATTAAATTAATTTTTTTTTATTTCACAATTTAAGTTTTATTAAATATTTATTTTGAAATCCCTGAATAAGACGATCACTCTAAATCAACGAGTAAGGAAAATACAGTAAATATGAGGGGTTCGTTAATCGAAATTTTTTTCGTAAGCGTAATTCGTATTTTTTCCTTTTTTGTGAGAGTGCTACTGCTATAATTTATCGGTTAAAAATTTTTCTGTTAATGGTATTATTTTGCCGGAAAAACATTTAATTTTAGAATGTTTCCGTAAAAACATTAATTATTACATACATGTTTCCTGAAAACATTTAATTTTTAAGATGTTCCGGAAAAACATTTAGGTAAATCTTAAAAGTCTCCAGAAAGGTAAAACATTAAATGTTTTTCTGGAAAACATTTAATTTTTAAAATGTTCTGGGAAAAGATTATTTTTAAAATGTTTCCGGAAAAACATAGATGTTTCTATGTCAGTGAACATTTTTTTATGAAAGTCTAACATGTTTTTATGAAAAAGTTGTTTGCCCTCATACCTCCCAAACATAAAACATTTTCCAGCTGTTTAGAATATTTCCCTCAACAACAGTGGAATTATTTTTGATGGCGGTATGGAATACACTGTGGTGCAAAAGTTTATATACACTTTGGAAAATTTTCTTTAATGTACCGTATCTCGAGAAGTCGAAGTTTTATCGAGATAATTTTTTTTTCGCCTAGTAGTTTAAAAAGTGCTCTTTCTAATAAGCTTTATTTTAAAAATAACCCCCAGTACTTATTGAGATATACACCATTTCCCAAACTGCTTCAATTTTCTTCGGTGCAAAAGTTTATATACACTTTACAAAAATTGGATTTTTAGAAAAACAAATGGCAGGAAAAAAAAAATACAGATGATGAAAACAGTTACGGACTTCGTTCTTTTTTATTTTCTACTCAGTATTGATGAAAATGTTCACAGAATTTTTTTTGTATTTTTCCTGCCATTTGTTTTTCTAAAAATCCAATTTTTGTAAAGTGTATATAAACTTTTGCACCGAAGAAAATTGAAGCAGTTTGGGAAATGGTGTATATCTCAATAAGTACTGGGGGTTATTTTTAAAACTAAAGCTTATTAGAAAGAGCACTTTTTAAACTACTAGGCGAAAAAAAAATTATCTCGATAAAACTTCGACTTCTCGAGATACGGTACATTAAAGAAAATTTTCCAAAGTGTATTTTGCACCACAGTGTAGCTATAGAAATTGACTTGGACAGAAAAAAAAATTCGATCATTTCACGACCACAAGGAAGTATAATTAACGACATTTCTCATGTCTGTTAATCCAAAAAATAAAATTTTTAAAAATTTAAAAAATAATTCATTTATTCGATTTATATGTCAAAAATATTTTTGTAAGATGTAAAAAATTAGATTATAAAATACAGTCGGAACCCTTTATTTAGCAATTCAAATATTGATTACATCTCAACTTAAGATGCGTCTTTTATTTGTCAGGCACCTCGGTAAATGTTTAATGTTGAAAAGAATGTTTTTAAGAATATTCCCGGAAAGTGTCTATAATTTTATAAGATTCCGGAAAAGTTTTTAGACACAACCACCTAATAAATTATTTTTCAATTTTTAGACCAAAAAGTTCCGAATGTTAAAAAGCACTAAAATACGTTACAAAGAGGTTTTCTTAAATTTGAATTAAAATCGTATAGGTAAAGCAAAAGACAAATATCATGATGCTACAAATATTCAAGTTTGTTTTTGAAAAAAATTTTAAGAAAAATTTAAAATTATTCTAAAATCTAGAAAATGTTTTTAAGAAAAAATTTTTCAAAAACAAATATTCCAAAAATATACTTGTTAGTGTATGTATTTTTTGAAGTTAAAATTATTTTTAAGTAAAGCAAAGAAATTTTGTTTATATTTTATTGTCCAAACTTCTTAAAAGACATAACTTCCTTTAAAAGCCCCAAGCTTTTATTGTAAGAATTGGAGTCGGACCTCCAGTAAGTGTAGCTTTTATTGAATTTAAATTGGTTGTTTGTGGAAGAATTTTTACATGTTGCTTGTAGACCAGTCCATCTTCTTCAACTTCATTAAACCAATGAATTATAAGTGCGTTCCCAACCAATTTCACCTATAAATTATGAGAATTTAAGGGTATAGTATATGAAATTCAAAATGGCAATTCTTCGGATGACGCACCCCCCCTCTTTTTCTGGTTTCCCTGTCCATTATGAGCTCTACTTGATATATAATTTAGTACAATATCATTCAAAGGAGTTTGGGTCGAATGATACCATGATCGGTTAGATTCGATCAATAGAAACAAAATTATGATGCTGAATCCTAGATGGAAAGGCCTTTTGTGAGATCAAATTGATGATTTTTGTGGCAATCGACTTATTGGCAGCTTGAAATGCTCTTTTGATTGATATATATTTTCCATATAAATGAAAAAATAGAACAGAAAAATGGGGGGGGGGCGTCATTCGAAGAACTACCTTTAAAATTGTTGACAGGGGGGTCAATATCGAAAACCTATTTAGATTGGTGGGACTAAGGATGAGATCAGGGTATTTGGAGAAATATCGTAAGATTCGGAGAGATATCGTGATATCAGAGTTGGAAGGATCTCGGTAACCAGATTTGGAGTGTCGTAATATCCGCAAAAAATCCTCTTGAGCCCCTAAGTAAATTTGTAAAAATATCAAAAATAAAAATTTGTGATGTTCAAAGGGTTGTGGGTCTTCTGTGGTGGACTCGTTAGGAGAAATTAAATCACATGAACATTTCCATTGAAATTACCAACGGCATACTCGCACTTGAATAGCGGGTCTTTAACAATGTAAAAGTAATTAATTATTTAAATAAAACATGCTAAACCTGAAAATGTCTTTGGAATGGTAATTGGAATGATTTGGTTGCCTTCAACATTATCCAAATTAATTTCAAAGTCTCTCTCTAGCTTTTTAAACTTTTTACCAGCTTAAAATTTATTTAATTATTTAGACTAAAAGATAGTGAACCTAGAAATTTTTGTGGAATGTTCGAAAGCAAAGACTTAGTGAGTTGCTTTGCCTGAACAGAACAATTTTTTATTGTAAGTCCCTCAACATTTTCCTTCTCTTCTCCTGTATTTGACTGAACATTTTGTGAAGAAGAAGGACCCTGAAGTTAAAATAAACTGACGATTTAACCAGAAAATTAAAAGGAAAAAATTTTTGGAAAATTTGGGAGAGCCAGGGGCAAAACCAAAGTTCGGACCCAGGATTGAATACGGGAAATTTTGAAGCCCGAGCCACAAAAGGATTAATAAGGCACTGGTGTCCCTTATTATTTAAGCGAATGTTTCAAGAAAATCTATGACAGAAGCTGGTTAAGGATTACTTGAGATGGTTAAGGATTGGTTAAGGATTATACTCTCATATTTGAGACTGATGTGATGTTTGGACACAGCCCAAATAAGTAAACTTAAAAACTTTAACTACAGAAAAAAATCAAAAACTATCAAAAAACCTCAGATTTCCTTTTAGCAGCCAATTCATAAGAACAAGTTGAAGCAGAATGACTTCGTTTAACACATAGTTTTAGTTTTGCTAGAATAAAAAATTGTTTTGAATTTGGAAACTTTTTAAATTTGGTTTGTACTTATTTCACCTCCAAAAATAGATAAATTATATGTCATTCGAAAGAGCTCAACAAGCGCTTTTGAATGATATACAACTCGAATAGGTTCTAAATTAACTCAATAACGATTAAACTAAGCCTAAAATTTTCAAAAAAATTTTGAAAATTTTTAAAACTTGAATGTCTAAATTCAAAACAAATATACCCACTTTCCGATACAGTTGTAATTTCCCGTACAATTTCCAAACCACACCCATCGCTGGGGCATAAATTCTTAGTCAAGAAATAAGGCACCAAACATGCTAAATGAACTTTGTGACCACAAGCAGCTGAAATATTGCCTTCAGAATTAATTTGTTTCGAACAAAGTGCACAAGATTCCATGCTTAACTAAAATATAATAAATTTAAAAAAGTCTTAAACAATTTTAGCCAATAATTCTTTTAAAAATCATAAAAGATTCGCGATTGAATTAATAAGACTCATCAATACTACAATTAAAATGGGTATGTTTGAGTCTCGCCTATTTTTGGTCGTATTTTAATCAATAACTTTGAGTTTATACATTTCGAATAGAACTTTTATCATTCGAAAGCCATGGAAATGAAGATTTTTTCCTAATATCGAAATGACATGAGCATTCCTTAAAATGTTATAAACTGTTTAGTTAGGACAATGATTTTCTGTTTATCTGCTTATAGCTTTAAAAAATCATATCAAAACGGTCTTCCTAAGAAAAAGAAACGACACATCCAAATCTTACGAACACATCCAAATCTTATTCAAATGGGTTAAAATCGAAAAATTTAGGGCTAAATATGGATCAGGGACTCAAAAGGTTGTACTCAATGGTCCTATCCCGCAATTGCAAAATTTTATTTATTTATTTATTTATTTATTTGCCTCTTGGGCGACATTACAAATTTGAAAATACATATATGGATTGAAAAAATAAATTAAGTCAAGTTGAAAATTAAACTAAAACAAATATATGTCAATAATTGGTACAACAAATATATGTGATTGTATTATGTTACGGGTGTGGGGCGTGATAAATATGTGTTGAGATCTATTTGATCAAGAAGTGTTTTGAATATTTTGGAATTTGATTTACGTATTGATATTGGTAACTGAGAGTATAGCCGCGCTGTCCTAACAAAAAAGGAATTATGGCTGATTTGATTTGATCTTGCCGGAATAAAAAATTTATATTCGTCTCCCCTTGTATTAGTTTTTGTAATTTTAAATGTTTCTTTTTGATCGATTTTTACTTCACCATGTAAAATTTTGTGGAAAAATTTAAAGTCAGTTTTGAGTCTTCTAATTTGTAGCGAGTCTACCTTAAAAATTTGTAGAAGGTCTTGATATTCTGGAATTGGTGTGCGTGGATTTGACCTATTGTATATAATACGTAAATAAGTTTTTTGTATTTGTTCAAGGTGTTCGATATCCTTTTTAAGATATGGATTGAAAACGGGCGATGCAAATTCTATTATGGGTAATACGTATATTTTATATAGTTCGAGTAATATTTTAGGATCATTAGTTTTTAGATTTCTTATTATTGTAAATGCTGTTTGATTTGCTTTGTTAGTTATAATTTTGATGTGCTTTTCCCATTTTAAATCGTGTGAAAAATAAACGCCAAGGTCTCTTATAGAATCTTGATTTGAGACTGTTTTTATCTTTTGATTATTGAGTGTGTATGTGTGCAAAGGGTTTTTAGGCCCTATGTGTAAAAGAGATGTTTTTTCGGCTGAAAGTTTGAGTGAATTTTCCTCAGCATATTTTTCTAGTTTTTTGATAAACTCTTGTAGGTTAATTTCAAAGTCTTTAGTGTTTTTAGAGAATGAGTATGCTTTAAGATCGTCTGCAAACAATTTTATCTTTACGTCCTTTGTTTCACAGAAACTGGGTAGATCTGATATGTATATAAGGAAAAATAATGGCCCTAGTATTGACCCCTGTGGGACGCCTCTATTTATATCCATTAAATCAGTTTTATAATCTTGGATCATCACAGTAAATTTTCTATTAGTGAGGTAATTTTTTAGCAATTGTAAAAAAGATCCCCTTATTCCAATTTTGTGTAATTTATTTATAAGTTTATCATGTGGAACTGTGTCGAAGGCTTTACTAAAATCAAAATATATGACATCAATAAATTGTTTATTTTCCAAAGCAATCGAAAAGTCGTTGAATGTTTCTAAAAGTTGTGTGGTTACTGATTTCCCTTTTCGAAATCCATGTTGGACGTTAGGGATAATTTCATATTTTTCTATAAAATTAATTAATTGATTGTATAATAATCTTTCGAAGACTTTTGAGATTGGACATAATAGAGATATTGGCCGGTAGTCTGAAGGACAGGATGAATTTTTATTTTTCGGAATGGGTATAATTATGGACTGTTTCCAGATATCGGGTAAGTTTGCGCTCATTGTAATATAGTTAAATATGTAGTAGATAGGGTAAGCAAGTGATTGTGAGCAATTTTTTAAAAATATCTCAGGAATCATATCTGTCGATATATTTGATTTATTTGTTAACGATTTTAATATAAAGAATATATCTTCTTGAAATGATTGTATAAAGTTTAAATATGGTTTGTTTGTGTGTGTGTTAATGAGGTTATTTTTATTTGAAGAAGATTTTGGAGTGAGAGAAGGTTTGTGGATTAGAGATTTTTGATTGGATGGAGAGAGAATTTGTGAAAAATAGTTTGAAAAGAGATTAGCTTTAGATTTAGCTGATATTAGAGGAAGTTTATTATTGTCCAAGAGTATTGGAATTTGTGTATTTTTTGTCTTTAAAAGGTTTGTAATATGAGTATATTTAGTTCGAATATTTTTTAATCGTTTATTTTCACGATTTCTAAAGTATTTCTGTATTTCTTTATCTATTTTTAATGATGCAATTTTAAATTTTTCTGTTGAGTGTAAACTTTTATCCTTAAATAGTTTACGACGGTATTCAATTAATGATTGTATGTGTTTTGGTAATAAATTTTTACTGTTTCTAGATTTTGTTGGTATCAAATTTTCTATAGTTTCAGAAATTATTTTTTGGAAGGTGGAATACAGGTGATTTATGTCTATGCAATTTGCAAAACATAAATTCCAGTTTATTGAATTTAGATAGTTGTTTATGATATTATAGTTACAGTTTATATAATCTTTATAATTTTGATTAAGATTTTTGGTTTTTATGAAATTGAAAATGACTTCTATTCCATTATGATCGGACTGGTATATGTTTGATTGTATTGGTTCAGTCATATTTATGGATTTATAGGAGGAAAGTGAATTAGTAAATATTAAATCTAAAAAATTGTTTTGGCGTGTAGGAAATTTTATAATTTGTTCTAGTTGAGAGTATTTTATAAATTCTAGTAAAATATTATCATTTTTAATTTCTATTAAATTTTCGCTACCCCAGGGTATATAAGGAATATTGAAATCACCAATGATAGAGTATGTATAATCAATACTGGTTAATTGTTGTAATTTTTCAACAAGGCAATTTTGTTGTATTTTGTTTACAGGTGGTGGGAGATAAACTAATATAAATCTATGTTTCTGGGAAGTAAAAGGTGAATATATGTCAAAACATAGTATTTCATAGTGAGAATTTTTGCAGGTTTTAATTTCATTAAAGGGAATAGAATTTGAAATAACTGCTAAAACCCCGCCGCCTTTTTTAGAATTAATTCTATCGTTACGTATTAATGAATATTTTGAGTTTTCTATTATGGATGAGTCTAAAGTTTTATGATTTAGCCAGCTCTCAGTTATCAATATTATTTCAAAGGAATTTTTTTGCATTAGGAATTTAAGAGTGTCAATTTTGTTTGTAACACTTCTTGAATTAAAATAGTATAATTTGATCTCAAAATTACCTAATAGTTTTTTGTACGTCTTGTAACGTTGTCTCCAGCAGTATTATTCTTATTTCTTTCTTGCCAATCGATTCTGCGTTTGTCTCTCTCTTCCTTGTCTAAGCGTAGTTGTTCAGCAGTTAGTGAAGGTCTTATTAGTAATTTGGTCCATTTTTCCATGGATCGAATCTCAAGACGTTTCTTTTTCCACTGAGCCAAACAAATTCGCTGAAAAGATGTACTGGGAAGTATCACTTTAATTAAACGACCATTTGGACCTGCTTTGGCTGGATTTCCCATTCTATACACTGCCAATGGCAATGTCTGGACGTCCAGCGCGTCCAGAACGCGTAAAACCTCCTCCTCGTCAGCTTTCGCACGCTCTGTTGGCCGAACTGCTGTTGATTCTTTTAATCCTATAAGGACAAGACTACGTTGTCTTTCTTTATCCTCAACAGCTTTGATTGCTGTTGTTTCTATAGTCGTTGATATATTTTCCAATTTTTCAATAATATCTGCTGTATTTAATGTTTCAACCTTGTCGTCTAATTTATTAATTTGTTGTTGAATAGTTTGAAGTTTAGCAAGAATTTCTTTAATTTCTTTAGATTGTGCCATTTTAAATATTTCTTAAACTTAAACTTGGGTATTAATTTAAATTTCTACTAAGAACTAGTACCGGCAAAATCATTTTTCCGGGCCCGGAAACCGGATTTTGGATTTCACACTCGTGCCGGACCGGATCCGGTCGGATTTTTCCGGATTAATCCGGTCCGGTTTTAGTCCGGTAAAAATAATTTCCGGAGTCCGGCAGAAATTATCCGGATTACGGACCGGCAGTGATGCGGAAATTCCAAAATGTGCCCGGTTCCGGTTCCGGTTCTGGAACCGCTTTTTCAATTTTGCCCAGTTCCGGTTCCGGTTCCGGAACCGCTTTTTTAATTTTGGCGGTTCCGGTTCCGGTTCTGGAACCGCTTTTTTAATTTTGCCCGGTTCCGGTTCCGGTTCTGGAACCGGTTCCAAACCGGTTCCGGTTCCAAAAAATTTTGGCTTTAACTTAGTATAGGTCCACTTAGTATAGGTCCACCACTTAACTTAGTATAGGTCCACCAAACTCGAAGTATATATCATTCAATTCGTCTCTTCGAGCTGAGTTCAAATATGCAAGAATTTCTTGCGGGAGACGAAAACTTGCAGAGATATAAGCCTCCGAAAATCGAAAAAGGGACCAAACATTTTTTGGGGTGACTCGAAAGTTTAGGATCCGGGTCAGGGTGGACGCAATTGAACAACAACAATTAAACGGAAAACGAGGTTTAAACGCCACAGGCGAGAATTTTGTTAAATTTGGAAGGACAAGTCACCAGACAAGTCACCAGATTTATTCCCTTTTCTGCGCCGCAGGCGAAAATTTTGAGAATTTTGGAAGATCCTTAAGCCAAAAATCTTCATTTTCTGCGCCGCAGGCGAAAATTTTGAGAATTTTGGAGTTCCTTAAGCCAGATTTCTTCCTTATTTGCGCATCAGGCGCGCATAATAATTTATTTCCTGTGGAAAAACAATTACTTTGTCATTCATTAAGTTCGGTTCGAACCTAATACAATGATAATTCCTCAAAACTATGAACCCAGCACACCATCCATTCAACCACACATCTTTTGAATGAAAAATAAAGATAATCTTATTCACTCGTCTCAATTTTCCCTTCCTTTTCCTCTTACACCTTCCACTTTCGCTCACTTTTTCTTCTTTTGGCCATCATTAGGGGTGTATCTTTGGAACCGGTTCTAAACCGGTTCCGGACCTTTACCGGTTCCACGGTTCCGGTTCCAAACCGGTTCCGGGCCTTTACCGGTTCCACGGTTCCGGTTCCAAACCGGTTCCGGACTTTTACCGGTTCCACGGTTCCACTTCCGGAACCGGAACCGGAACCGCACCGGTTCCGGAACCGGAACCGGAACCCCCGCATCACTGCGGACCGGCCTCCGGTTTTTTTCCGGATTTTTCAAAAAAAATTTTTCCTAATTTTTGCATAAAAATGTTGTAAGAGATGTGTTGTTTTTGTGTTATGATGTTGATAGTGGGGATATCTAAGGATTTTGCAGGATTATGAAGGATGCTTAGTGAAGTTGTGGAGATAATATAAAGGATAACGATTTATTTTGGTGAATAAAATGGATAACAGGTGATTTAGAGGATTGGGATGGATAGTGGAATTTTGAAATTTTCTCGCACTTGTACTTTCGTACAGGAAATTAACAATTATTATATCAATTTAAAATCTTTTTCACAAAAATAATGGAAGGATCATTTCATTAATATGCAGCTTACAGTTGGTATTAGAGCGCGGAATTTCGTACCGTACCGTATTCTGTACCGTATTTCCGGTCATATTCTTTTCCGTATTCCGTACCGTATTTCAGAATTGAACCGTTCCGTAAAACGGTACGGAATACCGAAAAATACCGATACCGAAAAATACCGATAAAAATTTATCGGTATTCCGTACCGTATTTGAAAAAATTATGTAATTTGTTAAACAATAATTATGTATATTTATATATAAATCTTTAGAAATATAAAAATCTTTTTTTAGATATATAAAAAGATATATAAAAAATCTTCTTATCAGATATAAAAAATCTTTAGATATATATAAATCTTTCTTGGATTTAAATTATTAAGATAGATATGGAGGGATATCTGAAGATTTAGAGGATTTTAATGATAGACAGGGATTAAAGAAAATATTCTTTTGATTTCTAGTGATTAATGAGGATTCGGGATAGGATGATTATTGAGAATATAAGTGGATTTATCGGGACTAAGGGGATTTACCTTCAAATATTCTTAATACCAAATTACCCTCAAATCCTCTATTCCCAATCCAGATTAGGGCTGGACGCAATTGCGGACTGCGGCTGCGGAAATTTTTTTCAGTTGCGTCCAGCCCTGATCCAGATATCTCTTAATCTCTAGACTTGAACTTAGGCCCTATAAAATCCATTTAATCTTCACAAATCCACTTAATCATAACAAATCATTAGATACCTCTGTTAATTCCCTAAATCCATTCTTAATTACTAATATTTCCTCTATATCCTTCATTTAAAACAATATTTTCAGTGCCGCAGGCGAAAATTATTAGAATTTTGAAGTCCAAGTAGGTTAATTTCTTCTATTTTTAGCGCCGCAGGCGAAAATTTTTAAAATTATTAAGGATAAGAAGAATATTTTCCCTTAAAATCAAATAATAATTTAAAATTTATATCGGTCGGTATTATCGGTATTTTAGTTTTGCCGTACCGTAGAACGGTACGGAATACCGAAAAATACCGATACCGATAAATACCGATCAACTTTAAAATTTTACCGTACCGTAATCCGTACCGTATTACCGATACGGAATACCGATAAATACCGAAAAATACGGCCGTAGTACGGTACGGTCCGAGCTCTAGTTGGTATATAAAATTTCCTGAAATATTCATGATTATCTAAAATACCGATAACGATATATATTCTAATGAAATATCTCTGATATTGGCTATAAAAAATATTAATCTTATGACTGATTATAACTACCTTAAATTTTATAAACATTTTTCTAAAATTTTTCCCAGCTAAAGTATAAAATAACAAAGAAGAAGTTGAGAGTTTTGTAGCATATTCCTTCCATTTTAACTCCAATTTTGTTTTTCCAATTGTATGATTATTTATTAATTTATTATTTATATTAGCTGCTTTAATTAAATCAAATAGCAATTCAAGAGGCAAAGGGGAATAATTTTTATTGTTTTTGTATTTTTTGTAATTTTTATTTTGGGAATTTTCCATTTTTATCTGAAAAGTATTTTAAATTATGTGTATTCCATTCATAAATTGTTTCCAAAGGGTAAATATTAAGGCCCGGAATTTCGTACCGTACCGTATTCCGTAACGTACTACCGTATAATACCGATACCGATAAACACCGATGAATTTCAAATTTTTTTAGAATTTTCAATGGACAAGAAGCCTTTTTTACCTTAAAATACAATAAAATTTTGAAAAATTTCATCGGTCGGTTGTATCGGTATTTTAGTTTTTCCGTACCGTATTACAGATACGGAATACCGAAAAATGCCGAAAAATACGGCCGTAGTACGGTACGGTCCGGGCTCTAGTAAATATAAGACATTAATTAAATAAAATACACATTCCGGAAAACAAATATAAATTCTTCAAAAATTAAATAGAATACATTCCGGAAAATAAAGATAAAACATAAAATAATATAAACATTCCGGAAGACACATTTTAATTGTTTTAAAAAACAGATTAACCCAAGAACAGAATATAAAACTTTCCGAAAACAAAATAGAACAACTTCCGGAAATTAAATATAAAATATACAAGTAATAGAATACTTCCGGAAAAACTTAATTTACAGTAAATATATAATATAGATTTTCTGGAAAACATTTAAATTTAACTTCAAAATACAAACTCGAAACTCACTTAAAAATAAATTTTTCAAGAAACAAAATAGAATACTTTACGGAAAAATAAATAGAACATATTCAGGAAAATCGAAAGTTAATATAAATATTCCGGGAAATCAAAAAAGGTAATTATTATAGCAAACAAATAGAGCCAATACACAAATAGGGGCAAAAGCTGGGTTAGGCCAAAAGATTCCAACACAATTGGCCAAGGGTTTAGTACCAACAAATTAATTCAGCAAAAGCTTTTACTTGGATTAGGCCAAAAGATTCCAACGCAGTTGGCCGAGGGATTTGACCACCAAATAAATTAAAACCAAACAAATAGTAAAAAGTTTATTTCACACAATTAAATAGTCCAACAAATAGATTAATGATAAGGCCACAAATAGGAACCAGAGCTATAAAACCAAGAGAAGCAAGCCAAACAGAATGAGCTAATGAGAAAGCTAGCCAACCCAGAAAGAAGCTAATTGGGGGTTGGGGTGGGAGATTATATAGGCCAGAAAAATAGGCGGGTAGACAGAAAAATATTTCGATCATTAAAGGCATAATAGGAACGAGTAAATAAAAATGCACATATTTGAATGATACAAAAGAGTGGAAAATAAAGTTAAGTTTTAGAACAAAAGGACTAAAAATGTAAATAGGTTTTGAATAGATGTTTACAGCAAAAATGGTTTTTAGCCAGGTGAAAGTCCGAAAAAGGAATTTGCAAAAAGTGATGATTAATTTAGAAATAAATTAAAATATATTTATTTTATTTTCCTCATCTTTTGTCGCTTCGCGACAATTATCGGTTATACGCCCACAAACTGAGTGCCGGCCGAATTATAACCGATAAATCTGGAAAGCACTAAATAACTGGACTTATCGTATCATATCTTTTAAATGAATGATCAGAATTGATAAGGTATAAGGTACCGCTTATAAGGTACCGCTTATCGAGGGCTTTCGAATGATAAGATTTATTTGAATTGGATCAAGCTCAAAAAAGTTATTAACAATCAATGTCGGATGCCACTCAGTTTGTGGGCGTATAACCGTCAAGTACCCAAAAAAACTTCAATTAATAAAAACTTTACAAAAAACACAATTAAATGTGTTTCAAAAAAACTTATTGGAGATAGAATAGAACACATTCAGGAATGTAAATATAAGCCTAAAATAATAAAAACTTTCCGGAAAAAATCTTTTTACATATAAATTTTAAATATATTTTTCAGGAATATAAAAACGTAAAAAATTTTTATTATAGTTTCCATAGAATTAAAAATTTATTTAATTTAAAATGATTAAACACAGATATTTATTCTTCGTCTTTGAATGATATTTATATGGGTGGGATTAAATCTCTTAAATATTTGAAAAGTTTGTTATCTCCTCCCATTTACCTATAATTCTTATAAATGTCAACATAAATATTTAAAGGAAAAAATTATTAGACAGGCAAAATTACAAAATTTTTGTTTTTTCCTTAAAGTAAAATTTTAAAAAGTTTTTCGCCTCTTCGCTTCTTTTCATAAAGATTTATTTTTATATTATTTTGCGAGATCAAAAGCATGTAGGAAAAGGAAATTTACTGTATTGAGAAGGAATTTTCATAGTTATTATCAAAAAATATATTTTAAAATTTTTAACAATTGCTCGAGCTAATCCACTATCATTATCCTTAAAAACTCCGAACGATTTTTTAGCATTGTCTCCGACCCGACTCAAGCCCCGAAAAAAGCGGATCCGGTTATCCGGATCCACCAACCCTAAATCTGCTTCCAAACTTTCGGCGTTTAACGATACTAGGTTCCTTGACAATCTGCAATATATAGAATAAAGAAAAGAATAAAAGAACTTTTTTTCAGATCAGAACTAAGAACTGCCTTTCAAAAAATGGGGCATGATTTAGATGATAAAGAGATAAAAGCAATTTATTTACAAGTTGATACTAATAAAGATGGAAAAATTAATTTTATTGGTGAAAATTAAAAAAATATTTTTAACATTTATTTAATTTTAGAATTTACTGAAATGATGACAAGAAGGAAATAATAAATATTAATTATTAAATATAAGTTTTGTGCCTTTTAATTTCAATAAATAAAATTAACATTTTTCTACCTTTAAATTAATTTTTTTTATTGCACAATTTAAGAGTTTTATTAAATATTCTGAAATACCTAAATAGAACAATCACACTTAAATAAATTCCTCAAAAAATTTTTATTGAATAATGTATTTAGTTTTTTTCCAATTTTTTAAGTAAAGTAAAAACACAGTAAATACCTATGTATATTTAAAACAAAATTTATCAGAATTCGAGTTTCAAAAATGTTTTTAAATAGTTAAAGCCTCTTATAAATTAAATATTAAATAATATTTATTAATATCACTCTCCACAGATATTCAAGCTTGTAGGGCAACAACTTGGCACCAAATCTCTTTAACAACAACATTACAATATCCATCCCCTGCAGCGCTAAATATCGGCATTTCTTTGATTTTATTTTCTTCTTTATTGTTGTCAATTGCTTTTGAAGTTTTATCACAAGTTGTGATAAATTTAGTGCCGGGAAAATGGGAAAACAAAGCAGTTTGAATTGAATTAATGGATGTCGTTGGATTGTTTGGAAGGATTGCCTAGAAATTGAAAATAAATTTTAAGAAATATTTATTTTTAAAAAATATTTACTAAAAGTTTTAGTGCTTAAGAAAAGAGAAACCAAAAACGGGAAAACAAATATTACTGTATTTCTATTTATTTTATATTTAAAAAATTTTTTTATTGAATTTTAATTAGCTTTATCTTTTTTTCCCGCACTTTAACACATGCTATTTAACTCGCGACTTTACACATGTGAATTTACTCGTGATTATAGCTTTAATAAATAGCTTTAAAATATATTTTTAGAAAAATATATTTCTTTGTCCGCTTGTGATTGTCAATCGACGATAAGTGCGTTTGAAGTTGATTATTGTAAAAAGTATATTAGAGTTTATATTTCAAAATTTATTACATTTGAGTCTCCTTTCCTTTACTTTAATTAACACTAAATGTTTCCATAAAGTTTAAACTCCCTAATATATTTTAAATGATCAAAAAATAGCTGATTTTTTAATTATTAAAAAATCCTTTACTATAAATTTAGGGGAACCCAATATATATTTTGGAAATACCAAATATTTAATATTTTCTTATAAGAAAAAGCAACTTTTTCCATAATTAAACTCCATTCAGTTTGAGGACAAGGGAGTTCCACTCCTTTAAAATGAGGTTGGATTACCTAAAAAATATTTATTTATTATTAAAATTAAGTTAGTTATTAAATTAATTTTAAATTAAAAATAATCAAATAAATTTACTTCACGTTTCCTTCTCCCACAACATCCACCACCCCCACCCCCACATCCATAACCTCCTCCGCCCCCACCTCCACAAACACAAACAGGAGGTGCTGATTGGGGAACAGGAAATCCACATCCATTATTGGGTTCAAAATATGTAAACAAATGAATAATAATTAGTAAAATAAAAATTAATTTATTATTGAAGATTTTCATTGTTTTGAAGAAATTAAAATTAATTTATATATTTATTTTAATTAAATTTATAAAATTTAATTTAATTATTCTTTTAACTATCGAAAAAAATAAAAGTCGTAAAAGATTCACTTTCTATCCTAAACTTTAAAAATATCTAAAACTGGAAGGCTAATAATAAATAATTATAACTTTAACCTTTATATACACACAAAATGTTTTAGAAAAGGTGAAAATTATTTTAGAAAAATATTCCTCCCATTTTTATTAAAATACCAGATTTAATTCATTATTATAAGATTAATAACAATAAATAATTACAAAAAAAGGAGGAATAATAAATAAAAGAAACAGGAAAATAAAAGAAAATAAGGGGCTAACTTGACCTAGCACATTCTTCAAAAAAGTAGCTTCTTTACATATTTTAATTAGAATTTCAACTTAACCTTTTTTATGTTAATATTAGTAGTACCTTTTATTTTTTTAAATATAAAAAAGAAAACTTGTTTCAGTAAGTGAAAATTATTTTTAATTAATAAAATAATTTATAGAAAAAATATATTTTTTTTAAATTGTTAAAATAGGTATATACTTATATGTATATTATTTGTTAGAAAAAAAGAATTTAGTAAAAAAGTAGTACCAAATTATAATAATTAAAAAGTGGATATACAAAAAAGAAACAAAAGTTATTTTAATATAAATATTTCTCTTACAATTAAAATAATAAAATCTGTTTTCGTTTGTAAATAAGCGAAGAAACTGGATTTACAAACAAAGACTATTTGGTATTGAATTC
Source organism: Meloidogyne enterolobii (assembly GCA_963681835.1). NCBI lineage: Eukaryota > Metazoa > Nematoda > Chromadorea > Rhabditida > Meloidogynidae > Meloidogyne > Meloidogyne enterolobii. The sequence continues at coordinate 1,641,432 of CAVMJV010000044.1, forward strand.
AAGTTAAAATAAGATATTTAGTCAAAGAAAATCTCAATTTATTTGATAAAATATAATGAATGAACATAAAAATAAATAAGAATTTTTGTTTGTCTAAGCCCATCAAGAAGTATTTTAAACCAAATATATGACAATTTATAAACTATAGAATACTGTTTTTCGATAGAATATATTTATTTGATAAAAATAAATATTTCTCCGAACAATTTAAGTTAAAACTTTTTATTGGCTAAAAAACTTTTTTGAATTAAATTAAAAAATTATTTAAAAATTCTTTTTGTCTTTTTTAAACATAAATTTAAATTTCTAATCAATTAATATTATATTTTCAAGCCCTTCTCCCCTTGACAAAATTTGTCAATATTTAATTTAAATTTTTTTACGCCCGCGCTTATCTCCCTCTCAATGCCCTTCTCCCCCCCCCCCCTCCTTGACAAAATTTGGCAATATTTAATTTAACTTTTTTTACGCCCGCACTCTCAATGCCCTTCTCCCTCCCTTCTCCCCTTGACAAAATTTGTCAATATTTAATTTAAATTTTTTTACGCCCGCACTCTCAATGCCCTCCTCCCTCCCCTCCACTCCCCCCCCCCCCTCCTTGACAAAATTTGGCAATATTTAATTTCAATTTTTTACGCCCGCACTTATCCTCCTCTAAACGTCCTCCTCGCTCCCCTCTCCTCCCTCCCCCCTCTTGACAAAATTTGGCAATATTTAATTTAAATTTTTTTATGCCCGCGCTTTTTATCCCCCCGCCCACTTATCCCCACGCCCACAGTTTGTAATTGTATCTTATAAACCTGCGATTTACTCTTAAATAATCATTTAAATAATTTAAAATATTAAAAACTTTAATTAATAAATAAATTTAATTATTCTTTTCTCTTTTAAATAAATACATAAACAAATATATAATAGAAAATGTCTAAAATATTTAAAAAACTATAGAATTTAAAATTTTTTGACTATCACTAAAATTTTTATTTAACAGTCCTAAACTATTTTTGGTTCCAGGAAATCAAAAAGCAATCGGGCCATTGAATTCACTTAGTCATGTTTTAGTTTGTAATTGTCCAATGCTTAATTTTTGTGGGATTGTTTTCTTCTAATTCATTAATTTTAGCCAAGTTTTTTTATAAATTTTACATTATTAATAAAATTTAATATTTTTTTATTTTTTAAATATTTAGTAATAAATATTTAAAATATTTGAAATCAGAAATTCTAAAATAAAAAAAACTTCTCAAAAAATTGTAGCCTTTTAAGTTATAAATAATATAAAACAAAAATAATATCTAGAAATAAATACCTACAGTTTGTAACATAATTATAGGAACATCGATATTTTTTACTCATAACCTACCTATTTAATCTATTTACTTCCAATTTTTGTTTTTAGATGAAACGAAAGAAATCATTCCTGATATTTTTTCTGTTTTATTTGTTTACTTCTCTGATACAAAATGGAAATTCAAAAAATTCAAAATCAGGTTCAGGCCGAAAAAGTTTTGGGCGAAATAGTTCAAAAATTAGTTCAATCTCTGGAGAATCAACCCCAAATTATGACCATTTTGAATATGGAAGTGACAAAATTGTTGCTGAAGAATATGTTCAGAAATTGGTCGGGACTAACCAATATTTCTTGCCTGAGCCGATTGATGCTGATATTTTCTGCTACGAAGATATAAATGAAGATAAATCAATGAAAAAACAAAACGACGAAAAAGAAGCAGTTGGAGAAGAAAGAGCTGGAGAAGCAGAAGTTGGAGAAGAAGCAGTTGGAGAAGCTAGTGAAGCTCCAAAAGATTTAAAAGGATGTAAATTTATAACATCAAAAGATAGAACTGTAGCAAAAATGTTCGAATATATTTATTTAAAAATTGATAAAGTTGGGGTTCGAAAGAAACTTGAGAAAGTGCTTTTTCCTGCCGATAAATGTAATATAGGCTTCCCATTACCGAAAAATATTTTTGGGAAATCATTTTTGCTTGATTCGGCATTGACATTTTCTGAAGAAGGTTTGGAAGAATTGGTACATGGAGAGGAGAAAATGGTCTATGTTAAACCAGAGAGCGAGGAAGGGGAGGGAGAAGAAGAAATTGAAGATAAAGAAGAAGAAGAAGATGATGATGATGAGGGGGATGTTCGTTTGAGTACTTTAATTTTATTAGAAGTTATTTACAAAGGAAGTAAAGGTTTGGGTGGCAAAGATATATTTTTGGATTGGGAGAAAATCCCAGAAAAGGAATATAAATATGAGAAAGGGAAAAGACAAAGAATGAAAAAGACCGCTAAAAAATTTTCCAAAGAAGTGCGAAATTATTGAGAAAAGCTGTCGAAAAAGCACAGAAAAAAGTGGAAGACATGAAAAAAGTGGAAGCCAAGAAAAAAGAAAGCCGATTTAGTTATAATCCAATAAATCTTTTTGCAAAAACAAAAAAATCACCTGCGAATTCTATGCCAAAGGAAGTGGAACTAGAAGAGGAAAAAAAGGAGTCACCACTTTTGTCGAAAAGAGATGAAAGAGATTCACTTCAACAAGCATCGACACAAGTAAATACGATTCTCGTATTTTAAAAATGATTATTTAAATATACAACTTTTAAATTTGATTAAATTGAAATTAAAATTTGACTAAATTAAAATCTTAAAACAAAGGCGCCATCATATCCCAATAAATAGAAAAAGGTTATGAAGTAAAAGACATTCCATTCTATTTTTCAAGAAAGTCTAAATTTTTGCCGACTCCCCATCTCCTCACGTAAAAAAATAAAAATTTTACGTATAAAATAGAAAATTAAAATGAGTATTACTACCTATTTAGAGCCAAGAAGTAGAGGATGAGGATTTAGTTAGTATAAATATTGATGCTATTCAACAAATGGAAGAAGCTGGACATTTAAAATTAAATGATAAATTAGAATATGAACTCAATGAAAAAGTTAATTCAATTACAAAGTCGTTTACTGATCAATTAGATGAATTAGAGACTTTAAAAGAAAAAGAAGATAAAATAAAAGAATGGAATAAAATGTTGAATGATTGGGAAGAAAAAGCAAGGGCAATGTTTGCTGAGAAAATTAAAGTAGAAAAAGATGAAGAAAATCATAAAATGATGACTGAACAAAAAGTTCATCCATTTAAATTCCTCCAAGTAAGAAAGTTTAATTTTATATAAATAATCCGAAACTTCGACCCTCCCAGTTAATTAATAACTTGATTGTATTCTCCAGCATTTTTATGCTACTCTTTATCCCCATGCAGAGTTAAATCAGAATTCCGATTTTCGACAGTTCCTATTTCCGGCACCTTCATCAGTTGCGATTCACCTCTGATCGGAACTGAGCAAAGTTTATTGATATAAAATAGGGTTGTTGGCGACAGGTTAAAAACCGGTACCCTCGGTTTTCAGTTTTGGCCGGTTTACGACCTCCGGTTTTCGGTTTCGGTTCGGTTCGGTTAAACGACCGCCAACAACCCTAATATAAAACTAAAACTCATTTCCTGTAGTATAGCACTAATTTTTACATAAATACTCCTGTTTTGAAATTATAAATTTAAATTTAGGAAATTAGTTTTGGTGTAAGTGTTAAACCATCAAACAAACGTTTCAAAAAAATAAGTGGAGAAGAATATGAAGAAATGATAGAATTCTTTAAAAACCCGGAAGAATTTATTATTCCTCAAACGGAAAATAGTGGAAAAAACATAAAAGAAAATAAATGGAAGAGAAAATTGAGTGGAAGAATTATGAGATTTATATTTAGGGAAATGTTAAAAATGGAAAAGGAACTGAAAAAGGAAAAGGGAAAAGAAGAAAATAATGAAGAAAATTCTTTAGAAGATGTTTATTTGAATGATTTGTTAAATGAAGAGTTTAAATGGCTAAATTTGGGAATTAAAAATGAGATTTGGGAATGGATTTTGAAATTAACAAAAAAGGGAAAGATAAAAGTTGAGAAATATAGAAAATTCGATGTAAATGTTTTAAAAGCTATTAGAAGTGATTTATTGGCAATTGATGAAGAAATTAAAAATTGTTATGGATTAAAGGGTCCTCTACTAAAAGTATTACGATATGAGGGTATAGATGACCCTATACATCAGGAATTTCGCGGAAGGTTTGTTCTTTAATTTATTATTTTTTTAATAATTTGATAAGGAGTTGCCCAACTAGGTGTTGACTCTCAATATACATATATACTACTATTTTATTTAAGTATTTTTTTAATTTTTAAATTTTAAGAATTGGCGCGCAAATAATCGGATCAGTTTACAATGCTAAACAATTAACTATGGATATTTTGAACGGGTTGTTATGGAGTTTAGGCGGTGCTGGTACAATTGCACTAATTTTAGACCTCGGTCTTTGGCCTTTATGTATTTTTCTAATTTCATTATCTGGATGTCCTCTCTGTGCTCATATTATTGGGATATTTCTTTATTCGCTGACTCCTCTGGCGGCTGAAACATTTGATTCTCTTGTGATTAAACGCCTTTTAATCTCACTTGATGGAGGCAAATTTTTCCCTTCTACGCTGGACAAATTTCTTGATGATTTGAAGGGTGCTTTCAAAGCGGGTACGATTGCTTCTGGCGGTTCTTTAATGAACAATGCATTAGCAATGGAAAAGATTGGGAAAGCATTGGGGATGTCAGCGATAGGACCAAATTTGCCTACGAATATAGTTTGTTTTTAAAACATTTTTTTAAAACAAATCTTTCTTTAATGATAATCAAAGTCACACATATCCATAGAAAATTTTTAGAAATATCAGTTCTTTTAAAGTTATTGTCAAGATATAACCGATAAATTTGTCTAATTAGTCGTTATAAAATATTCAATATATACCAAAATTTAATTGGTATATGCAGAATAATTTCTAAAATTTATATAGGTAGCTACAGCTACATCTGGCGCAATGGTACCTTTAGAATTCCATGAATGGCGTGACCTTCAACGTGCCGCACTTTACAAATTATATGACCAAAAATTTTTGCCAAAACCAAATGGTGATACACTCGTTGTTGAATGGAGGGAAAAATCAAAAAAGAAAAGGGAAAAATTTTGGCATAAAATTACTTTTCGCTCCTTTGCTCCAAAAAAGCCAGAAACATCTCCGGTTATTACAAATGAAGAAAGAAACTTAGCTTTCCGTGAACATATTAAAGAAAAAATTGAAGCATCAATGGATATTCAGAAAAAATCTTCAATGGCAATTAATTCAATGGGAATTGGGTCTTTATTAAGTCAAATTGTTTTAATTACTTTCTTTTTTCCATCACTATATGGAATGCCAATAGTAATTCTGAAGATTGCTTTAATTATAATTAACACGCCGACAGAAATCTGTTCATTTGTTGCTACCATTGTTTCGGCGAATAGTCTTGGAAATGAATATATTGAAAAGTGGTGGAGTACGGACACAATGAAAAATAAGCAAATGGTAAGATATTTTTCTGAAAGATTATATTGGAGTTGTTAACTTTAAAAAACTGATAATGTTATCCTTATCTGATCACATTATCTTAAATTTAAATAAAGTTAGGACATAAACTAGGTGTGCAGTTACTTTTGGGCACCCTGTATGTGTATTTAAAACAGGGTTAAATTTAACACTGTTAAATTTAACATATTTAACCTTTCTACTAATAACAAATACAAGAAAGTACTACTTAATATGCTCGTTTTTTTGCCACGACTTCATAACATTTATATTTTGCTCATAGTTGTAATATGTATTATCAATATTTTTCGGTCTCAGTTTTTAAAATTCTTTGTTTTTGACACTAAGTACAACTGCGAGGAACTAAAAACGTAGAACTTTTTAGGTGTCACAATTAGGTGTCACAATTTTTAGGTGTCAATTAGAAATAATAAGATTTACATATTTGCTAAAATAAGCATTTAACTATGTTTTAATATTTTTTATTAAAAGGTTCGCCTTATAATTGACCGAACAATAAAACAAATGGACCATCCAAATAAAGAATTTCAAGAAATTAAAGAAAAAGAAGTTTATGAAATATATCATCCAAAAGGACAAATTTTGTATAGATATGGCAAAGGGATAACTAAATTTATGATTGTTTTCTTTAAATTTATGACAAAACCGTCATTATTTAAACAAATTAATTTAAGTAAATTAGCCCTTCCTTTCTTTAAAGAAGATGATTATCGTGAAGATTTAACATTTAAAATGTCTTATTTGAAGGGACCTTTGGAAAAAATGTTAAAAATGCCAGGAATTGATGAAGAAAAATTCAATGGATTTATAAATGAAATTGGTTAGTTTTTACGGGATTATTCAAATTATGAGAAGACTAAAAGATATACCGTATTTACTCTAATTAAATTCCCCATCTAGTAGAATGCCTCTTTAGAGGATGATTGAAAAATAAAATGCCCGGGCATTCTATTAGATGAAATACGGTATATTTATTTTAAAAATTATTTTTGGATTTTAATAAAATTTTTATATGTATATTAAGTAATTTAAAATATTTTAAGCACCTTTTCATGAAAAACATAAAATGACATTGACAGAAAGTCATCATTTTATTATTATACTAAACGATTGGGAAAATGTTAAGAATATGCCGAAGAATGCCGAAGAACAAACGGATGAAAAATATTTTAAATATTTCGAAAGAAATGTGAAAAATAATAAAAAAATCAACTTTGGCGTTTTTGAAATTTTAAATAAAGTTTGTTGTTAATTTGAAAGAATTATTTTAAAAATTATTTTTAGATTGAAAATACCAAAGAAGATATAAATTTAAATTTACCTAAACTCGAAAAAGCTTTAACCAATTTCGAAACAAATATAAAATACAGAAGTAAATTAATTGAATGTAGTTTATATGCAAAAATTTTACAATTCACTGCTTTGGAGATTGATAATGAAGATGAATTAGATGAAAGTGAAGTGAGAAAGACTGATAAAAGAATTGAAACTGATAATTATTTAATAGAAAAAGATTCAAAAAGAAAGAAAGGTTTTCTTAGAAAAGCAACAGATGCAATGTTGGGAGAGAAAAAACAAGATTTAGATAAAATAGATATTAAATATAAATTACGAAAGGAATTTTTGTTAAAATTAGAAGAAAATTTAGAAAAATCACAAGAAGGAGAAGGTTTGTTTAAAAGAGTTTTTGTGTTTATTTTCTGATAAAAATTTTTTGGCAGTCTTATATAGGCTAAATTTCATAAATATTTTTTTTTCTAAATTCATAAATATTTAAATTAATTTTAAAAATCAGAAAAAAATTGTTTTTATCAATGTTTTTTAAAAATATTTTTAATTTTCAGTGAATTTGAATATTGAAAAACGTGCCCCAGATTTTTTGTTTAAAGTAATTAATGATTTCAAAACTGAATGTAAATTTGGAGAATCAACAAAAAATATTCTTCGATATATCTCCCGTCATCTAAATTTTGTTAAAAATGAAACTAAAAAAGAGATTATAAAATCCTTAAATGAAAAAATAACAAAACAAAAAGAGAAAGTAGAAAAACATTTTGAGGATAAATTGAAAAAAGAAATAAATAAACCTTTAACAGAGGATGATGCATTTGAAAGAAAAAAATGGGAAAGAGTTTCTGATTTATTTAATAAAAGATTAAATTTAAAAAAATATTTGGGGAGAATGGCTAAAAGAACAAGGAAATTTATAAAAAATTTAAAAAATATCCAAAATGAATTGGATAATAAAAATATACTTTTAAAAGATTTGAAGAAATTAAAAAAGTTGAAAAAATTGGATAAAATAAAGAAAATGTTGGGGGAATTTAAAAAAGAAGTATGTTCACTATAATTTTAAATATTATTTTAATTATAATTTAGGTGAAAGAAGAAGACAAAGCCTATCGTGAACGTTTTATCTCAAAATTCGAATTTCTTGAGAAAAATTGGAAAGAATTGGTGAAATCAAATAAACAATTAAAAAATTTGGAGAAAGATGGTTATTTGATTATTGGTTATTGTTTGGCAAAAAGATTTCAAGTTATTTTTAACGAGGAGGGGCAGGCAAAGACAAAATTTTATAAGGAAACAGATTCACATTTATTTAAATATGCAAGTGAAATTAATCAAATTTTGGGAAATAAAAGAGTGAATTTGGAGTAAGTTTTAATTATAATACATGTTTTAATCGACTCTTTGGGGGTTTTTTAATAAAATAATTTTAAATATATGGCTAAACACTATTTTTGGGCACAATCGGTTATTAATCGGTACTTTTTTCGTTTCCGGTTAATCTCCAAAAAGCCAAAAACATCGGGTAAACGTTCCGGTTCGGCTACCTGTCTTTGTTTACCCCTATAGACACTAATAGATATTGAAAATTCATATATTCTTAAAAAGTATTAATTTTGTGAATAATTTAAAATGTATTTACATACTATCTACATATGTATATTCATTTCATTTTCAGATTTTATAAAAAAATAGAAAATAATTTAAAAGAAAAAATCCTAAACACACTTAGAATTCAAGAAGAAGAGTTGGAGGAAATTGTATCTAATGTTTGTGGCATTGATAAAGATCATGTACAATTTGAGCACCCAGAAGAGTGGAATTTACAAATTTGTAATTATTTTAATAAAATTATAAATTTAATAATATAGGTAATAGGGAATTCTATAGTAAAGTTAAAATATCTGGTGAAAATTTGTAGGTGAAGAGATATGTAAAAGGATTTGATAGAATCTAACCTAAAAAATAAAAAGGGAACGGGACTTTCTATAATAAAGTAAGAAGATCCTTAAAAGGCGGGGCAATATTGTATTTCTGGAACATAATAACTAGTTAAATTTTGACGGTTAGGAATGTTTAAAAACACCTAAAAAATACTATAATTCATTTTCCTCTTAAAAAGCCAAAACAATTCTTGATGATGATTTCCACCTCGCGGATATGAAATTCATTGGCGTTGAAGAAAATGATTTTAAATATTTGAATTTGGCAAATGACGAATGGTTTGATTTCAAAAAAGCAGCATGTAAGGAATTAAATAAATAAATAAATATTTAATTTTCTTTAATTTTAAGTGGATTTATTTAATTTAAATAAATTAACATTTACCGAAGTACATACAATTATTTCTTCTTTACATGGAATATTAAAGAAGAAAGAAACAACAATAAAAATAAAAGAATTAAAAGAACAATTACAAAATGTGAAAACAATTTATTGGAAAGCAAAATCGGAAATTGAAAAGGTTGGTAAAGTTTAGAAAGTATTTTTTAAGAAAATGGAGGGGAATTATCAAGTATATTATACCTTAATTTACATTGTTAATAATATATTTTTTTGTAATTAATGAAACACATAATCTGTCTAGTCAGCATATTTAATTTTCCTTTTCTAAAAATAATATATATTTGTATTAATTTACTTAAAAATCTTTTAAAATTTAATAATTTTTTATTTATTACAGTTAAAAATAATTAAAAATGCCCAACAAAAATTAATTGTTAAAAAAGAATTGTCTCGAATTGAAACGTCAATTAAATTAAAAACTAAATTAAATGAATGTTTGTTGTCTGTTTATGTTTTGAAATTTGTTGTTTTACAAGAAAATCGAGAAAATGATTTGTTAGAGGAAGAAGGAGCAGAAAAAGAGGTAGAAAATGATAAAAATAGAGGAGAATCTGGAAAAGTTTTGAATGAAAAATTCTTTTTAAATTTTAAAAATAAATGTGAAAATACAGAAAAAATTGAAAAAATGGGGAATTCGAAAAAATTAAATTTGGAAAATTTAATCGAAAAAATAAATGAATATGAAAACAAATTAAAAGATAAAATTAAAAATTTGGAGAAGAAAAATGATTTAATTGTTATTTTAAATAAAAATAATTCGGAATTTGAAAACAAAATGGAAGAAAAAATTAAAGAATATGTTGATAGATTAATGAGTAAATTGCTATTTTTAATTGATAATTATGAAAAAATACAAAGAAAAAAAGAAAAAGAAATTGGTGAAAGTAGTCAACGAGGAATTGAAGTAAATTTAGATTTTAAATTTTGTTTAGTCTTGTATAGGGAAAGAAAACAAAAATTTTAGAAAAAAAAATATTCACGGATTTTAAGATTAAATACAAAAAAATATTTTTTAAATAATTAATTTCTAATAATTTCAAATAAAGGAAAGTGTAATCATCAACGAGACAATAAATACTTCAAGTTTATCAGCAATTCTTTATTGTTTAACAAATAAATTTTTGGAAATGTTTAATGAAGATGGAGTTGTTAATATGGATATTTTATTACAAAATATTTCAAACACAAATCTGATGGAATATGGACTGGAAATGAGTGGAAAATTGGGAAAGAAGAGAGTTGATAAAATGTAAAAATTAATTTAAAATAAATTATAGACATTATTTAACACTAAACATTATCAACATAATTTTAAAAAAATATCTATAACTTGATCGGTTTTATCAAGTTTTTTTTTTCAAAAATGGGTGTCAAGAAATTACACATTTTTAATTCAAAATTTGTGCCTTTATGAAGAATTTTTATTCTTTTAAATTCCTTATTATTAGAAACATTTAAGAGTAATTTTCAGGGAATTTTCAATATTTTGTTTTAATATCTTAATACTTCCACAATAATAAAAATTTTTCTCTAAATTAAATTTAGGTATTATAAACATGTTCTCGACATTTATTCGGGCATTTATTTGAAATTCAAAACTAAAGAGGATTTTGAAAATGAGTTAAAAAATAATTCAAATAATTATTGTTATATTGACAAGAATATTTTGGATTTTGAGAGAACTGAGGAGTGGGCAGTTAATTATTGTAAGTAATTTACATATTTAATTTTTAAAATAAAAATATTTTTAATTTAAAAAAAGATGATGAAATTGGAATGCAAAAAGACGGTTTTCGGTTGGCATATTTAGAAGGGATTGACATTAATGAAAATAAAATGATAACTAGCAAACAAAAAGAGGAAATTTTTGAGGAAATCTGTAAGTAAAATATTTAAAGAAATTAATTTGAAAAAAAATATTTTCGATTAAATTAATTAATATTTTTTATATAAAATTTAATTTATCTATGTATAATTAAGTAAGCAATTCTAAACTTCACAAAGTCACATTCACTGAAGCACACAAATTAATTGAATCAAAAATCAAAAGTAAAATTTTGACAGAAACAATTCAATCAGGATTAGAACATCCAACGGAAATTGAAAGTTTAGGGAATAATGAAAATATAAATCAACAAGAAAAACAACTAAAGAATTATTCTGAAACAATTGGATTTGAATTAGATAAAGTAAAGTTTATTTAAATATTGGGATTAAATAATTGTTTTTTGAAACTGGGATAACGTGGAAATATGACTATAATATACAAGACTATAAAAATGAGGCGACTGAATAATGAAAAGTTGCCACAATGGACAGACTCAGACCGAAGGGTCCAAGTCAGGCATAGGATATTTGGCCCGAAAGTAACTTATCTGGCCCAATTCAATAAAAAGCAGGCCCGAAAATGACATACGGCCCAGTTATAAATTTTCAACCGCAAAAATCTTATACTTAACACAAGCGTCCGTCCCTATACAACGATGGTAGTATGAATCTTATAAACTTTTAATAAAATTTATTCCTTACTCAGTTCTCTATTTTATCATATTTATTCTATATCCGTAAAATATTCTTGATTGAAGTTATGTAAATAAATACTTCACTCCGAAGTCATACCTCACCTAGAACCCAATAAAATAAACCCATAAATTATTCTCACTAGTTATAATATCAAAACCATTTATAATTTTTTTAAAAAATTTAAATAAAAATAATTTTTAGATCAAAGAAATATTTGAAAAACAAAATGAAGAAAAGAAAATGGAAAATATTAAAAGATTGACAAAAGATTTGAGACATATTAATTTTGAATACTTTCAACAGTTTGAATGGAATATTAAATTAAAAACCGAATGTCAAAAATGTTTAGATTTTATTGTTTTGTCTAAAACATCATTAAACCCAAATTTTGTTTCAAATGAAAAGTCTTTTAAAGAGAAATGTAAATTTATAATTGAAAATCTACAGAGTAATTTAGTAAACGGTTTAAAATTAAATAAATATTCGGACGAAGCCAAACAAATTGAGGAGATATTTAAATTATTAAAAAAAGTTAAAGAGCTTTTAAATCAAAAAATTACAAAAACAAATTTAAACAAATTATTCGAAAATTTGAATGAAGCAATTAATTTAATTGATAATACAAATCCAATGATTGCTTATTTTAAAGAATTAAAGGAAATTGAGGAACTTGCAAAGTTTAGGGCTGCACGTATTTTACAGTTTTGGAAAGAGTCTAGAAAAGTCAAGTTTAATGAAAAAGAAAATATACGACAAAACGAGATTCTTGATGAAATGAGGGAATTAATTAAGAATATTAAAGAATTTGATGAACGATTGGAAAATAAATATAAATTTTTGGTGGAAAATTGGAAAAAATTATTTTTCGAAGAGGAAAAGGAAAAAAATATTTTTTATAAACAAATATTGCCTGAAAGTGAGGCAATTAAAAAGAAATTTGAAAATTCTGGTGATCTATTTGTTGGATATTGTTTAACTAAAAGAATTGAAAATTCATTCAATAAAGATGGAACTGTGAAGATTTCTGATTTTTTGAGTAATGGAGTTGGACAGGAATATGGATTGGAATTGAATGAAGTTTTGGGGCAGAAACGTATTGATATCGGGTAAATTAAATATTAAATCACATTCGAGATTTGCCCTTCTCCAAAGAAAAAAAATAAAAAAACGGAAGCATAATAATAGATTGAAAGAAGTTTTGGGGCGGTATAGAGCGGCATCACTATTGGTGAAGAGGATTCACCAATATGTAGTGATTTGGAAATAAGTCTTATTAAATTTTAGTCTAGTCACACATTCTCCAATCATTTATTTTATTAGTAACTTTATTATTTTTTTTAGACAATACGAGAATTTACAAATACAAATTAAAGAAAAGTTAATTAATGTTTGTAAGGAAATTGGGGAAGAAAATTTGAAAAATAAATGTGAATTATTCATAGAATATCAATTACGAAATTGGCATTCTTTTTGTTCTATTGATACAGAACATTTACGTTTTGAACGTTTTGAGGAAATGGATGTTGTTCGAAATGAGGAAAATTTTGATGATGCGAAGGGAGATGGACCCTCTTTTAAGTCTATAGAAAATGAAGATTCTATTGAAGAACTTGACGATTGAGGTAGAAGAATTTAAAAAGTTGAGAGGAAAGGTTTAAAATTTATTTTAAATGTTTTTTTATTTTTTGGGTTTAAAAATTATTTTTTGGGTTTAAAAGTATTTTTTGGGTTTTAAAAGATTTGTACAAATGTAGTATGTAATTAATTTTTTTTGAAAACTACGAAATTTTCTGAACTAAATCTTTTTTGAAATTGAAGGGTTTTAAAGTTACCTAAAAATTCACCCTTATTCTGATTTCGACCTTTGATAGATGGCTAAATTCTATTTTGGAGAAAAACAATTTTATTTTAGTATTTTCAGTAAAATTAATTACATTTATTTTATTTAAAAAGAATTTTTGTTTCTTTTTAATAGAAACATTTTTTAAATTTTTATTTAAAAGCCTGATATACCTTTAAGTAAATGTGATATATTATCACAATTTCCTTTTTAAATTATTTATTTATATATCACAGTACTCGACCAAAAATTTTTTTATATTTTAACAAAATTAATTTTCATTAAATTTGTATTTTTATTTAAAAAATACCCAAAAAAATATCGAGTACTGTTCAATTACCTCCCTACAACTGATTACAAAGTATATCTCCCAATTATTCATTAATGCTAAAAGTATATTAAGAGTTTTCTTTAAATTTTTGATAACTAATTTCTGATTACTTTTAGCATTAATTTTAAACATTATTTACTAAAAATGTAGTTTAGATTGTCACATTATTATAAAATGTTTGACTTTTTGATTAATGTTTGAGTTTTTATTTTTTGAATCAGATACGTCATTTAATTTAGAGAATTATTCTTAAAAATTCTCGATTCGTGAAATTAATTTTTGTTGTGTCCGCACTTGCAGAAAGAATATAAATGAAAATAAAATAACCAAATAAATAACCAATCGGTTAGGCCCTTTCCGTGATGGTTCAATTCCATCTCCCATCCAATAAATTTTTCCACAGCATGAACATTATATACAATAATTTCTAAGAACCAAAAATTGGTGGGAGAAAATCTCCACCATTAAAATTTAAGTTTTAAACAATTTTATCAATATAAATTATTTATATAAAACAATATTTTTTATATAATTTAAAAAACCCTAACAATTTTTATTTTTAAAAACAAATTAAATATATAAATTCCTTTTAAAGTTCTACTGTTGGAGGATTTCTTAATCTTCTAAAAAAATAAAAAATATTTTAAAAAATTAAAAAAAAACATTTTCTTACATAAAAGTTCCACCAAAAGAATTTTGTAATTTCCGTCTAAAAAGACGTACTTGTGTATCAACATCGGGCACTCTCAAAGAATAAATTAACGGATTTAAAAAAGATTTTAACAATATAAAAGCCAATTGAAGACAAGAAAGTAAAAATATTGCCCGAAAACTTTTTCTGTCCAAAAGAACTCCACAATCCTCACAAGTTAACGCAAATAATATTGCTGCTGGTGCCCAACCAAGAAAAAAACTTGCACAAATTAAAATGGCCGTTACTGTAGTTCGCATTTCTCGACGATTTTTTTCCAAAGAACTTTTTCTATAAAAATTTTAAATTATTAAAAATTAAATAAAATATTTATATTTAATTACCTCTGTCCATAAATTGATTCATTCTTGTTGCTAAATCGTTTACGGTTAGCACGTAATTTGACTAACTAAAGAATTTAAAAAAATTATTTTTAAATTTAATTTTAAATTACCAAGCAAATATAAAAAGAAGTTATCAACAAAAATATAGCAACAAGTAAAAATGAAACAAAAAGCCGAAATAAACGAGAATGATAAAAATCAACATGTTGACAATTCCAATAGCCTTGTCCTTTAATTCCCAGAGATAAAAACAATAAAACAGAAAAAGGAGCAATCCAAGCTATTAAACAAGCAAAAAGTGCCCTTCTATCTTGTCCTGCTGATCGAGGTGTTTGAGGGCGGGCAATACCAACAAAGTGGTGAAGAGCAATTAAAAGTAGGTGTAATGTTGCTGAAATCATTCCTCCGGTACGTAAAAGCTGAAGAAAAATGTTTGTTAAAAAAGATGGTTATAAAAAAATTTTGAAAGGACTAAATAAGAATTGTTCAGTCATTGCCCGCATTTCCTCTAATAATTATTTGAATCAACCTGACATTGGGAATTAGTCAAAAGTTAACAAGGATTAAATATCAATATTATACTAACTCTTAGATTCTGTTATTAGTAAATTGCTGTATTACCTCTAAGGTAAGAGAAATACAAGGATTTACATCTGCTTCAAGCACAATAGGCATATAAGAATTATAAAGTAAAGAAAGTGAAACAACAATACTTGTCCTAAAAATTAAATAAAATTCTTTAAAAAACTTTAAAGAGAGAGACATACCAAATATCAGAAAAAGTTAATGAAAGTATTAAAACAACAGTAGCAGTTCTAATAACTTTTGCAGATCTTAAAGCCGCAATAACTACTAAATTGGCAAGAATAGCAAGTATAGATGCTGTTAAAAACATTGGAATAACGATTTTGTACATCTGAAATTAATTAAATTTTTATTTATTTTTTAATAAATTAATTTAAAATTAGCAAATTTAACAATAAGACGAATCGAACTCAAAAGTGAAAATTTTATAATTATGATTTTCATTTCTTTTGATAAAAAAGAGCCCGAATCCATCCCAAAAATAAAAAAAAAAGATTGGGAAAATTGATTCAGAAAATTCCCCAAAGATTTTCATTACGCCTTCAATTAACCCCCCCCCCCCCATCACCTTTATAATAAATTTAAAAAAAAACTTTTAATTATTATTTTAAAAATATTTATTTATTCATATACTTACTTCCATTCTAAAAATTCTAGCTTTAATTTCTTCCATAAATTCTTCTCTAAATTTTTGTTCATCCCAACCATTCCACTCAGCTCCATCTAACCATTCTTGCATTTCTGCACTTAAAATTTGTGAAGAATTTTGTAAATTATTAAGCTTAGTAGAATTTGAAGAAATATCCAAATGTGGATTTAAACTATTAATAGTGCTGTTAATATCCATTAAAAGACTAAAAAATTGATTTATAAAAACAATAATTTTTTAAATAATTAATGTCTTAAGGGAATTAAAAACAAAAAAGTCTAAATGTTTGGACAGACAAAAAATGTTATAAAAAGAATGCGGAAGAAAAATTAGAAAATAATTATAAAGTGATGTTTTTATGATTATAAATAATATTAAAATTAAAAACAAACTAGTAAATAAATAATCTTATAAAGTATAGGGCAAGGAGTGATTTTTGATGGCTATAGCTAATAGAGGAGAACAGTGCTGTATTTTGCGCATTTGTTGGCTCCGACTGCAGCTCCGGAGCTAGCTTCCGGAGCCATACACAACACTGGAGATGAACTTTAAGTTTTTAGTTGGAAAATAAATTAAAATATTTTACTATTTTATAAATTTATTTAAAAATTAAGTAAAACAAAAAGATTAGACTCGTGACAAAGAGAGGGAAAATTAAATTGTATTAATTGAAAAAAATATATTATTTAATTTTAAAAAATTTTAAAAATTGAAAAAATATTTAATATTAACATAAATTTATTTATTTAAATTAAATATTTTTAGATTCTAAGGACAAATTCTTACGCCCTCTTAGAAAATTAAATGTACTTTGTTTTACTTTTAGATTTTTTAAATGAAATAATTTATATTCATTTTTATCACCTGTTTAGGCAATTTTTAATAAAAAAATTAATTAACTCAAACATTTCTTTTACTTTTTCTTTAATTCCCCAAATACTTTTTTAATTATTAAATATGTAAATATTTAAATATAATTATTCTAAGAAGAAAATTAAAACGGAAATAAAGAAATAAATTTTTTATATTTTTAAAGTATTGCGTGTATAAAATCGAAAAGTATAAATAAAATAATTTGAAAAAAAAGAGGAGAAGAAAATACATTTTTTATATAAAATTAAGTGCTAAACATTTACGGCAAGTCTGGAGACAAATCCTTTTTTATTTCTAATTTTCAATTATTTATATTAAAAAGAACAAAGAAGAAATAAATTTTTGCAAAAAATATGCATGTATCATTTTAATTCTTAAATTCTTTTTTTATTTTAAAAGTAAATTTTGAAACAATAATGAAAGAGAATATTTGTAATTTATTTAAACACGCATTTAAAATTTTAAAAAATTATCAAGACAAAATATATCCCTTTAAATTTTATTTTACAAAAAAAAATAAAGAAAAAAATTAATTAAAATTTAAAAAAAAATATAAAAAAGAATAAATATAACATAAAAAATGATGTATTTTATTTGTATTTATTTTTTTATGTTGCGTGTTTTAATTGCAAATAAAAGTTTAGAAAAAAAATGTAAGAGAAAGTATGTAGACGAGAAATAATTAATTTTCTCTGGGTTTATGAGAGTAGATAATTTTCTTTGAATTTTTATTTTAAATATTCCCCAAATAGTTTCTTTTACAATTTAAAAAATTAAAGTAGATAAACAAACAAAAACAATTTTAAAAAATAAATACAATTCTTAATTATGTAGGTATAGAAAATCAGAAAAATTTCTATATCCTCGAATATCTGAGGGTGGGGTGGAGGGGTGGGGGATTTTCTATAGCTAATTTCTGGTCAATATGGAAATTAAAGAATTATTTCCTTCAAAAACTTCTTCCTAATTAATTCTAATTTATTTAAAAAAATATCTTTTATGTAAAATACTTGAAAATAGTAAAATATATTTAGTAATTTACATCATTTATTCTCTCAATATTATACCAATAAGCCTTTTATTTATTTGTAATAAATTCAATTTTCAGTTAAGAAAAAAAATTAAATTAAGTAAAGAAATTGAATAAATAATGTTTTTCTCCACCCACCCCCCACCCCCCCCCCCCCCCTCCCTCCTTCCAACAGTAAAATAAAAGGTTAAATATATTTTTTAAATATGTAAATATTTAAATGGTTTTATACATACTATAACCTTTTTAAATTATTCAAGGGTTTTAACAATTGATTCCCTTTGTTTTCTGTTTGCTTCCATTAACTCAAATTACTGCAATCCGCCTACACACGTTTTTGAAAGTTAATTTAATAAAGGAAAAAATTTTTTTTAATTTTATGTAGGTTTTGGAATACACAAACGAATTAAATTTTAAAAAATAAATTTAATTATTAAATGGAGTCAATAATTGAAATAAATTTAGGTAAAAAATAAAAGTTTAAATAATTGAAATTTGTTGGGAATAATTAGAGCTAATAAATAATTGAGAGAATTTTAGTATATATAATAGAAAAAAATTATTTTAATAATATAATTTAAGCAGACTAGTCGACAAAAAAAATAAAATTTGGAAGGATTGGGTAACAAAATAATTCAAAATAAATTTAATAATAATTTTTTAAATAAATTTGAAAATTATTTATAAATTTTTAGTTTAAAGGAAAAAAATAATTAATTAAATATAGGTATTTTTATCAGTTTAAATTAAAGTTTACTTATATGTTTATAAAATTTTAAAGTAATTAATAAAGTACAAAATATTATTTCTTTATATTTTTAAAAAAATGAGAGAAAGAATAATTTTTATTTTATTTTTTAATAGTAAATCTGTAGGATGTCCTCCCACACTTTTTTTATATTTAAAAATTAATGTCTGGACTTTGTCTGGACTTTCTTTTGTTAACAATATAAATATTTAATTTAAAATGATGTCTGGATTAAATAAAAAATATATTTATAATTAAATTGTTTTCTTTAAGTTTAGGGTTTAACATTTACGGTTAGGTGGCTATTTTCACGGGGACGGTGGGTGCTGTGATTTTTGCCACGGAGACGGTGGGGGAATCAAAACTGGTAATTAATTTTTTAAGAAGAATAAGTTAATTGGAAGGTATTAAATGGAAAAATAAATTATAAAAAAATTTCAAAAGAAAAATTTATTTGAATTGAATCTGGAATAAAATTTAATAAAAAGTTAATTTAAAAAATAAGTAATTGAAATTAAAAATATATTTATTTATTTTGTGAGAATAAAAAAAGAATTCTAATTAAAAAATCATATAATTAGGTAAAATACAAATTAAAATAAAATTGTTATTAAATCTGTTAAAATATTTTCTATAAATTATTTTAATAATTATTAAATATAAATTATATATTTAATTAGTCTTGATGTTTGTAAAAAATATTTTGGCTGGTAATTATAAATATTTTTAAAAATAAAAAAATTAAAATTATTTTTTTACTTTTTTATTTTTGATAAAAAATATATTTTTTATTTAAAAATAAAATTAAAATTTCTCGGGATGAAACAAAATTCAAAAAAAAATATTTTTTTAAATTAATTAGTTTTTTAAACATTTTTTACTTCCCGAAAGGTTTCTTATCTTTTATTTTTTTGTTTTTTAAAAGTGCGGCACACAAAGTCAAATGATGAGAAAAAATGCAAATAAAAAATAAGATTATATTTTCTTTTATTTTACTTAAATTAATTCACTAAAAGAGTGTTTTAATAGAAATAAAACAAAAGAAAATTTTTAGAAAAAAAAATAATAAAAACAAAAATTGAAGGTTTGTAGTGAGAAAAAGCTTTATTTTGTTAAAGTCTAAAAGTTTTATTGTTATTGAGAAAAGAAGAAAAAATAAATTTATAGAGAAAAAATATATTATTAAATAAATATGCTGACAATTCTCTAAATAAATAAATATATACTACAGTCAAATTTAAATTTGGAAAAATTATAGACTAAAATAAATAGTAAAATAGCGGAGGTATCGCTTAGGTACTCCTTAAAATATTCACTAGAATGAGTATATAAATTAGCGAGAATATACTATAACAAAATTCAAATGCCAAAATTAGTTCTACTACTTGTATATTTATGTAAAGAAGTAATTTTTAATTTAAAATAAAAAATACTCCCACGGGTTTAAAATTGTTTCTTTAAACTTTGGTTATTTTAAATGCAAATTTGTTAACTAAAAGTTTCAAAAATTTGAAAAAAAAGAATTTCCGGTTATTTAAATAAATATAATTTTAAAACAAAAATATATTTTTGGAATAAAGAGAGAGGGAAAGAAAGTATAGGCAATTTAGTATTTTAAAAGATAACTTTTAAAGGTTACTTAGAAAAAAACTAATTTTAGAAAATATTAGAAAAAATATTTTCTGAAAAAAAAAATTAAAAAAAATTATTAATCAACTTATTTAAGTAATTATTCTTAAATTATTTTTATTTAAGCAGAGTCCTCGCCCCGATAACTTTTAGTGAGAACAACAAGTAAAAGGATTCCCGACATGTGGTTAAACTTTTAGGTATTTTAATTTTTTTAAATTGTTATTTGGTCATTAATGACTGATTTATGGTTTTTATTATTAAATAAACATTTCATAAATCACATATTTTAGAGGAATTTATTTAATAACTATAAGCAGATTAAAAGATTAAAATTACTAAATTTTTGGAAAATTAAAAAATGAACATTTAAACTATTTTGTTATTTATTAATGATCTTTAGAAATTATTTTAAATATTTATAAAACAAGAATAAGCAGAGATCTCATTTATTTTAGAATGAGATTTAAATGATGTAGAAACAAGTGGGCGAGTAAAATTAGTAAATAATATTTTTGAAAAAATAAACTAAATAAAATAAAAATATAGAGGTACTTTTAATTAATTACAAATATATTCTACATTTTCGAAAAAATAACAAAATTTGGAAAAATTTCACAGAATATTCAATAATCAGGTAATTTTTTTATTCCTTTTGAATTTTTTTTTGAATTTTTCAAATTAAAATCAAAAAACAAAAATATTTTATGAATAATTCCGGTATGTCCATAATTATGACCTAATATATTACTATAAAAATTTATTTATGGTATTATTTAGCGACATATTGAAGAACATAACTATAATTTTTAAATTTAAAATGCTTGTCAGTCTCGTCTCGAAATACAACTAAAATTAAAACATAATTTACCTATGTAAATCTAAATTGTAATTAATTCTCTATTTATTAAAAAAAATATAAAGAAATTTCTTTCTTCAAATATCTATTCAGAATTTAGAATAATATTAACTAATAAAATACACGTTAGAATAATTTTATATATTTTTTACAAAAAAATCTTTTTAGAAAAATATATTTATCCGTAAAAGTGCATTAAATAAATATTTTATTTAAATAAAAAGGAGAAAAACAAAATATATTTTGTGAATAAATAAATAATTCCGGTATTGAAAAAAAGGGAAAGAAAGAATTGACCAATTTATTTTAAATATCGGAAATTCTCAATTTTCTTTAAATTATTTATTTAATTTTCTATTTAAATAAAAAAGAATTCTTTAATAATTACAAAAAAATTGAAAAGTTCAATGTTAAATTAAATTAATTTAAATAAAAAATAAATTAAATTAACAAATAATTTGTTCGAATTATTCTCTAAAAATTAATTTAATTTCTAAACTAAAAAATTGAAAAAAAAATATATAATCTAAAAATGACTAAAAAATTTTATATATTTTATTAATAATTTATTTTCAAATTAATTAATTAAATTTTAAATTTGTCATAATTATTAGAATATTTATTTAATTAAAATTGATGGAAATGAGATAGCTAATTCATTGGGATAAGAAGATAACTAAATTATTTTAAACCGGATTCGGATCTCGAATTTTTAAAAATCCGTAATTTTCAGCTAAGAAATCCGTTTGCAACATAGCGAAAATTTTGAGGGTTTTGAATCAGATTTCTTCCATTTTAAGCACCGCAGTCGAAAATTTTGAGAATTCTGGAAGGATAGAAGAGAAAAAAATTTTTTTCAAAAAAAACCACAAAAATCCGCAAATCCGCATTTTTAAAAATAATCTACATCGACAAATCAAAAAACCACAAAATGAGGAAAATTTACATATATCACAACCCTAGTTTTAAATGATTTACCTAGTTACAATAGAAAATAATAACAAAAGACAAAAACAAGAAAGGTACTCGTGCCGTTTTCACCTCCACAGAGGAAACAGCATTCTGTGTAGTAGAACAATTGGTAAATAAAAAATAAAGTCTAAAAAATACAAAAAAATAAAGAAACTTTAAAAATATTACGTAAAAACAAGAAAATAAATCTAATTTATTGGAAAATAAAATTAATGTTTCAACTTTCTTTTAAAATAATTCTTTAAAAAACTTAATTTTAAAATTTCCAAATATAAAATCGTCATTTAAAATTAGTTTGCACTCAAATTGAATATTAAATTGTCAAGGAAATTTTATTAAAAATTATATAATTTTATTTAAACGATATTGAAATATTTTTGTATTTAATTTTTTATAATAAATTACTGTAATTAATTCTCATAAAATTTAATTTGCGTGTAAAATAAAATAATTTTTAAAAATTACTTTAAATATAAAATTATTTTAAAAAAATTAGTAAAATTAAATAATTAAAGAACAATAAAATTAATGTTTAAAAAATTTTGAGAGTAAAAAAGAAAAGTATTGAAAAAAAAGAAATGTTTTTTAAATTAATTAAGAAGAGCAGCTATCAGTGAACACATCAAATCTCTTGATTAAATACTAATTTATTCATTATTTAAATCCCAGATGCGCCTCGCCAACAACCGTGAACAATGTGCAACTTTCAGGGCGATCATATCAACTCCATGGGAGCCTTAATATTTTTGCACGAAACGCAAAACTGTTATACATAAATTATTTGAACTAAGTTCACATAGTTTAGATTTTTAGATAGAAAAAAGAAGAACAAAAGAAATTTTTAAATTTTGACAAAAGCATATTGAAAATCAAATTGAAAAGTTAATTTTTAAATTAATTTATACAAAATAACAAAGAGATTTTTTTAAATTCACTTTTAAAATATTTTTCATGTTCTTATCCGATATCTTATTTAAATATCCAAAACATTTAAGTAATTATCCAACACTAATCTTCTAATTTTTTAAAATATTTTCCCTTTTTTTTCCTTTTATTTTGCATTAAATTAGTTATAAATTCTTTTAAAAATTTATTTAAAAATATTTTCACGAATAATATATACGTATTTCCTGATCATTTACATATTTTTTTATATATTTTTAAGTAAACGTTCATTATATAAGGATTACCATTTGCTGTACTTTTTATTTGGCTTTTGTTAAATTTCCATGACAACAAATTATTATAAGCAATACCACCACGAAAATATATTTGTAGGTTTAATATTTAAGTGAAAAACAATTAAAAATATTTGTTTTTCTGGTTATTTTTTAATAAATTTTAAATAAATTTTAAATAAAAAAGAAATGAGTGAAAAAGATCAAAATAAATTATTTGATTCTTTTATGGAATTTTTGCGAAGCGATTTATGGCAAATTCCAGTTAGCCAGTTCATTGAGCAACGTTCTATTGGTAAATATTTTGGTTATAAATTGTTTTTTAAAAATTATTTTAGTCTTTGAAAGAGAGCCCGATTTAGGTTCTTCTCCAAACACTATCGAGAATTTTCAAGCAGTTCATAGTGAATTTGCAAAAATGATTTCCGATTTGATAAAAGCATATTGTGCAGATAGCAACCAAAACAGAGAAGGGGTAATGGAAACACTGAAAATAGCTCATAGAGAAAAATTTCAACAAATGTCCAACAAAGATAAAGTAAATAGATATTTGGAGTATTTTTTAAAAAAATATATTAGATGTTGTTAGAACCAATTGTGGCTTCAGAGCATTTTGATGTTTTCGTCCCAATGATGATGAGAAAAAATATTGAATTACAATTACAGGCATTAAAAATGATTGAGGTTTTTAATGAATTGTCAAAAATAAAATAATCAAAAAAAAAATTCAGCAACATATGAAAGGGTTGTTGCCAAGTTCACTTAAATTGGGAGAAGAAGATGCCAAATTATGGGAAGCATTGGATGCTGAAGAACAAGATGAAAGTGAAAAGCTTATTTTACTTGCTGTTTTAAGGCAAAGTAAAGAAGAATGGGAATATGATCAACGAATGAGAGCCGATTCTGAAGGGCAAATGGAAAGGGCTTTACGCGAAAGTTTAGCAGAGAAGACAAATCTCGAAGAGATGAAAAGAAAGGAACAATTACTACTTGAAAAAGCTCTTAATGAAAAGGCAAATATTTAGAAAAATAAAAATATCTTAAGTAGTTTATTATTTATTTTAAAGTTCTCCAATCTCTCAATTTATACTAAAACTGAAGAAACTACGAAAGATTTTAAATTGAATTTGCCTCCGAGCGTTATGTTTCAAAATACTAGTATTCCTACAATAAATGAGGACAATATAAAGAATTGTAGTGATAATGAGATTATAATAAATGAAGAGATTAAAGAGCTGGAGCATCAAAGAGGAATTTCCCCTAATAAAGAGAAACCAGGAACTTCCCAGTCAGCAGATTCTGCTATGAGAAGCCCTGATTCTAAGAGTGGAAGATCTTCTCAAATGAGTGTTAGTAGTTTTTAAAAATATCAAAAAATATTTTTTAGTTGCCGTCGAAAGTAGAAAAAACGCGAGTAGTACGTTCTGTCTCGAATAAACAAGAGATAAAAGGGAATGACGAAACTGATAAAAGTGAAAATGATAAACCTAGCAAAAACAACGAAAATAACGTCAAAAATTCTTTCGAAAGTGAAAATAAAAAACGCCGTTCCTTAGGTCAAGTACATCAGCCACCACGTGGAAAAGACAAGTCAAAAAATGGGGACTCAAATAAAAAGAGTGATTTGGCTTATAGGGTGAGGGAAATTTTAATTGATAAAAATTTTAAGAATAACTAAATATACCGTATTTGCTAAAATAATTACCCAGGGTAATTATTGTTTCAACCGCTCGCTGGAGGAGGTGATTAAAAGGGAGAGGGTAATTATTTGAACTTTTTTTTCAGAAAGACTAATTATAACTATTTTTAAGGGGGGTAATTATTTTTTGGATCTTTGGCTGTAGGGAGTAATTAATAGGACGGGGGTAATTATTTGAGAAAGGGACATTATTTCAGCATTTACGGTACTCTCGTATTTTCAGTCTTTACTTAAAAAACGTGATGATATTCCCGATGAAAATATAAAATCAAGAATGCGTTATCTTCGGGAACAGAGAGACAAATTATTACAGAAAAAAAGTATGGAAAGGCAAAAACAACTTTTGGTAAATTACTGAATAATTTTAGATCTTCTTAAAATTGCTTTAAAGGCAACCAATGACAATTCTAGACCTAAAACAGCAAAAGCGGCTCGGGGATTAATGGCACAAAACGAGTCAAGTGAATTAGAAGAAAGGAGGAGAATTGCTGCTAAAATTAAAGCGGAAGTAATTGATAAACATCAATCTCAACCAATTGGGCAAACTTGAAATTGTACTTAGAATTTTCTAGAAATACAATTAAAATATTTTTTTCGTTGGAGTTTTATTTTAATTTAACCAAATATTGAGAATAGAATCGAGAAAAACTATAAAATATGCAAGTCCCTACAATTCATTTCATCGTTCAGGATCGAAATTTTATTGAAAAGCTTAGTAATTAGCAATAGAAAGATAAGAGTGTAAATTTAATTAAAAATAATTCCATTTATTATTTATTCAATAGAGGTTATTTATTAAAACAAATAATATATAAAAATCAGCAGTAAATAATAATAATCAAAATAGGAGCTGTTTTGATCGATTTTAAGTGATCACAGAAGGATTTTTAAAAAGATGTTTTACAATATTAAAGGAAAATATTAAGCTGTTTAATTGAAGTGATTTAAATGATAACATTTAAAAAATATAAGAGCAAAGAAAAGAAAATATTTGCATGTTTTGTCTTTAAATACAAAAAAATAAAATATATATTATGCAAAAAAAGTAGTAGAAAAAATTAATTTGATTTTGGTGGTGGAATGTTTTTTCAAAGCAAGAAAAGCCCTTTTTTCATCATTTTAACTAATATGTTTAAAATGGCCAAGCTCCCATTTATTCTCTTCACTTATTGAATTACAATCTGCTAGGGTTAATTGCATCGCTGGTGTTTTTAGAAGTAAGCAAAGCTGGCTTTTGATATGAACAATTTGTTTAGTCTAAAAATTGAAAGAAAAATATTTTGGTAATTTAAAAATAGTACATCAAATATTTTGATCACTTATCTGAGAAGTTAAAAGAGATAAAAGAACTACTCCTAATTTTAATTTTTGGTACCAAAAATTACTTAATTGGGGAGCTTCAGCTAAGGGTATACTCTTCCAATAATCAGTTAGTAAATCTTTATTGTTATTAATCGGCTGGCAAGAATTAAAGGCGTATCCAGTGGGTCGGTTTCGGTGGACTAACATTGAGCCCTCCTGGATACGCCCTTGGAATCAATTAGAATAAAATTATATTTTTTAAAAATTTACTATTGGAATGTAGCTAAATTGTTGTTTTGCATTTGGATGGTTTGTAGAACATTTTTCCATATTAAGTGAATTATCATCTTTTCCAGCTAAACAGGTTTCATCAGTTCGAATTTCACCATCTCCAGTCAAACTCCAAGCCTTTTAAAAATTAATTTAAAAAAATATTTTTTTTAATTATTTACTTGATTCCCTCCCTGTCCATGACATGCAGTCACCCCAGGTGGTTGTCCTCCACTTTTTCCCATTGTATCAATACATAATTTAGTGCTAGGATTTTTTATCTGTTTAATGAAAAATATCTTATAAAAATCTTTAAATTAAAAAATAACCTCTCCAATAGACAAATAATTTGCAGGCAAAGGCGATTCTGGGTAAATATTTTCTAGATACCATTTAAAAGATTTACATTTCAGTCGTTCACGCAATCTTTGACGTTCAGTAACGTCGCCAACGTCAACATGGCGAGCCGCTAGAAAATAAAAATTAAAAAGAAATATATTTTAATTAAACCTGTAACTGTTGCATAAAAGAATTGCTTATAATCGTCCATCCATACTTCAGCTGTTCTCCTAGCATTGTGATGTATAATTGTTGCAGTTCCGCCAGGGAAAGTGTAAGGAGTTTGTTTGCGAAAAACTGGAAAGAATAAAATAATTTTTAAAAGAAAAAAATAAGAAATTTGGATAAGCATTTAATAAATAGTTCTATAATTTGGTAGACAGTTTTTATATTCACCGTGCCCAACTCGAGAACATGGATGAATTTCCAAAGATCCTCCACACATCCAAACCTGAAGTTACCATAAGAAACTAAAAATTAATTGGGAAAAATACTCGAAATGAAATTTCCAAATTCTCTCCACCCCAAACATGCATTCCTTTGTCATAAGAGCCAATCTCATAAAAATATTTTTTATCAATGGCAAAGAGACCACCAGCAATTGTCGGCGTTCTTTAAAAATATTTTTGAATAAATTTAAACAATTTCCTCACTGAATCGGCAAAGATCTGTCCCAATTTCGGCGCTTCATTTCCCTCTCAGGTACAGG
The DNA here is from genome assembly GCA_963681835.1 of Meloidogyne enterolobii. NCBI lineage: Eukaryota > Metazoa > Nematoda > Chromadorea > Rhabditida > Meloidogynidae > Meloidogyne > Meloidogyne enterolobii. Next base: position 1,669,107 of record CAVMJV010000044.1, read on the forward strand.
ATACCACCCAAAATTTTAAAAGAAATTTTAATTAAAAAATATTTTTCAAAAAACCTAAAGTTTAAATGCCAATTAAATCCTCCCCAAGTTGTATCAGAAGCTGTAACATATTCAAAAGTATCATCAGAAATTACATCAATTATTGGTGCAACAACCCGAGTACGATCCTCCGCTACTCTAATAATTAAAGGTTCTAGCCAGCCAATACTCACTTCAACATGGGCATCCAAAAAGAGCAAAATATCTCCCTTTGCCATAGCAGAACCGGCTAAACGTGCTCTAATTAGGCCAGAACGTTCAGGTAAGTGCATCTTTAAAAAGAATTTTTAAATAAAACCCAAAAATTGAAAGTTTTAGTAAATCCTTTAAATATTTAAAATTTTTTCTTAAACTAACCAAATGCACAGGAATCGTGAATCTTCTAATATATCTTTTCAAAGGCTTCTTTAAATAATTTCTTTCACTTTTATCATCAATTAAAATAATTTCTTTTAAAAGTTTGAGCGGCGTTCGATTAACAACAGAGTGAAGAGTTCGTAATAAAGTACTCCAAGCTTCGTTATGAAAAACAATAATAATTGAAACTGTTGGTAAATTTTCAGGGACAGGTTGACTTTTACATCTAATTTTTAAAAAAAAATTAAATTAAAATAAAAAAAAACAAACTTTTCAGTTCTATAATCAGGTATTGTTCTGTTAACGCTAATTTGATCAGATGCCATAAGGTTAAATTGATTTTGTTTGAACTTTTCTTTTTTCTCTTCTTCCTTTTCTTTAGCAATTTCAACCCCTTTTCCACCTTCTCCTGGCCCATTCGGGTCAAAATTTAATTGGGAAAGTAACAATTCCAATTCTTTGTCCTCTTCTTTTGGTTGTTCTGGAAGGGCAATTTCTCTATTTTTCGGTCTTCTTAATATTTTTTTCTCTTCATTGGATTTAACATCATCAGAAATTTGTTCTTTTTGAGGCATCATCGTCCTTAAATTTTCAAAAAAAAATTTAAAAAAATTATTCAAATAAATTTTTAATAACCTTTCTGATTGCGAACCAATAAGGCTTCTATCAAGATAATAAAAAAGAATAATTATATCAACAAGTATCCAAATAATAGAAGTAGCCAAAATTGCTCTACAAACATCTGGCCTAAGTCTAAACATAATCACCTTTTAATAAAAACCTTTATTTTAGAAATATTTCCTTCATAAAAAACGTTTTTTATTCACGTTTTTCCTTCACTGAAATGTTTCAATATTGAATGGAAAAAAGACACGCGGGTGGTAACTCTTTTCCTGTCAATTGAGTCATGGAAATTTAATTTTTATTTATTCAACTGGACCAATTTTTCTCCCTTTCAACTTTCAATCGGATTTAAAATATTAAATATATTGAATTAACAATTGATTTATAAAAAAAGTAATCAGAATTTAAAAGATTTTAATTTATAAATAAATAGAAAAAATAATCCAAACAAATAATTGTCATAATTTAAATAAATTAAATAGATTTTAAACTTCCACTCTTTGCTTCCTCTACAACTTTAAGAACATCCACACTTTGTTTAACAATCGAAACCAAATTTTCCACTAATTGCTGACGTGTAAAAAGACAACGGCGTACCTCGGCCATTTCTTTTTGGGAAATATTTAGGCCAGTTTGAACATTTTCTTTTGCTGATTGTTCCAATTTTGAACTATCTCTTCGTATTGTTTCAAAAATTGTTGTTACTTGCTCCTTAAAAAGAAACTTTTATTTAGAAAATTGAAGAATTCAATCAATTTCTAATAATTAATTTTGTGTGTAATTTGAGATTTCCTATTTATGTTTTTTGAATAACAATGAATTTAGTCTGATTCCTCTTGAATTATTATCAAAAAATTTCATTTTCTCTATCCGTATACCAATTTTTAATAATTTAAAAAATTATATAATGATTTTTGTCAGGCCTGTAGCCAGGAAAAATTTCAGGGAGGCAGAGGGGGTGGAATCATTTCCCCACAGCTACGGGCCTGATTTTAGTAAAGATAATTCAACTCACATCAACCTAATAGTTCATTTAAACTCATAAAAATATAAAAAAGTAAATTAATCAACAAACATTTTCATTTTTTACCTTTAACTTTTCTGGTCCATTTAACAAAAAATTCATTCTCTCAAGACGTGACTGTAATTGTTCTTCCTTTTCATCCACAATTTGTCCATGTCGTTGATTGTTTGCTTGCATAACAAGTACTTGAAGAAGACGATTTGAAAGAGATTTTTGTTTTTGAATAATTTGAATATATTTATTTTTTGCTTCAATAATATTTCGATGAAATCCATTTAATCGATTAAAATTATCATCTTAAAATATTTAAAATTATAACAAAAAATTACAAATCAAAAACTGACCTACTTCTGCATGAAGTGACTGAACTAGAGAAGTCTGCATTTTTTTACGTTGAGATAATTCACGAAAACCCTAATAAATATATTTAAATTTTTCTGAAATAAAAAGGAAACCTGTATTGGATATGGAATTAAATTGGCAGGATCTGGATTTTCACGAATGGCCTGCAACCAAATTTCTTCATATCCGGGTGGAGGACGACGCAAATAATTTTCTAGGTTAGCAGGATCAATCTCAACTCTGGGTGCAATTTTCTTACATAGCAATTGCTGTTGAAGTTCATTTGCCTTTTGCATCAATTCATTATAAAGATCAAGAGCAGGAATAATTCGACCCGATTCTTTAGCAAGGATAACCACCTAAAAGTTTAAAAAAAATTTATTTTCACGAGGAAAATAATATTAAATTTAAAAACTAATCACAAACCTCAGTGTTTTGTTCATCAAGAGCATTAATTGACTTAAGTTCAACACGCAGTGAAGGTTTCGCAGGTTGCTGCTGCTGTTGAATTAACCCAAGCATAGGAGCTGGTTGTTTAGATGCCCTCAAAATAGCACCCAAATCGTGAACAATCTACAAAAAATATAATTTAGAGAAAAATATCAAAAAATACCAAACCTTCATTTGGCCTTGATCCGTTTTAAAATTTGAAGGAGAACTTGCCAAAATCAAAGAAACCAGTCCATGTGCATTTTTATGTTTACTTAAACGATTATACCCAACAGCTTTTAGACGATAAAAAATATTATTTGGGGTGTAAACAAATGGTTGTTGTCCAACAGAATAATATCCTTGCCCAACTCCAAGAGAAGCAAGTAGTTGATTTAATTGAGCAACAACTCTGTCACAATCATCGCCAAAAAGTTCTGGACCAGAAACCGAAGCAGTCAAAGCAGTTGCACTCTAAATATATTTGCTACATAGAAATAAATTTAAATTAAAAATATACATTTAATATATCTTGTAAACTCTGAACAGATTGTTGTTGTTGAACAATGACTTGTTGATTGGATGGTACTAATGGTTGAGAAGGAGCTGCTCCAAAAAATGATGTCATTGTGAAAAGACTAAAATTAGCGAAAAAAAATTTTTTTTAACAGCTTTTGCGGATTAAAATTTGCGGACAAAAAAATTTGCGGACCCGAAATTTACAAAAGGGACGTTTCAGAGTATCATTTCAGGGAAGGGACTATTCAGAGTATGCCGTTACAAAGTAGTTTGGGAGTACGGCAACTTGTGACGATTCAGTTTATCTTATTTATTTATTGCCAGGCTGATCTGTTGCGTTGCTATCAGGGTGGCCCTTTTGCCTCATTTGGGAGGCATTTACCCCTCTTTGACCTTCTCGCCCCTTTTTCTCATTTCTCGACATTGCCCCCTTTTTAACCCGTTTTTAGAGCCCATGCCTCCTTTTGGTGATTTGGAAAGGGCCACCCTGACACTCTAAACCAATAGCCCCCAAATTAATTCTTCGCACTATCCCTATAAAAGCAACTTGATTTTGAGCTTAATTATCAACACAACTCTACGTCCTCCTGCTTCAACTTAGTCCACGTCTACATATTTCTTTCTTCATTAAAGTAAGTTTCTCTCAGTTTATCAATCCTTTTGTTTAAAATTTTTCCTTCTTTTATTTTAGTGTCAGCCGCTACGACGACTACAGCACTTCTGGCGTTTCAATTGCTTTGGCCATTCTTGATCTGCGGAACGCTGCTGGGCTTATTTACTTGTTGCCGAAAAAAGGCAAAGACGGACGCTAATAGTAAATCCCAAGTGGGCCCATCGTCAAGTACGCGTACAGCCTTAGATGATTCTAAGAAGGGGTCTCAGAAAGGCAAACCGAAGAAAAGTGAGTTTTCAATTGCTGAGCTTTTAAACAGTTAATTTTCATTCAATTTTTAGAAGACAACCTTTCGAGCAAAAAAGATGCTGGAGTCGCAACATCTGCTGATGGGTTCCCTATCTTCCCAATACTGAAGACTGATAACTCAACAGTTGGTGAGTTGAATTTAATTTTTTCTAGCTAGGCTAGATACCTACCCATATTTCTTTAATTTTTCAGTTTGTACACTTTCGGCCTCTACTAATACTCCAAATGATGACAACAATGCAAAAACCGCATACGCGATGCAGAGTATGACAAAGTCTCTCGTCAAATCTGCACCAAAGACTGCCAAAGCTCCGGTGCCTCAGAAAGAAGCTGCTCCTCCTGCAGAACCTGCTTCAAAGGAAGAGAAGCCTACTAAGGCACCAACGGATGCAAAAACGATGGTTACAAAAGAAGAGTCATCAAAAGCAACGAGTAAAGTGGAGACCCCAAAGTCTGCGACTTCAAAGACAGAGCCTTCGAAACCAGAGACTTCTAAGGATTCTCCAGCAACACCTGTGTCAACTCCAAAAGAGGAGGAGGAGAAAACGAAGAAGACTCAGGAGAGTAAAGAAACAGCTCAAACGACTGAAAGAAGTACGGAAGCGACCAAAAGTGGCACTGATTTGTCAACCGAAGAACAGAAGGAAACGGAGACTACGGACAAGGACAACTCAAACAAGGATTCTAACAAAGATGCCAGCGACAAAGAAAAAGAAAATTAGATGAATATGTGAATGATGGAAGATATTGTTAGCCATTATATCCCAGTAAAATGTTTGTATGTACATATTTCTTTATTGTAATTTATGTATGTAAATGTATGTATATTTTCCACATTGTTTTCTTTGTTTTTGTAAGATAGTTAATAAGTAAATTTTGAGTTCAAAATATTTTGGCCTTTATTTTTCCTGGCGTAATATTACAGTAGAGAGCCTGATAAAAGCAGTCGCGATGAGAAACCTTGTAAAAATTAAATTTCATTTTTCAAAAATTTAAATTTCTTTTAAATTCAGAAAAATTTTATAAACCTTATTGTTAATGATAGATATAAGCAAAAGTGTTATGTTAAAAGAATCAAAAGGTGTTAAATATTATTGAGATGTTGAATGTAGTATCCTAAAAGATACAGTCGTTTTTGGCCTGTGGTATTTACTACACGAAGTGCTGACTGTACTATCTACCTATATATTTTTGATTTAGAAATAATTAAAAAAGTTTTCTTTACGAAATTTATTTTTCAATATCACAGGGATTAAAAAAACATTTCCAGTTTACTTTTTTATTATTACAAATATGTATATGTAGTTTCAGTTCATTTTTGGACCACTTCTAATTTTTTGCAAATTTTGTCTTTTTTATTTTGTCTTGACTAATTAATTTGATTTATATTTGAATTTATGTGTTTTTAAAGAGTTTTACATATAAAAGTAAGATGTTCTTTGCAATACAAGTAAAAGTCAAGGAAAATTAAAAGATGTCCAGGACAGGGCTGTAAATGAGGGAAGTGTAGTGGTTATTATTAAAAGATGATAAGGTGATAAGAAGAAAAGAAATTGTAAAGAAGGGAAAAGGTGGCAGCCTAGCGAGGAAATAAATAAATATATAAATTGGTTGTCTAAATAATATTTAAAGTGCCATAATTCTTTTTTAAAGGACAAGACGAAATTATTAAAATATTAACTTTCCTTGGATGGTCATTTTTGTTTAAAATTAATTTTTATATTATCCAGAATATGTTTGCAAACAAAATTAATTTTTGTTTTAATTTTAGATAAAAACTCCCTAATCTAAAAATTTGTTGTAATTTTATTTTATTAAAAAAATAAAATTGTAAAGAAAATGAAAATACATACATATAATTAATTTAAACTTATTTTTAAATTGAATATTTTTTATTATAATTTTTAAATTAAATCCTAATTAACAATATTTAAATTATTAATGATTTTTCCATATCTATTTATTTAATTATAAATTGTTTTTATTTAAACATTAAATTTTTTTGATTATTTTCTAATTTTTAATAGTTTTACTTTATAAAACAAAAGATATGAAAGATGCTGTTTAAGCAACAATTACAGCTGACTTTTGCAAATATATTTTCATTTTAATTACTTTTTTGTTTATTTTTTTGTTGTTGTTTTTCTATTTTAATTAAAAATTAATAAATGTATAAATACAATTAAATTATCAGGATTTTTATTAAGTATATTTTGTTACCCTATAAATAGTTTAAAGAAAAATTATTTTTAATTTTTGTTTAATTTAATTTAAATAAAATAATATTTTTCTCTAGATAATTATAAAATATTTTTTTAAAAAATGTATCACAATCCTCGTCTATTAAGTGTTGTTTTTTTCCATGCCATTTTTTCTGCTTTTGGAGATATTCAGGCTAGTGTAATTAATTATATGGCAGTTCCTTTACGAACATTCTTTGGACGTTCATTGCAGCAACGTTTTGGAATTGGGCCTAATAGTGAAATGTATTTATAAGAATTATTTTTTGATATAGAAAATATTTTTTCCTCAAAGATTTGAATTTATTTATTCAATAATTGCTTCCAGCTTCTTTGGAGGTGTTTTTATTGCCGGGGCGATAATGGCAATTTGTATGGAAAGATTGGGAAGGAAAGGCACATCTGTTTACCTTCGGTAGTTTATTTAAAAATATTAATTTGAAAAATATTTTTTTAAGTTCTTTTATTGGAATTCTCTCCTCTTTAGCTATGTTATCTGCTAAATGGCTTGATAAACCCGAACTTTTTTTAATCGGTCATTTTCTTGCTGGAATGGTCCAGACATTAAAAAATGTTCTTTTTATTTATATTGCTGAATGTGCACCAACAGAATGTAGGGGATGGGCAGTTACAATTATCGGGTCCGGGGGAGGATTAATTTTATTGGTAAAAATGAGATTAAAAATATCGTTAGTATTCAAAATATCGTTAGTTACTTTCACCTCTTTGTATGCCTGATATTTGGGGAAATGACAGAGATTGGTGGTTAATACCAGCAATTTGTTTATTATTTGCAATGTGCCATATATTTTTAGCTGGAATTTATTTTCCCGAATCGCCCAAACATTTATTTATTGGGGGAGAAAATAAATTAGAAGCAAAAATTTCTATCCATTTTTATCATGGAAAAAATGCGGATATTGGTAAATAAAAAATAATTATTTTTTAAATAATTAATTATTCAGCACAAATTTTTGATGAATTTAATTCTGAACAATTAGTTGTACATAGAAAAAATGTTTCTTTAAGTGATTTTTGGATTAGTCGACGTTTAAGGTTAAAAATAAAAAAAATGTTTATAATTAAAAATAATTAAATATGTATGTAGATGGGCTACAGCAATAACATTATTAGTTGCTTTTGTTCCCGCTTTTTCTTTTGCTAATCTTAAAGGCCAATATTTGGAATCTATGTTAATAAATTTTGGATTAAATCAGTCAGCAGCGATGGCCTCCACAATTGTAAAAAAATTTTTTATTTAGATAAATATTTAATGGATTACTATGTATAAAATCAAAACTAAGGAACATTTAAAGAAAGTTTTAAGCCAATTTACTCTTCTTCCTTTAAAATTGCTTCCAAAGTACTAAGCTTCAGCAATACCTTATTAAAATATAAATTTCCCTATTAAAAATAAATACATATTATTTAAGGTAATCACCGCTCTAGGCACTCCATTTAGTGTTCTAGCCCCAATTCTTGTTGAATCTAAAGGCCGTCGTCCTTTATTCCTAACAATTGCTTTACTTTCTTCGATTGAATTAGCATTTATTGCCTTTGCCCAATTTATTTTTGATAATTTTGGAAGTGGTTGGATAGTTGCCGGGATTGCTTTAATTGGCTGTTCTTTTGGTCAAGCAAGCGTTAATCTTGGAATTTATAACATAAATCCAATGTTAATCAGTGAAATATTTCCATATCAATCGAGGGCAAAAGCTACACAGGTAAATTTTTTATAAATTTAACCTTCTCTTTAGTAAATTTAACATCCTCTCATTTTATGTTTCTTCAATAAATTTCACATTATTCTGATTTTTAAAACAAAAAATAATTATTTTTTCTAATTATATTTTAAATAAATTTTAAAATAAATTTTTAATTTTTTAGTTGACACAATTTCCGGCAATGTTAATAATTCTTTGCCTAGTTCTCGCCTATCCTTCTGCAACAAAAAATTTTGGATCATTATTTTTATTGCCTTTATTGGCCTTTAGTTTATTAATTATTTTTTTATTATTTTTATGGCTACCAGAAACTAAAAGCAAACCAATAGACGAAATATTTAGAAATTTAGCAGATTCTCGAACTCCGTCTTTAACTGATTATGGAAGTATTGAATGTGGAGAAGTGAAAGGAGAAAAAATTAATTGGAAAAAGAATGAAAGAGAAAATTGTTTATTTTCTTAAGGAATTTTATATTAATTTAAAAAATTGTTTTGATGATCTCATTTTGTATATAAAATTGTTTCTTTTAATTTAGTTTTTATTTTATTATTTTTTAAATAAAATTTCAGTTAACTTTTTGTACTTAACTTGCACGTTGAGATGTATGTAAATTTAAACTAAAAAATTATTTCATTTAAACCCAAAATCATCCGATTTAAAAATTAAGTGAGCTTTTCTGAAGTGCTTAATTTTCTAAAAAATTTATTTAATACTAAAATTAATAATATTTGCAAAAAAAATTTTTTTAATTCCTTTTTGAATGTTCACGTTATAGCACCATTTGCTTTTTTAATTTCTTGAGATAAAAACGTGATTAAAAGGGCGTAATATAAATTTAATAATTTTATCAAAAAATAACCTTGATGTGTACATTAGTATACATATATTTTTTATTTCCATATAAAAATTAAATAAAAATATTATTTTGTTATCATTAATCCAAATACAGTCACGTGATGTCTAAAATAAAATATAAAAAGCTGACATGAATTAACACGTGAATTAAATAAATTTATTAATTTCAAAGTCCATACAATCACGCACTTTAATTTCAATCACAAAATTCCTAACCAAAATCATAAGTATTTAATTGACAATAGATAATAAATGATATTATTTTTGTTAATTTAATATTTAGCTAAAAAATATATTACACGTGAGTTCCAATGAAGTTTAATTTTAATTTAATAATTATTATTTTAAATAAAGATTAACAATTATTTAAAAATAATTTTACAATTTAAAAAGATAAAAATGGAATTGTTATCAGACAACGATAAAATTGAAAACCAATACAAACTTGACTTAAATAAACATCAAAATTTTCAAATTAACAATGAAAACTCTGTTAATTCAATTGATGACCAAATAAATATTGAAGTTGACCAAATTTGTGTTAAAACTTTAAAAAATGAGGAAATTAACAATAATAAGCATTTACTCCTTCTTGATGGTTATAGTTTAGCTGTAGAGGATTTGGTTAATACTTCGGATATAAATTGTCAAATAAAGGTTTTTGATTTTCATAAATAAATATTTTTTAATTAATTTGGCCTAATAAATATATGTCTAGATTTAGTAAATTATTTCAATATTTAGTTAAAGGATGATGCTAGACAACGGATTTTGGATGCAAGAAAATTCCTTGAGAAAGTTGCAGCTGAACACAAAAGTCTTTTTATTTGCCAATATTTAAATACTTTTTTTTATTAATTATTTATTTTCTTACTTAAATTTTAGTAATATATGGAATAACAACTGGTTTTGGGACTTTTGCTAACGTCGAAATACCTTCAGATGATTTAAGGCATTTATTATTCTTTTTGATTACGCACACATTAAGTCTGAATTTATTATCTATAAATTCATAATGTGTTTACCTTAGGATTACATAAAAAGAAAAATTAAATTAATAACTTCTTAAGAAAAAATATTAATGTTAGAGAACACAGAGTATGTTACATAACTCATGTCAATACAGTTGACACTTAGTTATGTGTCAGTAGAGTCCACTTGAGTCTTGAACTCTAAAGAACTTATTAAGTCCGATTCATTTAATTAATCTTTTTAAATAAAAAACTGAATGCAGATTAACATGTGCGTAATTAAAATGAACCTTATTTCCATATACCGTATTTACTCAAATAATTACCCTCTCTCAAATAATTACCCCCTCCCTAATAATTACCCCCTCCAGCGAGAGATCGAAACAATAATTACCCAGGGTAATTATTTGAGTAAATACGGTATTTCTGTTATAATTTAAAAAAATATTTAAGGCAACTCCAGTTAAATTTAATTCGTTCGCATGCTACTGGTTATGGAAAGCCTTTGGAACCTGCAAAAGCAAGAATGTTGTTAGCACTTCGGATTAACGTTTTAGCTAAAGGTCATAGCGGAATTTCTCTTGAGAATTTAGATAAATTGATTGATGCTTTTAATGGTAGATAATAATTTCCGAAATTTTCTGCTATTTTTTCTCTTCTTAATTCCAGCATATTGTGTCTCTTATGTTCCAGAACAGGGAACTGTTGGTTGCAGTGGAGATCTTTGCCCACTTGCACATTTAGCTTTAGGACTTCTTGGTGAAGGCCAAATGTGGTCACCCTCAACGGGCTGGGCACCTGCTTGTGATGTTCTTAAACATAATGGTCTTCGACCTATTGAATTGAGCTACAAAGAAGGGTTAGCTTTAATAAATGGCACACAATTAGTCTCATCAATCGGATCACTTGGTCTAATACAAAACAAATTTGATAATTAAAGGATAAATTTATAGCTGTTGTTCGTGCAGAGAATTTAGCTAGACAAGCGGATGTAATTGCTGCATTAACTTTAGATGTTCTTAAAGGGACAACTAGAGCTTTTGATGCTAGTTAGTTAATAAATACATATTTTGATAAATATTCTTATAGAAGTCCATAAAGTTAGGCCTCACAAAGGTCAAAACCTTGTTGCTGGAAGATTACGAGCTTTACTTCATTCTGACTTAAATAGGTCGGAAATTGCTGGTATTTAATTAAATGGATAATTTAAACAAATTCTTTAAAAGAATCTCACCGGCATTGTGGTAAAGTTCAGGATGCATACACTCTTAGATGTGTTCCACAAGTTCATGGAGTTACCCACGATACAATTGAATTTGTTAAGGAATTATTAAATATAGAAATTAATTCAGCAACTGATAATCCTTTAATCTTTTCTGATGTTGAGGAAATTATTTCTGGAGGTTAGATTTTTATAGGAATTTTGTGAAGGATGGTAAAGGAATTTAATAAAATTATTTTAAGGAAATTTTCATGGAGAATATCCGGCAAAGGTAATTTAGAATAAAAATATTTGGAAAGAGATATTTTTAAAAGGCGCTCGATTATTTAGCAATTGCTGTTCATGAATTGGCACAAATGAGTGAAAGAAGATTAGAGAGACTTGTTAATTTTTAATTAAAAAATAAAATAACCTTTTATTTCACAAAAAGGTTAATCACGAACTTAGCGGCCTTCCAACATTTCTCACACAAAATGGAGGTCTTAATTCTGGTTTTATGACAGTCCAACTTTGTGCTGCATCATTAGTTTCTGAAAATAAAGTTCTTTGCCATCCATCTTCTGCTGATTCTATTCCAACTAGTTGTAATCAAGAAGATCATGTATCCATGGGAGGCTTCTCGGCTAGAAAAGCATTGAAAGTTGTTGAACATACAGAGGCAGGTACATATGTAAAAATTATTTTATTTTTATTTACATTTGTTATTTAAAGTTTTGGCCATGGAACTATTGGCTGCTTGCCAGGCTTGCAAAAATATTTTTAATAAGCAATATATTTTTATTTTTAGGGAATAGAATTTCTAAAACCTTTAAAGAGTACAGAAACTCTTCAAAAGGTTTATGAGTTGGTTCGGAGTGTTGCACCGTATGCTTTTTAAGATCTATCTAAATGGAATTATTTAATTAGTTGACTTTTTAGTAGTTATTTAGAATAACTTAATATTATTTCCCAACTTTCTTAATATATTTATAGTCCATTAAATGATGATCGGTATATGCAACCAGAAATTCAATCAGTCATTTCATTAGTTCGTTCAAATAAAATATGGACAGTTGTGGAACCACATTTGGAAAGAATGAGTAAATTAGAATCTTGTAGACCTGATTTACTGCGGCAAGAAGCTGGAAGTCCAACTGCTGCTGTTTTGGGTTTTCCTGATTTCTCGCGAGTTTTATAATAAAAATAAATTTAAAAAGGACTTTTTTAAGCCTATATTAAATATCATTTATAATTGTAAAAATTTTAAAATAAATAAAATATTTTTACCACAAAACTCTAAATGTTAATTACCGTATTTCCTAAAATAGTACTCCCGGGAGTACTATTTTTCAACCCTCCTCCAAAGGGGAGTACTATTTAAGGGGGGAGTGCTAATTCAGGGGGGAGTACTATTTTTCAACCTTCCTCACTGATTTATCTTGGGAAAATTTATTTCAAAATTCTAAATGTCTAAATCAATTAGATTTCTTAATTTGAAAAATGCTGGATCCGTACATAGATTTTCAAAAAAATTCCTTTATAATTCGCAAAAAATATCCAAATTATTATAAAATTGAGCACATGGCAGGACATTTAAACACAAGTGACTTAAAATAAGGATTATTGAGGGATATCAAGAAGTATATCAGTGGATTTGGAGTGGGGATTTAAGCTATAAGGGGATTTAAACAATTAAGAGTGAAGCATGCTTTGGACTAAGGTGGATATCGAAAATTGATACATCACTTTTGTTCTTTCGATATCCCTTCGAATCTTATGATATCCATATTTGGCGTAATATCAAGGGATCAAATTATGTATGTTGGAGATCAGTGATTTGGATATCTGAAAATTCTTGAATTAGAGGTATCGAAATAAAATCGTTGGGTTGAGGAGGATTCATGATTCAATTTTATCTCTTAATCACGCTTAATCAACAAAAAACTACTAATATGACTCATCCGTCATTATTCCCTCAAATTCCTTTATCCGCCTTTAATCCAATGATATCTTTTAACTCGCCTGATCAATTCAGAACCCCTTTTATCACCCGATATCAATATACTTATATCCCTCAAATCCACTTTTATCCAGCCACTTAATCACAATATACCTATCTCCTTAATCCTCAACAAATTTACGGTTCGATTTCGGTTAACAGGAAGTTTCGGTTCGGGTTTTCGGTTTATCGGTTCGGTTTCGGTTAACAAAGAATTAATTGAAACCGACAACCATAATTAGAGTAAATGAAATAATTTAATGAGTCTTTTATAATTTTTTCAAATATAGGGGAAAAATATTTTAGGGGGGAGTACTATTTTAGGGGGAGTACTAATTCAGGGGGGAGTACTATTTTTCAACCCTCCTCCAAAGGGGAGTATTATTTAAGGGGGGAGTGCTAATTCAGGGGGGAGTACTATTTTAGGAAATACGGTATATTAATTATCATATGGGAATAGTGTTCTGTTGTGAATGAGTGAAATCATTGCTAAAAATTAATATAATTTTGCTGGATAAATTCTGCACTGTATTTTTACGATTACTAAATAAACTTTTCATTAATTCGCAGCCTTCTAATCGGATTAAAAAATATCGCTCAAATCAATATAAATATATAACAATAAAAAAATTTAATGGAATCCTCTTCATATATTGAATATTTTTTGCCTCGTATTTATTCCAAACTGACCTCCAAAATAATTAATAAAAATTTAATTTAATGTAAGACTAATACATATTATGTTTTAACATTTTCCACTAAAAAATAAAAAAAATTTTTACCTTATAATTTATCTAAAAATATCTCTAAAATAACACAATTAAATAGCCGTGTGTTAATCAGAAAAAACATTCTCGATAAATAAAATATTTATAAAATTCTTTTCTTGTTGAAAGAGTGCTCGCGCGCACGTAATTTCTCTTTACTTTCCATTCGTCGCGGTTTTTCGTCTTTCCCTCAAGTAAATGGTTCCCATTGTATATAATTTCATAGGCCACCTTTCCATCAACCAATTTTCTACTTTCTATTTGTGCAGCAATCTCCTCGCTTTAAAATCCCGTCTCGGTTAATCTTTTTTATTCGACCACCACCTTTTTCAATTTTTAGTGCAAATTATTTCGCAGTGTTAAAAACTTACTTTAAAACCTTCCTCTCAATTACATATATAATTGCCAGATTTCCCTTAAATGGAAAATATTCTCATATTTTATTAATTGATTGAAGAATAACTCGATATAGAGCTATCCTTAATAACTTAAAAAATTATTAATTTAACAAAAATATTCCTTTTACATAAAATAAAAATTACTAAATGGAAAGACAAACAAAAGAAATTATTTCCTGTCTCTTTGAAACGGTCGGCTGACTGGCGCCAGTCGTACCTTCTCCTAAATAGACAAAATTAAACACACGTTGCTTTTTTGCTTATCTTTGATGGCGCTATTTTAAACAAAACTTTTATTGTCCAAAATTTCTATCTTAGTTTTAGGCATTATTTACATTTTTTATCTTATTTCGACTAATAAAATTGTAAAATGAACCAAAAATTCTCTAATTTTTACCCATTCCTGTCCATTAAATATTAGAACAAAAAATTTAAAAAATTAATTTTTATCATTATTTGTTTCATTTGTTTTCTTAATTAAATTTTTGTATAATTATATTCTCTATTTTTATAACATTATTTTCCTCAATTAATAATTCTAAAGTTAAAAAATATTGACTTTCATTTAAAATAAAACAAGTCATTAATTAATTTTTTTAGTAAAAACAATTTCCTTATAAATGCATGTTATTGCCCAGTCAGCGGCCGAACAAAGTAAGGAATAATAAAGAAAACATCAAAAAGTATAAAACAACAGAGAAACTTGAAATGGGTAAAAAAGGAAGTGAGTAAATAAAATATTTTAAAACAGGGCTTCGATCGAGAAAATGTTATGTTGAAATATGTACAAAAAGTTTATAAGTACATAACGGAAAAATTTTTCCCATATACATAAGCCCGCCACAAGAAAAATTTTTTAGTGCCGTAAACGGAAATTTTGAGTGTTTTAAGGGTAAATTTCTTCAACCAAAAAGTCTATTTAAGGCACAGATGCATACAAATAAGTACATTTTCAATTTTGTAAGTACGAATCGAAGTCCTGTTTTAAAATAATTGAAAGGATTAATAAGCTTATATTTAATTAACACGCAATCTCTTAATCTAAATTTTTAAAGGAAAGGCAACAGATTATGACGAAATTCTCAAAGAACAGCAACATCTCTCAAATACATCTGCAGGTCCTTCTTCTCCCCCTCGCAATGAAGGGTTTGTTGCTCGTAGTTGGTCAAGAATATCAGGACGCCGTAAACGACAAAAACAAAAGTCGGCGGCCGAAGGAAGGCAACAACGCGAAGAAATGATACAAGACAATAATAGAAGGGGCAGAGGATTATCTCAAAACACCCAACTTGAATGGCCTTCAAATAATGACAGAAATTTGGTTGGATTAACACATCTCGAAAGAGAGGAAGCGAGAACAAAAAAGTAAATAAAACTCTTGTAAATTTATTACAAATTGTAGCTATTAAATCTGCAAAAGATTTTAAAAGGAAATTTCATTGAAATTTAATTTGTTTGAAACCATTTACAATGTAGGACTTTTTACAAAAACCGAATTTTAAAATTAATTATTACGTCAAAGTGCTTTAAAAAAATGAGATTTCATCCCAGACATTTGACAATAGAGTACTAGCTAAAATTAGCATTTCCAATTTTCTTTAACTGAATAATTAACAATAGGTTGGGTTTGCCTCTTTATTATTTTCCTTTATTTTAATAGAATTTTAATACAAAATTTTAAGATTTTTTTTGTTTTCTAGGCCTTTTTTTAGCCGAAGTATGGACAGGCTACGACGTTCAATTCGTCGTTCATTCCGAAGAGGTGGTGGACAAGCCGGGCAAGCCCTAACAAGCTCAGCAACAGAAGGGCATCCATCCTCTTCAACAAATCCCCAACCAAGTGGAAATGGAACTAGCGGAGTTGGTGGAACGTCAAATAAAAGTTATTGTCATTCGGATGAAGTTGCAGTGCGTTCTGCTGCTTGTTCTTTTCCCGTCAAAGTTTTTTGAAATTTTTAAAATTATATTTTTAATTATTTAAAAACAGTATTTGGGCTCTTGTGAAGTGTTTGAATCACGGGGCATGCTTGTGTGTGAGAGCGCTTTGCAGCATCTTAGAGTTTGTTTTTTAAAAAATTTTTAAAATTGATAACGAATATAATTATGTGCTAGGTCGTGGTTGGATATAATTTTAGGTTTTTGGAAAATATTTTTTCTGGGACCAAATGTCATTTTAAAATTTTAATTTTTTAACTTTAATACTTAATTTTGCTTTATTAATTTAATTAATTTTCATTTTTATAGAACCGTAAAAGACCGGTCAAAGCACTACTTTATGTGTCTGGAGATGGAATTAGAGTAGTTGATCAAACAAATAATAGAGGGTTAATTGTTGATCAAACAATTGAAAAAGTTTCGGTTTGTTTTTAATTTATGGAAAGGGGTATTTTTGTTAATTTAATTTTAGTTTTGTTCTCCCGACCGTCATAATGATAAAGGATTCGCTTATATATGTCGAGATGGGGCAACTAGACGGTGGATTTGTCATGGATTTCATGCAACTAAAGAATCGGTATTTAAAAATAATAATAATTATTATGTGGGGATTTCGCAATTTAAGTTTCTGAATCTAATATTTACTTAAGTTAATATCCTCATTTTTTTTCTAAATATCCTCATCGTTATAATATACTCAAATATCCTTATTGTTTTTTAATGATATTCTATTGAATTTGGTTATTTAACCATTGGTATAATAAAATTTGGGGTAATTTTGAAGTTCGTACCCCCCCTCTCTCTTTTTTCTTCAGAAAACTGACCATTTTTAACACCTTGAGAAAGAAAAAGGAGGGGGGGGGGGTACGAACTTCAAAATTACCAAACTTGGTTATTGCTTAATTGTTTTTGCCCCAGTGATTTTGCCTTTTTTCTATGGATTATAAAAATATTTTTATTTAAAATTTATTAAAGGGGGAGCGTCTTAGTCATGCAGTTGGATGTGCTTTTACTGTTTGTTTGGAAAGAAAACGAAAAAGAGATGCTGAATCTGAGGCTTTTAAAGATGCCCAAGCATTAACAAATTCATTAAATAGCCCAACAAATCAAAAATCTCCAAATAATTTTAAATCCTTTGATCAAACTGATCAATCGTCTTTGGCTAGGTTTGAGGCATTTTTTTCTAAAAATAATTTAAATTTTTATTAATTTAAGAACGAATCAGGGATATCGTTCTTTTCGCCATTTGAGTATTTCTGAACGTCGTTTGGATCCCCAAAAAGCAATTCTCGTTGAACAAGAAAAGATAAAGCCAAGTAATTCATCTTCTGATGTGTCAACAATTAATAGTTTGTCTTCTGCAATTGGAGGATTTACAGCAACACCTAGACCTTCGGGAAATCCTTCGCTTTTTGAACGATCGGTTATTTTTTTAATTTTTAAAGGGGTTTTGTTTGTGTAAAATTAATAAAAATGCATGAAAAACTTTTTAGAAAAATGACTAGACCTTCCTGTTACTTTAGTTTCAACTAGAGGTCGACGCGGGACGGGATCCCGATGGGATTTTCCGGAATCCTGAAATCTCGGATTTTTTAATTTTCAGGATACTGGATTTTTTCGGGATTTATCCCTCGGGATCCCGGCATCGGTTAAAAAATCCCGACTCGGGATCCCGGAAATGCGATTTTGCCAACCTCTAGTATTAAACCAGGCCCGTAGCCAGGATTTTTTTTCGAGGGGGGGAAATTTTTTTGCGCCAAATTTTTGGCGCCGAAGGCGCCAAAAATTTTTATTTTCAGCGCCGCAGGCGAAAATTTTGAGAATTTTAGAAGGCCGTAGGCCAAAAAAATTCACTTTTTCGGCGCCGCAGGCGCCAAAAATTTGATTTTCAGCGCCGCAGGCGAAAATTTTTTGAATTTTGGACCTCAAGAAGCCAGATTTCTTCCTTTTTAGCGCCGCAGGCGAAAATTTTTTAAATTTCAGAGGCCGTAGGCCAAAAAAATTCACTTTTTTTGCCCCAGCCCTTCCCCAAATTTTTTCCTTTTTCCCATTTCGGGGGGGGGGGGGGGAATTCCCCCCTCACCCCCCCCCCCCTGGCTACGGGCCTGTATTAAACCCACATGAACTTTCCTACTTTTTTACATTCCAAAAACAAATTTAAATATGTATTTTTTTAGCGTTCTCTTCGCCCTTCATTTTCAACTTCTTCATTTCCTGCATTTAATGCCCCACCAGTTCCTGTCAACAAATCTTTCAATACATTACAACACAACAATAGGCCCTCAACAACCCGTTTTATACCAAGAAAGTCTTTGTATAATGAACCAATTTGGGAGGGAGATGATGATCAAGGAAATGAACAAAATTCAATTGATAATGCTTCTCTATCCAACTGGAATAGCCGTTTTTATAGAACTATGCCTTATTCTATGCCCAGCTTTGTTGAAGGTAGTTAAATTAATTTTGGAACTTTTTCGATTTAATTGGGGCGTTAATTATGGAAGGAGCGGAATACACGCTTTCACAAATTTTTGCCTCCTTACCTATTAGTGATCGAGATTTTTGAAAAGCCTGGACCTGTTCCCGGGTTCCGGGTTTGATCTATTGACTTGGGCCGGATCCTAGGCCTTTAGTTCATGAAAAACCTAGGAAGATCAAAAAATGCCTGGGCCTTGACTCTGGGTACAGGAAAAGCCCAGGCCTTGGTCCAGACCCACCTCGATCAAAAAACCTATGAAATTTTGACCTTTGCCATATAGTTCAAAAAATCTCCCCTCCCCCACCCCATTTTTTCATCTCCAAATGAGAAAAATCGAAAATAAACTCATTCTTCGGTGTTTCATATAAATAAATTTTGATTAGAAATTTATTTCGATATTAAAATAATAGCAAAAAAATTGAAAACTAATTTATTTTTTTTTCCGTTTAAAATTTTTTAAATTAATATTTTTTATCTTCTTTTAACCCTAGTTTTTGACAATTTTTATATCATCTTTCAACAATTTAATTTTTTTGTCATTTTTTACTTTTTCCCCAATAGAATTACATTTTTACAAAATTTATTTAACCAAAAAACGAAACAACAGAATTACTATTTTGAATATTTATTAAATTTATTTATCAGTACCCACTTTAGAGAGTTTTTTTTGTTTGCAAACTGTCGTTATACTATATTAATCATTTTTAAATGCTAAACCATTTTTGCAGTTTTATCATAATTTTTTAAAAAATTATGATAAATCCATTCATTTTGGCCTTTTTAATTTTTTTTTATTTTATAATTTGTGATTTTTATTTTCTTGCTATTTTTATTTATATAAAATTAAGGCTTTCTTTAAATTAATTTTTCTTTAGAAAATACAATAACATTTAAATTAAAAATGAATATTTTTAGGTGGTGTAAACAATTGGCCTCCTCCTCTAATTAACAGCATGATTCCACCGCCTACCATCTACGAGGAG
Source organism: Meloidogyne enterolobii (assembly GCA_963681835.1). NCBI lineage: Eukaryota > Metazoa > Nematoda > Chromadorea > Rhabditida > Meloidogynidae > Meloidogyne > Meloidogyne enterolobii. The sequence goes on from CAVMJV010000044.1 coordinate 1,688,916, forward strand.
AATAAACAACAAAATCAATCACTTCTACAACAATCAAACGTTCCAATGCAGTCGAAATCTTACAGGAATTTTGAGGAGGAACAACGAGGGAGTGGAAACAGGTAAATTTAATTATTTTTAGAAAACTTTTTGGTAAAATTAACAGTTTCGGTCAACTGTGCCTTTGAAGTTTTTGTTAAATTTTTGTAACTAAATTTAATAATTCTATAGTAATTTCTCTCCTAAACATTTTTCTAACATTTTTGGGTATTTTCACGAGAATTTGACTAAAAATCTTCCTTCTACCCAATCTCATTAATCTTTCTATATTTTTATCTTTTATATATTTAATTTTAGCGGTTCCCCGCCAGCTGATCCTTTTACTACAACCAGTATTGAACAACAACAGGAATCTCCACCACCCTTAAAAGCTGAGGACTGGTTAGAACAACATTTTCGCCGAGCAGCAACAATTTCTCGTTCATCATCTTTTGCTTGTGACAATCTTCCTCCTTCAATGATTTTACCCCGTTCAACAACAATTGATTGGTTGTCTAATCAAGTTAAACCAGCTAATGATATTCAACAACTTCGTCAAAGTTGGACTCAATTTCCTCAGCAGCAGACTTCTAAAGGGGAGAATTTCCTAGCTAATCCTGGGCATGAAATAAATTTGGCAAACAATTCAAGTCTTCCACCATTACAGCCTTTGCCTCCTTTGCCACCTTTTGGTAATTTTTAAATAAATATTTAGCTATATTTTTGAAATTACTATTATTCTAAATAATACGTAATAAATAAAATTTAATTTTCAGTCAGAAACCCTTCCTGGTCACAAACAATGCGTCAAGAGCCGACTGCTGAAACCCTACCAATTCCAATTTCTTCAGCAAATAGTAAAAAAACAACGCCTCCTAAATCCTTATCGCCTTTGAATGAAAAGAAAAATTCCAAAATTCTTCGTGATGAGTCTATAAGTGGAAATAAAACACATTCGCGTAAAGCTTCGTCTGGTCGTCGAATTGAATATCAATTGCTACAGGAAACTGATTTCTCTTTAAGCCCACCAAGAAGTGAATATTCCTTGTTTAAAGGAGTTGGGGATGGGTCTTTTTCAGACAAACAAATTTCTGTTGCAGACCCTTTTGATGTTAATTGGTCACAAAAAGTTTTGGAAGAGACTGCTCGACAACATCAACAAAATAATCGAGGTACATGGCATAAAGATGCACCTGAACCAGAAAAGACAATGAGTTAATTAGAAATATATGTGAAACCCTTGAGAATAATTTTATAATTATTTTTGCTATTTTGAATGAGATAACTTTTATTTTAGAACGTTTTATTTAATATTTTTTTAAATTTGTCCAACATTTATGCGAAATTTAGTAATATTATTTGGTTTGTCTTGAGCATTTTGAGTTAACTATTAATACATTTCCCTTAATTTAATTTTATTTAGAAATTAATAAATAAACGTATTTTTCCAAATAAAGCTCCATTCTCTAATACAGCCCCAGTCTGGAGGTTAGTTGAAAAATACAGCCCCATGGGGCTGTATTTGGAAAAATACGTTAATTTTTTCTACACATTTTTATAGAAATATTTTAACATTTATCTGTTCTATGTCTGTGAAAATTTTGATTACAGTCGGATTCATTTGCCCAATTTTTACAATAATGTTGACTGTAATTATTGTTTTAAAGTTTTCGTTGCCAAATATTTTTTAAATTCCCTATATATTTAAGCGATCCAAAGAACACAAAATTGTACTTTCCTTTTCATTAATTTAATTAAAAGTTTGAGGTAAATTGTTTTGTTTTCTTTAAAAATAAATTATATTTTTTCTATAATAATTTAATTAGTTTGTTTAACTTTTCTTTAATGCAATAAATAACTTGTTTAATAATAAAAGTTTTTTTCAAATTGTTTAATTTTTATGTTTACTTTGAAAATTCATAGAACATTAAATTACTAGATACTTTAACATTTTGCGCTTAAATATTTGGGCAAGTATATCATTAATATTTTTTAATTGGAATAACTTTTTATGTCATTAATACTACTACAAAAGTACAAAATTTATTTGCTTTAAAGCCATTTTTTTATAAATCTTGTTTTTTTCTTTCATAGAAATAAACGTTAAATTAAATTTAAAAAATTATTTTTTTTGTAAGATTTTATTTTTAAATGACGATAAGTTAACAATAGACTGTGAGAAGTTTGAAAAATATTTTAGAATAAATTGTTGTCTTTCTTTCAATTTTATTTTTATTGTTATACGGCAAAGAATTTTAAAACAAGAGCAGACTTTGCTTTTTAATTTTTTGGTATTGTTTAAAAATTAAAATGACGTTTTTAAATAATTTTAAAAATTAAATAAAATTTTATTCATTAAAAAATTTTTTTAATTAAAATTATTACCGGATATGCTTAATCTACAATGTTTAGTTCCGTCAATTTAAATTCATATTTTTTGCCAAAAAACCATCTTAACACTTAAAACCAATTTAAAACCCTCCACCTACTCTTTCAATTATAGTTTTAATCTTTTTATAACGTAAATGGATAATTAATTAAGTAGAGTTTTTGCTATATTAATTTACTGAAAGGTCTAAAATAATTTAAAAATCTATTATTTTTTCAATCTCCTTTCCCTCACAATATTTAAAAAACTAGCACATTTTTCCCACAGATTTAATAAATTTACACGCGCGAATAACTAAAAAGGGATTTATTTTTAATTATTATTTTTTGCATATTAAACTCTCACACTAGCTATTAAACCATGACCTCTAATCCTTATTTTATCATAAATTTTCTATTTAAGGTAAGGCTAATTAGCTTTTAAATAAGTGGGCGGCTTTAATATTCTTTTGTCTTTCAATAAATAAAAGGCATGGCTTTTTTAAACCAGTCAGTAATATTTTAGAGTTGAATTTTTTTCCATAAAGAAGGCTTAAATTATATATTTTTGACATCGATTTGACTGAATACCTATTTATAATCCATGGTACTTATCGGTTATACGCCCACAAACTGAGTGCCAACCAAATTTGAGCGGCTTTAACTTTTTGATTCCTAATCTAATTTAAATAAATCCTATATCATTCGAAATCCCTCGATAAGTGTACCTTTTTTCTATAGGATAGATCAAGTCTGATCACTCATTAAAAAGTCATAACACGATAATTCCAGTTATTTGGGGGTTTTCACATTTATCGGGCTGTACTATTTTAGCGAGTGATCAGACTTGATCCATTAAGTCTCTTAAGGAAAATTGACTGGCTTTAATTACAGAAATTTAAATTTCATATATAAATTATCTAAAAGTTATTTAATTAATCTTTTCTTTTTCTACCTTCAATATTTTTTTGTTACTGTTTACTTCAAACAATAGAGTTTTGCTTTTCTTTTTTATATTTCACGTCCGTTTTCTGTACTTTCAAGCTCCGGCGTCATATATTTTGTTTAAATTATAACGACAAAAAAATATTTTAACAAACAATAAGTACATATTTATTTAAATTATATTTAAATAATTTTATTTTTTATTTCTTTTTCCGTTTACGTAAATTATTTAATTTTTTTCTATTCAGAAAAATAAACAAAAGCTTTCTATAAAAGAAAATATTTGTTTCTACAAATTCTCTTTTTAGAATATTTATTGCGCAAAATTTACATATTTTTAACGTAAAAGAATCAATGTCCGAATTTATTTTGTATAGAAAATTGTAAAAATAATGTCAGGAATAATATCAATTAAAAGGCAAGGGATATAAACTTCGAGTTCTTCCCGGCGGAGGAGAATTTTCATTCTCATTTACTATATTCGATTATCTCGTTAAAATATATTCCTTTCATAAACATTTATGCTTAAATTAAACATAAAATTAAGTTTAAAAAAATAAAAAATATTTTTAAACAAGCTAATAATTAAACTTTAACCAATTTTAAGTAATATTAATAAGCTCTTATGTAGATACACTTTAATTTTTTTCAAATTAGAAATTCTGCTCCGGAAAAAGATATTTCTAAGCGGTTTTGTAGTAAATGCTCACAAAAATATGCTTTATCATTTGGGTTTGTTAAATTTGTTCCGAAAAATTTTTACGAAAAAATGGGATTTGGTATATCCGGTAGATCCGGATTATCTCGGCCAATTTTCATTTTCATGAAAAATGCAGAAACATGTCAACTGAGATACGAATAGAGCTTTCGATTGGTATATAGAACGTATTTTTTGAATGAAAAATTAAGAATTAAGAAAATATTTTCTAGCGCTTCCATACTTTTTTCCACGACTGTATGTTATTTATTTATCTAAAAAGTTAGGAAATAAAATTTTATAAACTTCCTTGTTATTTAGCTTAAAGTACTTTTTTTAAATTAAATTTTACGGACTTTAAACTTTATTTAAAACTTCCTTATTAAAACAACTTTTTATTTTATTAGTTAAAAAATAATTTTTAACAAGTTTAATTATCTAATAAATATTTTAATAAATTTTCTTTTTGTCGCTCATTTTCTATAGGAATTCCCTTTTTATTAAATTTTCCGGCGGATGTTTTAACCATGTGTTTATTTAAAAATACGGGATTTTTCATAGCACGAGGCTTTAAATTTTAAAAATAAAATTAATCCTTTAAAACACTCATTTTTATCTACATTTTTTTCGAAAAAGTTGTTCTGCCTCTTTTAAAAATTTTCATTAACTGCGTCAATATTTAAATAATAAAAATATTTATTTTAGAGATTTTCTTGGATTACTTTACATCTCTAAATACTTTTTAAAAAGTATTTTTTAAATCAAAACCTAAATTCCTTCAAATGTTCTTGCTCTTCTTGCTAAATTTATTTTTAATATTGGTTGAATTCTGCACTGTCTCTTCGGTAAATAATTAATTATATTTTTGGACTCGTTAAACAAGCTAAAAAATATTTCTATAGGATTTTTTTCTATATTAAAAAAATTAATTATCATATATCAATGTTTTTGACAGTTTTATTAAAATAATATTCTATCATTAATTTTTATAGTTCACTCATAATATCAGACCAAATTATTATCATCAACAACAAATTCAGCCGATTAATGAAGATATTTCTATCCCATTAGTCTCTAAAAAAGCTTTTGACAGAGTTGATGTCTCTACTTTTGATTTCAACAAAAGATTTAACGATTTAGAGGATAATACTTCACCTTTAGGGAAATTATTTATTCCCTCCCCTTCCAAACAACAAAAATTAACTAAAAATCCTCGTCACATAAATTCATCAATTTATGGATTAAGAAGACAAATAAATTTATTAAAAACTTCTTATTTATCCTCTTCTCCGAGGAAACGACCAGTAGCGCGAATTTATGGATTTGGAATTTTCGGACCATTAAAACTTAAAAGAAATTTATAAAATTATCTTTAATTTTTTGTGAAATTAATATATTTTAATAATATAATAATAATATTTAGATTTATAATAAATTTTTCAAAAAATTGTTAAAAATATTTTAACCTAAGAATAGTTATTTATTTTATCAGCAAAAAATATCAGAATTGTTCATACGGTGTGCGGACATATCGGGGACAGGGTGGCCCTTTACGAAACACTAAAATAGGGCGCAGCCGCTCAAAAATAGGGCAAAAATAGGGCGAAATCGGCCAAAAATAGGGCAAAAAATAGGGCATTATTTAAAAATCTTAAAAATAATTAAAATTTCAATTATGAAGCTTTATTTTATATATTTTTCACTAGTTTTAACTAAATTGAACAAATGGAGCGATATAGAGCAATTGGGAGCAATTATTAATGGAATTGGGGTTAACAGAGTTATCTAGGGGATTTAGGATCAAGAAAGTTATCTAAGATGGATAAATGGTTAAAAACTTGTAGTTATCTAGGGATTTGTGAGAATTCAGTGGATTTGGGGGTAGTAGAAACATCGGGTATTTTTAGTCCAATTTTGGTGGATTAAGTGCTGGGATTGGGGGATTAAAAGATATCGAGGCACTTGGGCATTAATCCCCCGATGTCCCATCATATACCCTTAATTATTATAAATTACATTATATCCAACTTAGTCTTCTATCCATCTTAATCCTCGCATACACCATTAATCTCTCAAATCCATTGATATCTCTCATTGCTATCTCTCTTTATCATACAAATCTCTCGTTATCCAGTCAGACCCCCATAATACTAGTTAATCCTCCTAAATCGTCTATATTAAAATCCGCCTATATTCCACTCAAGCCCTTCCAATCCCTCAATGTCACACAAAGTCTTCACAGATTCTTCCTTTTTCAGCGCCGCAGGCGAAAATTTTGAGAATTTTGGAGGTCCTTAAGCCAGATTTCTTACTTTTTCTGCCATTTGATTTAAGAAATTTTAAAATTGTAAAAATTTTACAAAATGGTAAAAATAGGGCAAAAATAGGGCGGAAAGGTCGAAAATAGGGCAAATGCCCTGTAAATAGGGCAAAAGGGCCACCCTGATCGGGGATGACAAGAATAACAAGAATTGGGGTGACAAAAATAATTTCTTTCGTGTTTACGTTTGTTCTAAAACATAAAAAAACTATTTCTCACTAGGACAATATCAGGGCTGGGCTCATTTCGCATTTCGCGTTTCGCATCTTTCGCATTTTTCGCATTTTTTGGTGCGAAAAGTTTCGCATTTCGCATTTTGGTCCAAATGCGAAATTTGTTTCGCATTTTTCATTTAGCCGACCCGAGAAATTTTCGAAAACCCGACCCGAAACCCGACATTTTCCTTGGAATTTTATTACAAAAAGGGAAGATTTTTGGCTCTTTGGCCTTCCAAAATTCTCAAAATTTTCGCCTGCGGCGCTGGAAAATGAAGAAATCTAATAGGTTGGTCTTTCAAAATTCTCAAAATTTTCGCCTGCGGCGCTAAGAAATGTTACCGAATTTGGGCACGATTTTAAAGGATCAAGATGGTTTGTGGAGGTATCTGTGGAAGGCATCTTCGGGGGAAGATAGAAAAAAGAAATCCCTGTACCCCGACCCGAACCCGACCATATTTTGCTCCCCCGACCCGAACCCCGCCCTGAAATAATTCGAAAACCCCGTCCCCGACATACCCGCCCCCGAGCAACCCTATTTATAATTTTGAATATGAATAAAATATTTTTAAAATTTTTAAATAATTTCGCTTTCGCTTTCGCATCTTTCGCATTTTTTGGCGCGAAAAGTTTCGCATTCCGCATTTCGCATTTTATTTTTTTTAAAAAGTTTCGCATTTCGCATTTTATTTTTAGCTTTCGCCCAGCCCTGGACAATATACTATCCAAGACCCAGTGGCCGTAGGTCCCAAAATCAGTAGGGTAACTGTTCGTACATTGAAATATCCCGATACATATGTCCCTCCTGGTATGTCCGCGTGCCGTTCATACTAACGGAGAGGAAAGCTTTCGGCGTTTCTAGATTCGATATTTCATATACTTCAATACCCGTTAAGTATTACTAAACAGTGGAAGAATTTTGGCTAAAAATTTGGTAAAATTGGCTAAAAAAATAAAATTGGCTAAGAATTTATTTAATGATTATATAAAAGATGAAAAAAATAAAAAGATTTAAAAAATAATTTTCAAAATATTCTCAAATTGTTAAAATAACTATCTTGTCTTCTAGAAAAATTATTAAATTCTAGTTTGATTATTAACGGGCACTGCAGGCTGAACTAAAATAGTATTGACTTGTTGAACTTTGTTATTTCGAATTATTTTATATAAATGAAGACAATCATTTCTAATTGTTTTATTTAAAGTTAAATAAATTATTGGAGGAATACCTAAATAAATTTAAAAAAATTCAGATAAAATTAATTTAAAAAATATTTAAACTTGCCATGAATGTGAAACCTAAAAATAAAATAAATTTAAAATTTAAATTGATTGTTGTGAAAACAAGTAAAAACTTGCCATAAGAATTCAGCTAAAATACTCATCCATTTTTGTTGTGTTGCTGTATATTGCATAATTATATAAAATACACATTGTGTTGTGTTTAACAAAGAAATTACAAAGACTTGTAAAAGTACCTTTAAAATTAAGTAAAAATGGATATTATTGTTGTTTTTGTTTAAGTATAAATAAAAAGGTAGACTTGTTTAGACTAAGAGTTAAGGTAAGAGTATCTTATTCGAATTACGAAAATTAAGAAAAAAATACTTGTATAGTGTTAAATCATTAATAATTTTTGTATAAAATTGCACTTGACTTTTACGTCATAGCACTCATATAATTATTTAAACCATTATTCTTTGCAAAAGAATAATTATCTTTATTTTTCTAAATTATTATCTTCATTCTAAATAGAAAAACCCCGCTAAAAAACTCGTCACAGTGTTTTTACCTTCACGTAATATATAAAAATATTTCCTACCATTCTCTCCAAATGGCTAATTGAAAAATGAGTATTACCATTATTTAAATTAGTTGTTTGTTTGTATTTTTGATTTTTGATTAGTAAAGCTATAGCAAAAATTAAATAGATTGCCGGAGAAAGGACGGCTAAAATAAAATTGTGATATGTAGGTAGACTGTCGAAAATAAACTGAAACAAAATATAATACATAAATAATTTATTTATCTCCAAATAACCTCTCCATAATCCTCTCTATAACCAACAAAAGGATAGAAAAACCACGCAAAATAAATCCCAGAAAAAAGAATTGGTTTAATAAAAAACATGCAATATAGGGCATATAAAGTACAAAATAATAACCAAACGAAAATACGAATTCCTTTAAAAAGAAATTCAGCAATTGTTCGGAAAAACATCTGTAAACAACGATTGAGTGCCAAAACCTATAATAAATTAAGATTAAAAACTAAATTGGAGAATCTATTTTTATCTAGTCACATCGAGTAAAATATGGCAGATAAGTAAACTGGATTAAAAAATCTTTTCAGTGATTGCTTCTGACTTTAACTCTATCTAATAATTACTCTAAAATTCTCTGCCTCCACCTCTCTATGAAAGAGCTGCATTTCTAATGTTTAAGACATTAAGAATTTCAACTTTCCAGATCAGGGCTAAAAACTTTCCAGATCAGGGCTTATCATCTGATTTTATGCTTAATTCAAAGGAAATTATCAACGAAACTTAGGCCCTCAAAATATTTATAATATATATTCAATAAACTAACCAAATTAGCACTACTCTCAGCAACCCAAACAACTTAAATTAATAATATTTTTTTAATTTTGCAAATACTTACAATTAGCTAATGTTCCAGCTAAAAAGATAAGTGTCGGATATGAACAAAAAACAGCTCCTTGTAGAGCAAGTATTGGATGTAAAAATCCAATAATTAACAAAGCAACTAGATCAACAATGCCAATATATAAAAGAATAGTATAACAATCATTTTTCCAATGTTGTTTCCATATAGAATACAAACAAGGCAAATAAAGGAGGAAATATATTATTCCCAATATTAAATTAATTAAAGCTTCTATTGTTAAACGACGGTTTTCTATTGGAATTGAATCAATTACTAAATTAGTACAATTGTAAAGACGTTCGTATTCTTGATGTTTAAATAAAAATAATTCCATTTTTTTAATCTCAAAATTATAAAAAAAAATTATTTTTCAAAAATTATTTTAAATAAGAATTATTATGGCATTTCCTTATACTAAATAATTTATTTATATAAATTATTTTTAAACCTAATATAATTATATTAATTAATTTTTAAGGCTGTAGTGTAGTTCACCGGAGGTAAAAGTTCGGGACGTGACATATGTCATTCGATTCGTCTCGGCGAGCTGAGTCGAACGGTACCACTCCCAATTTCAGGAAATGATTCTGGACCGAGTTATAGGTCCCGAAAAATCGAAAAACCAAAGGGGGGACCAAGCACTTTTTTGGGGTGAAAAATTCGAATATGCAAATTATACCTCATTCGAAAGAGCTCGTCGAGCTGAGTCGAATGACACCAAAATCAACAAAATCCGACTTGATTGGACAAAGTTATGATCTTTTATTTTATCTCCTTACCTATGGGATTTGTGGAGATTTTGCTGCTACAGAGGCCACAAATACGTCCAGAGCAAGGGAGATATGAATAGGTTTATGTTACGAGCCCAGACCCAGCGCCCGTAGACTCCCCGCGAGGCGCGTGCCGCAAAACCCCGCGCGAAGCGCGGGGTTTTGCACAAGCGCCTCGCCGACGCCCCATAGGTTTAGGTTTTTTATTTTTTGTGTCGTAACTTTGTATAATCTTGTTCAATCACTGTGATTTTGGTGTCATTTGACTCAGCTCGCCGAGCTCTTTCGAATGAGGTATAATTTGCATATTCGTATTTTTCACCCCAAAAAAGTGCTTGGTCCCCCCTTTGGTTTTTCGATTTTTCGGGACCTATAACTCGGTCCAGAATCATTTCCTGAAATTGGGAGTGGTACCGTTCGACTCAGCTCGCCGAGACGAATCGAATGACATATGTCTCGTCCCGAACTTTTACCTCCGGTGAACTACACTATATCCATTTTTAAAAATTATAAATTCTTTTAAAAATATAAATTAAAGGAGCCATATTTTAATAATTTAAATAGACAACAAGATTAAGCATTCTATAATTTATTGCTCTTCCTTTTTTGTATATTTTTATGTACTCTTATACCATTTACAATATTATTATTAAAATCAACTACAATAACACATAAATGAAAAAAAATAACGAAAAAAACTTTAAAAAAGTTTTTTTATAATAAATTATTATTTTGTTATTAATTATTTATAAATTACAAGATGTAATTAATAATTTACTTATAAAATATGTAAATATATTAATTTATTTTCTGCTAAATTATTGTAAAAATATTTTTTGCAACTTTGTTTTTATTTTTCTTAATTAATTTATGAGTAAAATATTAATTAATTAATATTTTTAATTATTTTTAAAAAATTCTAAAATATCTTATTTTGTAATTCATTCAAGCTTATCAATTTAATATGAATTTTAAAAATTTAATTTTATATTTTAAATATTAAAAAAATAAAATTTATTGCCAATTGTATTATAAAAGGGGATTGTAGTAAATAATTGTTAAATTAAATATCGTGATGTCTAGAAATACCTAATTTTTCAAATAAATATTTTTGAGATATCTTTGTAGAATAATTTTACAAGGAAATTAAATTAAAAGTTAAATAATATTTTTTAACTATTTTATTTATTCGACATAAAAAATAATTTTATTTAACTATGTATACATATTTATTTGTACAGAATATCTTCTTTTATATTTCAAATAACTTGTTTTTATTTTTATTAATAATTCCAAATTTATTTAAATGTTTTTTGTAAAAAGAAATATAAAAATTATAAAGAAAACAAAACTATGTAACGGAAAAGTTGAACAAAAAAACAGAAAATAAAAAAATACCAAATGTTTATATTTTTCTATATTTGTAAATTTATTTAAACAAAAAAAGAATAAAATAACACATTAATAATTAATATTAATGTTTTCTGCGAATATGTTTAAACTACTGTACATGATTGATAGCTTTTGCTGGATAAATGGATTTTTCTATACAGGTACTGAAGACCGAAAAAGTACCGAAAACTTTTAAAAACCATGAAAAAAGATAATCCCATTAAGAAGGGATTTTAAAGGATTTATTTATCTTATAATTTCTGTTTCAATATTTTCAAATCTTTACTTCAGATTATTTGGAATAGGTCATATGAAAGTAATGTTTCCACCCAGACCCCGCCTATTTCCTGGAAGGGTTATTTCTAGAAGACTAAGAAAATATTGAACTCTTCCCCGTGTCTTAAAGATCAAAATCACGCTCTACTTTAAAAATTTTATTAAACAATTTTAATTTTCCAGTAATAACTTTAATAATATTAAATTTAATTAAAGACTAAGAATTAGCATTAAAAGGTGTGACCATTACATTCACCACATTTATAGGCGGATCTTTGTTGATATTTTTTAATTTTTTTAAAAGAATTAGACAATCTTCTCTAATTGTTTTGTTTAAAGTTAAGTAAATAATTGGAGGAAATCCATGAATATGAAACCTAAAAATTTATTTTTTTATAAATTTTTAAAGAAATTATAGTAGTATAATAGTATCAAAAAATATTAAATTATTTATTGCAAAAAAATTCACCATAAAAACTCAGCTAAAATAGTCATCCATTTTTGTTGTGTTGTATATTGCATTATTATATAAAATAAGCATTCTGTTGTGTTTAATAAAGAGAGTGAAAAAACTTGTAAAAATACCTTTAAATTTGATAATATTTGATTAAATTATTAAAAAAATTCTTTTACCATTTTTTCGAGACGGCTTATTGAAAAATATTGAGTGGGAGCTTGATTTGGAGTAATTATGCTTTTCTTGCTTTTAATTACTAAAGCTATAGCAAAAATTAAATAAATTAAAGGAGAAAGAATGGCTACAGAAACATCGTGATAAGAAGGAAGTTGGTCAAAGACAAACTAAAAAATAATTAATTTAATTTATTTATTTATCTCCAAATAACCTCTCCATAATCTTCTCTATAACCAACAAAAGGATAGAAAAACCACGCAAAATAAATCCCAGAAAAAAGAACTGGATTAATAAAAAACATGCAATATAGGGCATATAAAGTACAAAATAATAGCCAAATATAGGTACGCATTCCTTTAAAAAGAAATTTGGCAATTGATGGAGAAATTATTTGTATGCATCTGTTGAATGCAAGAACCTTCAAAAGTAAATCAAATTTTTATTAAATTATTTATCTTTAGTGGCTAACCAAATCAGCACTAGTCTCAGCAACCCAAAAACCTTAAATTATTTGAACATATTTAAACATTACAAAAATAATATTTTACAATTTACAAAAGTTCCAACAATATAAATAAGTGTGGGATATGAACAAAAAACAGCCCCTTGTAGAGAAAGTATTGGATGTAAAAATCCTGATATTATTATTCCAACTAGATCAACAATACCAATATATAAAAGAATAGTATAACAATCATTTTTCCAATGTTGTTTCCATATAGAATACAAACAAGGCAAATAAACCAGAAAATATATTATTCCCAATATTAAATTAATTATAGCTTCTATTGTTAAACGACGGTCTTCTATTGGAATTGAATCAATTACTAAATCAGTACAATTGTAAAGACGTTCGTATTCTTGATGTTTAAATAAAAATAATTCCATTTTTTTATTTCAAAATTAATAAAAAAAAATTATTTTTCAAAAATTAAATAAAAATTATTATGGCATTTCCTTATACTAAATAATTTATATATATAAATTATTTTTAAACCTAATTTAATATTTTTCTTTACAAATTAAATTTAATATAAATATTAATTTATGAATATATATTTAGATATTTGCAATAAATATTTGGTTAAATAAAAAATTAACAAATTATTAATTTTTACTTAGATATATTAAATATATTGCTTGTTAACCTTATCAAGATAAAATTTAAATAATATATCGACCAATATATGTATAAGTCTTATAAAATTTTTTGCCCTAAGATAAGACTGTATTTAAAACGAGTTGAGCGGGATCTAGATCCCGGGATGGATTGGGCGGGATTTTAATCCCGATCCCGATTTTTCAATCCTGATTCCGTAGTCGGGATCGCGACCGGGATCATAATTCAAAAATCCCATCCCGGTTTTACGTCGGGATCCAGGTTCCGCTCAACCCTATTTAAAACTTAAGGTTAAAATAGAGAACTGGAGAAATTAGAGAAATTTTGTATAGGGTGAGCATTGTTTAAAAAGTTTATTATAGGTTTATTATTGTAAATTGTAATTTTCAAAAAAAACTGTGAAACGGGATATCCGAGTAATATGTATACTACATGGCCTGAAATGAGACGGAACTAGACGATTTATTAACAATGTCATTTTTAGTTTGTTTTAGTTTGTATTTTTAGTTTGTATTAAAAAAATTGTATCAAATTAAAATTTTTTAAGTTAAATCCAGCGTAATTAGTTAATAGATTTTTAGAATTGTTCAAAATTTTAATTTAATATTTAATAAATTATAAATTTTAAAATATTAGAAATTAATTAAATAAATATTTAAAAAATACTTTAAATAAAAAATTACAAAAATATTTAGATTAAGTAAAATTAAAAAAAAAGTTATTAAAATATTCTTTGAATATAAAAAGTATTTTTAGTTACTTAATTGTGAAAAGACACAAACATTTACATATTAAACTCTAAAAATTATCAGAAAATATTGCATTTTCTTAAGTTTAAAATGTCAACATTATATAAAGAATAAAAAAATATTTAGAAAAATGTTAAAGACAAATCTTATAGAAGAATAAAAAGTATTCAAAAAAATTAAATGTTTTCAATGGACTTACAAAAGTATTAAAGAAAATAATTTGTTAAGGTTATACAAATTTTTATAAAGATAAACTGCATCTAAAATCTCAATTTTTATATCTGATAGATTGTGATTTCGAATGGCAACTCGAACCAACGGTAAATCTGTTTACATTTAACAGTATTTATTAAGATAGAAAATTATTACTAAAATATTAATTCAATTATTTTTTGATTATAGTAGAACCTCTCAGATTTAAAAATTTGTATTAAATTAGGTTTTACTAACAATTAATTGACTTTTTAAAAAAGTGCTTTATAAACTTAATCGAAAAATTCTTTTAAATAAAATAACTTAAAATATTAATATTCCTTGACAAAAAAATAAAATACAAAATAAAGCCTTGATATTGCCATTTTATTTAACTTTTAACTATTTTATAGTACATATCACGAAATGTCCTTTTTAATTTTCATAAAAAGTGTCCTGCGTTTGCGGAAGTATGAGTATGTATGTATAACATTAACTAACAATTCCAGGTTGTACTAAATTAGTAACTCCATTTACTTTTTCTTGTTCCACAAGTGAATTTTTTCGGAACCTACTAGCAGACTGAACCGAGCCAAACAAGAGTATTAACAAAAAAAATTATCTATGAAATAAAAAACACTATGGACAAACTTTTCGTAATTTTGGGCTCCAGTAGAATTTTTGGCTCTAAGAGAAAAAATAGAATATTGGCGCAAAATTCTAGACACGGGAATTGAGGGCGTCGGGGTGAGATAAAAAATAACTTAAAAAATAACTCTATCCTTAAAAAATAAAATTTCATACTTGTGCGCCTAATACTCCGTTTTTTCAATTAAAGCCCAAAATTCTGCTAAGCCCAAAATTCCTAAATTTCCTTCCACATATCATGTGTAATGTCTTCAAAGAGAATAATTTGTATTTGACCGAGTTTCAAATTATTCAGAGAAAAAGATTTTGAATTAAAAAGGAATTCAAGTCACGATTCTTTATAAACTCAACACAAAAATAATTAAAAAATTTAAAAATTTTATGCGACTATAAATTTGCATAAAATAACTACAGATTGTGAATATATACATATGTATGTGTATAATGTATATATACCCATGTTTGGACAAGTATAATTTCTCAAAAGCCGAGGATTTCATCTAAAATATTTTGTCCAAACATGAATATATATATCTAAAAAATGTTGTGAATAGTGCCGTGTTAGTTTTAAATATTCTTTTTCAATCTTGAATAAATTTTTTGAAAAAGTATTTGAATGTTTCAAAACCTTTCTATTTTACTCGGCACTTTTCTGTGAACATAACGAAAAGTTTTTATGTTATAATTGAATTGAATAACTTCAGTTTCAAATTTGTATAACTAAATTATATTTGAAATGTTTTTTGTTTTAGAATTCAATTCAATTATATCTTACAAATTTTTACGAATAAAATTTTAAAAAATGGATATTTTACGCTTAGATAATATAATATATTTCAGAACTGCTTTAAAGGGATGATTTCTAAACAAATAAGTACCGATTTATTTGGACGGGGAAGATTAAATTAACATTTTTTAAATTTTCGTTTTAGATTTTCATAAAGATCGGTTCAAATTTGGCAAAAATAATTGCAAAATTTTCGGGTTTAAAGCCAGTTCTGAAACAGTAAAATTAGAGATCGGACCGTACCGTACTACGGCCGTATTTTTCGGTATTTATCGGTATTCCGTATCGGTAGTACGGTACGGAATACGGTACGGAACAAAATTCCGATCTCTAACTAAAATAAATACAATTGAATATTTAAATAATATGAATCAAATAAATTTGAATGAAAAATACATTCTCGATTTGTTAATTTAAAAAAAGGTTGTCGTATTTTTGTTGGATATAAAAGATTTTCTTAAAATTCAACAAAATTATTTTACAAAAAAGTATTTAAATGAGCTATTCAGATTACAAAAAACGACAAACTTGACCAATAAATCATGAATTTAAAATAAATAAAATTAAAAATAATATCAAATAAATAAATTTAAAAGGTGATGGTTACGTATAAAAATTTTAGTATCCGTAATTAAACGGATTGACTTTTTTCTCAAATTTTTTTGAACTTTACCTTTTTTAAAAAAAATTTTTTCAGCTAACACTGCTAAATATTTACATTTTTTATACACCTTTTTCTCTTCTCAATGTCCCAATTCTTTAATTTCTCCTTCGGATGTAGCATCTCCTCCAAATTCATCAAAAGTTACTTCCTCAAAAGAATCATTTTTTCCTTCTTCTTCTCCTTCATTTTTGTGTTGATATCCATAAGAAACAACATTCATTTCTTCAAAACGTTCAAAACGCAATTGTTCTGTATCAATAGAACAAAAAGAATGCCAGTTTTGTAATTCATCTTCCAAAAATAATTCACATTTATCTTTGAAATTTTCTTCGAAATTTTCCGCACACACATTTTTTAATTCTTCTTTAATTTGTTTTTTTATATTCTCGTAATGTCTAAGAAATAATAAAAGTTTAATTTAATAAATAGAAAATATTTAGTATTAAAAATAAAATTAAATATATAAAGTGAAATCCACTAAAACTAAAGTGACGTCGCCTATATATTTAATAAAATTTAATATTTAATTTACCCAATATCAATACGTTTCTGCCCCAAAACTTCATTCAATTCCAATCCATATTCCTGTCCAACCCCATTACTCAAAAATTCAGAAAATTTCACAGTTCCATCTTTATTGAATGAATTTTCAATTCTTTTAGTTAAACAATATCCAACAAATAGATCACCAGAATCTATAAAATAATTTTCAATTCCTTTAATTTCAGGCAATATTTGTTTATAAAAAATATTTTTTTCCTTTTCTTCTCCAAAAAATAATTTTTTCCAATTTTCCAACAAAAATTTATATTTATTTTCCAATCGTTCATCAAATTCTTCAATATGTTTACCAGCCACTAAACTATTCATTTTTTCAATAATTTCAACTCGACGTCCCTTATCTTCAGATTTTTTTTCAATACTTTTCAATTCTTCAAAATACTCCATTAATTTATTTTTATTGTCAATTTGACCAATAATTTTCTTTAATTCTTTAAATAATTTGTTTAAATTATTTTTTAATTTTTCGGGATTCTTCTCTTCATTCTTCTCTTTAACTACTAATTCATATAATTTTTTAATTTTTTTGTTCTCTTTTTCGACATTTAATTTATTTAATTTACATTCCTTTTCGAATTTTTCAAAAATTTTCTTTTTCATTTTCAAATGATTTTTTACAACTATTTTCAAAAGTATAACAAAATTTAAACATTTTTGCCAATCTGTTTTTAATTTAATATTTCCTTCAAATTGTTGGAAGTACTTTGAATTGACACTCTTCAAATCAGTTAATTGTCTATTCAGAGCGTTTAAAGCTTTTTCATCTCCGTCTTCTTCATTTTCATTTACTTTTTTATTTTCTCCTTGATTTTCGAAAATTGCTTTTATCTAAATTTATTTGAATTAAATAACTTTATATATTTTATTGGGCAAGGAATATCCTTCACGGGATTAATACACCCTTCTTATTTCCTAACAGAAATCTTTTTGGTTCCAAGGATATTTATAAAAGGGACCGAAATCCGAATGTTTAAAAATTTTTTAAAAATAAATAAATGTTTAAAAAATATATATATTTTTTCGAAAATTTTTTAAAACCTTTTTCATTTCGAATTTAATTCCATAATATGTCTCTTTTTGTTTTTGTGATGATGTTTCTGTTGGTTGTTGTAAATATTCAAGTTGAATTTCAGAATTAGTTTGTTGAACAGCTAATTCGTTTTGTGTTTCTGATGTTGTTTTTGTTGTAAATTTAAATAAATTAAACATTTTGTGGGCTTCTAAGAAAGTGACTTTGTGAAGGTAAAAATTGTTCGCTAAAATTAATTATAAAAAATAAATAGTATATTTTTTAGAAGAAAAAAGAGAATACTACTATGTATTTTTTTAAATATATATATGTATAATTATTAAATATTTAAAAATTTTTAATTAAATTAATTTACATATTTCTTTAAATATTTCCTCCTTTTGTTTTGTTGTTAATCCACTTTCTTTATCATTAATTGCTGACATTAATTCATCATTATCTTCTCCCAAATATGCCAAACGAAAACCATCATTTTGTAAACCAATTTCATTTTCTTTAATTTAAAATTTAAAATAATTAAATTATTTAAAATTTACTATAGTTAACTGCCCATTCCTCGGGCCTTTCAAATTCAATATTTTCTTTGTCAATGTAGCAGTAATTACGCCAATTCTCTTTCAATTTTTCTAATCCACCATTGTTATTTCCAATCATTTTGAGAATTTCTTGATAATACCTTTAAAAATATAAGTTACAGTGTAAAAATCGAAAAATCGTATACAATACTGTTTTGTATATATCAGTAAGTTATCCCAAAACCATTGGTCATTTAAAAGAAAAACCCGTAACCGAATTCGAAATATTTAATAATACACGAGTATATTTTCGGAATCCCGATACCGCTGAACCCTGATTTAAATAATTTATTTAGAATTATAACTCAGGATCGATCTCGAAAGCTGGTTATTTTTTTATAAATCTGGGGTTTCAGTTTATCTCTTTTTAATTTTTTTTAAAACACAGTCTAATCTCTTTATAGAACCCATTCCAAATTAATGAGACCCATTGAAAAATATAAACCGAGGGCTTTTACTAGGACATTTACTCTATATTTATTTACATTTTATCAACTCTTTTCTTTCCCAATTTTTCATTCATTTCCAGTCCATATTCTATCAAATTAGCATTTGAAATATTTTGTAATAAAATATCCATATTAACAACTCCATCTTCGTTAAATATTTCCAAAAATTTATTTGTTAAACAATAAAGAATTGCTGATAAACTTGAAGTATTTATTTGTCCATTACTTTGTGAAGTCTAAAATAAAATAAAGTATTTATTATTAGGTATTTAAAATTAAACAAACCGGATGTTTGTTTGTTAATTTCTCATAATTTCTAACTAAAAAGACCAATTTCTTCACTAATCTGTCAATATATTCTCTTGTTTCCTTCACTAATTTTCCCTCCAAATCTTCATTCTTTTTAATTTCATTTTTTAAATTTCTTTTCTCCAATTTTTTAATTTTTTCATTCAATTTATTTTCAAATTTGTTAATTTCAATAATTAATTCAATTTTAACTTCTTTTAATTTTTTTGTTTCTACAATCTGTTTACTCAATTCTTTATTTCCTTCAATTTCTGCTTCACATTTATTTTCAAAATTTTCCAAATATTTTTTTATGTTTTCAGACAATCCTTTTGCGCTACCATTCTTTTTTGATAAGCGTAGAGCTTTAGGCAATAATCGAATAATTGATCCAAAACGATTTTTTTCTTCGCCTCGATTTTCATTTAAAACAAATTTCAATACATAAACAGACAATCCACATTCTTTTAATTTTTCTTTTAATTTGATTGAAGTTTCGACACGAGACAATTCTTTTTTGACAATTAATTCATGTTGAACATTTTTATTTGTTTTTAACTTAAAAAATAAATTTAGTAATTAAAAATATATTTTACACAAACTTTTTCAATTTCTTCTTTAATTTCCCAATAAATATTTTTTTCCATTTCGCTTTGTATTATTGTTGTATCAATTGCTGTATGATTCTTCAAATTTTTATGAAAGTAAGCAATTATTATATGTGCCTCAGTAAATGTTAATTTATGTAAATTGAAACGTTCCACTTAATTTAAAATGTTAGGAAAATAAAAATATAATTTATTTCTTACAAGCTCCATTCTTGAAGTTTGACCATTCGTTGCTTGTTTTGTCCATATGATTAAAGTCATTAGGATCAATATCAGCGAACTTCAGATCAGCAAGATTGAAATTGTCATCGTGTATTGTATTGACTGTGTGAAATAATAAATTTTAAAGAATTGAATTTGCTTTTCCTCAGAAAGTCAGTAAATGAATATAACAAAAATAGAGTATTTAATTAATAAAAATTTGGTACTTTTCATTTATAAAGTACTTTTCTTTTCCATTACGATCATAATGAGGTGTTCATGATGAGGTGACTGAGGTGACTTAGACAAATGAGACGAACCCAAAGATATGTAAATCGAAAGACTTTGGAATTGCCACTACCTAAAGTACAGTCAAGGAATTTGACGGTACTTTATAACGTAAAAGTAACGATAATTACAATTAAATAAATTATTTTTAAAAATAATTTATAAAATTTTATCAAATTACCTGTTTGTAGTATCCATTCATCTGCCTTTTCAAATTGAACATTATCTCTGTCAATAGCACATATATTCCCCCAATAATCATTCAAAACTAAATCTATCATTTTACCCAACTTTCCCGTCTCACTGGAGCTTCCCGCCTCCATTTGATTTTTTGTTTTTAACTTTAGAATATTTTCTTTGAATTTATGTTCAAGTTCTTTGTAATGTTCCAAGTTTACTCTTCTTGGACCCAATATTTCATTAATTTCTGTCGCATATCCCAAAAGATATGAATTGTTATCTTTATAAAACTTTGTTTTTGCTTGTCCCTCATCGTTAAAAACAAATTGGAAACGTTTTGCCAAACAGTAACCAATAAATGAATGGCCATTTTCTTTTAAAGTTTCTTTGACATTTGTTGGGATTTCTTTGCTTTTCTCAACAATTTCTTCCCAATTCTTGTTAAGAAATCTGAATTTTTCGATCATACGGTTTTTGTAAGCCTCCATTTCATTATTCACCTAAATTAAAAGAAAGAATATTTCCAAATTAACTCTTTGAAAGAAGCCCATCTTAAATCCCCTTCAAAATTTAATTTATCTAAACACCTACATATATGCTCAAACCACATACATATTACCCTGATTAATTATTTCTCTTGCTGGTGGGTGTAATTAATTGAGAGAGGATAAAATTGATATTAATTTGTTTTTAAATTAGAAAATTTAAATTTTAAAATTTGATATACAACCTCATTTTGTTATAAATAATAGACTAATGTACCTAATACAATTATTTATGAGAGGGTATTAGAGAAAAAGGGTTAAATTCTTCTAATATTATTTTTAATATATCCACAAATTATTTTTAAAATTTATTTTTACCTTCTTTTTAAACTCTTCTAACTCTTCTTTCTTTTTATCATCCTTTAAAACCAATTTTTGTTTATCCAATTTTTTCTTATTTTCGTCCAAAGTTTTTACAACCTCTCTGGTTTCCTTAGCCATTCTTTTCAAATATTTTTTTAAATTTGAACGTTTAGTAGCCAAATCCATAAGCCTTTCCCAAGTTTTTCTCTTAAATTCATCATCTTTTGTCAAAGTTTTTTTCATTTCTTTATCTAATTTTTCTCCAAAATTTTTTTTGACGATATCAGTTTGTTTTCTTACATTATTTTCTAGTTTCTCTGTTTGTTCACATTTAGACTCAATTTTGTGCATTATTTCGGCTAGAAATTCTGGAGCATTTCCATGAATACCGAATTTCTTTAATTGTTCGATTATTCCATTCAAAGGAGCTTTTTCTTAAAAAAATTAAAATTTTAATTAAAAATAACCCTATTCAAATAAGTTTTTTTTTAATTTATAAAATTACCAACCAATTTCCATTGGTCGTTCTTTTAATTCTGCCAATTTTATTTTCAATCTCAGCAAAAATAATTTTCTCAGTTTATATTTGAGATTTATCTTTTTCAATTTTTCACGTTTATTTTCTTCATTTTCCTCATTTTTGCTTGAAAATTTTTTCAAAAATCCTTCCAAAAATCCTTCCTTTTTAACAAAAAATCCTTCGTTTTGCATTAAATAATCATCTATTTCTTTTGTGATTTCATCCTTTATTTTATTTAATTCCTCTTCTGTAAGTAACTCAGATTTTTCAATTTTATCCTCATTATCAATCTCCAAAGCGGTAAAATGTAAAATTTTCCCGTACAAACCGCATTTTAGAATTTTACTCTTTAATTCAATGTTCGTCTCAAAATTGTTTAAAGCTTTGTTTAAGCTTTCTTTATTTTTGTTCTCTTCAAACTAAAAACAAATTATAGAAAATAAATGATTTTTAGTAACAAATTTGTTTGAATATCAAGACATTTAGAATAAACTAATTATTAATCCTAATTAGTTGTTTAATGTTAAGATAGTTATTCAAAAAAATAAACATTTAAATTTTACAACAAATCTGTAAAATTTGTTTGATAAAAGTAACCTGCCCAAAATTTCTATCCCCGCAAGCTCTATAAAAATCCACTTTTGATTATTGTGAGGGGACTATTCTTTTCAAATTTTAATTTTCTTTTTTTTTTTAATTTTATCTTACAATATTAAAAGTCCTAGATCTCTCATCATTGGCACAAATTCGATATCCCAATCTTAATCAGAAAAAGCTATTTTATCAAAGTATCCTCCTACTATCTACTACCCACTAAAAATATTTTTAATATTATTATTTAAAATTTTACAAAATTCAATGACTCATCTACACTTTTATTGATCAATTCATTATTAATGGCTCTTTTAAAATCAAAATTGCCATTAATGTTCGAGTTGGAGACAATAGTCATATAATGATGACTTTCCGTTAAACTCAATTTGTGCTTCTCATGGTATGGTACTATAATAAAAGGAGGAAATTAATGGATAAAGAGGCCGATCCACCCGGGTGCTTCAAGAAAATTTTTACTAAAATTCTTATTTTGTATCAAGGTACGAGGAGTATAAATTTTGGAAAGAAGTTCCCAGACTGCAATTGTCTGCTAAACTATCCCATCCCTCTACCGACTATGATTAGATAAACTTAATTATTTCCTTCTATTTGAGCAAATATTTTAATATTATTTACTAATTTCATTGATGAACTCGCTAAACTTTTCTTTACTAAATCCAGGCATTTCCGGTATTTTCTTCAAAAGATCATCCTCTAAGTAGGATAAATTGAAAGTTAAATCTTCCTTCACTTCATTTTCTATAAATTAAAGAGTATTTTTTATCGTTTTCGTTTTTCAATTCCAAACCTTTATAAAATGGCAATGCCAATTTTCCAATATTTATTTGCTTAAATAATGATTCTGAAATCGGTTTTCCCCACATTTTATTCCAAGAATTTGTGACGGCTTTAGAAACCACAATAATAAGTTTCGTAACGTTTTTTCCATATGTAAAGGTTACTTTATTCAATTTTGTATGATATATTTCATTAACTTCCTTTTGCTTAATTTTTTGGATCCCTTCACGAGGGTTTTTCATTTGTTCTATTGTTCGATCAATGATAAGTCGAACCTCGAATTAAAAATGTTAAATTAGAAGGTATTGTTAAAGATATATTTGGGGTATTTTAGTTATTGGCAACCGTTTGTCTACAAACGTGCTTCTTAAATTTTAATGGTTTTTATGAAGGTCTTAAGTTCATGATTGTAGTATATCTCACTTACCATTTGTCTATTCTTCATATCGTCTGTACTCCACCACTTTTCTACTGTTTCTGCTCCAAACTTATTTGCCGAAAAAATTCCAGCAACGAAAGAAATCATTTCTGTTGGTGTATTAACCACAATTATAAAGATTTTTTCGAGAACTTCTGGAATTTTTACTCCAAACAGAGAAGGAAAATACAAGGTGAATAATACTAATGAGCTTATCAAAGCACCAATTCCCATTGAATTAATGGTCATTGCAGAAGTTTTTTGTATATCCATAGATGCTTCAATTTTCGATTTGATGAATTCACGGAATGCAATATCTCTTTCCTTGTTTGTAATTTTTGGAGATGTTTCTGGTTTTTTTGCAGCAAAAATGCTAAAAATACTTTTCCGAATTGTTTGTTTCTTTTCAGCAATTTTTCTCCATTTCAAAACAATTTTATCACTATCTGGTTTTGGGAGAAATCCTTGATCATATAATTTATATAGGGCCGAACGTTGATGGTCACGCCATTTATTGAATTCCTGAGGTACCATTGCACCAGAAGTAGCTGTTGCTATCTGAAATTTAGAGAATATTTTGGTGTTTATTTTATTTAAAAAATAATTTTTAAAAATTTTTCTCATACAAGATTTGCCGGAAAAGCAGGGAGTATTGAAGACCAATTGGCATTTTCTGGAAACGATTTACTAATTTCTTCCATCGCGAGTAGGTTGTTAAAAATAGAACCGCCAGCGGCTATTTTTCCTGCAGCGGCTGCATCTCTTAGATTTTCATCAAAAACAGCCTTAGAACTTGGCCAAAAACTTCCACCATCGAATGAAATTAATAAACGTTTTATAACGAGCGAATCAAAAGTTTCTGCTGCGAGGGGTGTCAACGAGTAGAGAACTACTCCCACAATATGAGCACAAGGAATGCATCCAGTCAGCGAAATTAATGCAATTACTCCCGGCCAAACACCAATATCAAGAACTGCTGCTATGAATCCAGCACCACCCAGACTTAATAACAAGCCATTCCAAAGGTCTTTAGTTAATTCTTTTGCGTTGTAGACAGATCCGAGTATTTGTGCTCCCATTCTGTAATTAATTAATTATAAACAAAAAGTTATGAGGGATACTAGACTATAAAAATAAAATAATAAATATTATTTTTTTGCGAAAATTTATTAAATTTTATATCCTTGGGGAAGCCATATAGACATACTATATTTCTCGAAGCCTGGGGTTGGATCCCTAAATTTTTGTATTAGGGATAATCGATCTGTTGGTTTGGGACCATCGGTTATCTTATCCGTATAAATTTCTGATATTATTTTGAAAATTTTAGATATTACATATGTATATTTATGGTAATGTCCTAAAAAATTTACATGCCTATTATAATTAAAAAAGTCTGACCTTCCACGGAATTCCTGATGTATAGTGTCACTTTCATCATTAAAACGTAACACTTGTAGTATTGGATCTTTTAACATTTTACAATTTTCAATGCCATTGTCAATATCTGTCAACTCTTTTTTCAACTTTATAAAATCTTCAACAACAAACGTTCTATTATTTTCAACCTTTACTTTCTTCTGAAACGTTTCTTTTATTTTGCGTTTAAACCCCAAATTTAGCCATTTAAATTCTTCATTTAATACTTCAATAATATACTTTTCCTGGATCTCCCCTTCTTCACCTCCCCTTCCTCCTTCTCCAACTCCTTTTCCTTTTATTTCTTCCATTTCTTCAAATATAAACTTCAACAATTTTTCACTCAATTTCTTTTTCCATTTATTTTCAGAATTTTCCGACTGATCATTGTTTGCTGTTTCATTTTCTTCGGGAGGCAAATTAAGAAATTCCCGAGGATTTTTGAAAAATTCTATCAACTCTTCATACTCTTCTTCTTCAAGTTTTTTGAAACGTTTGTTTGATGGTTTAATACTCACTCCGAAAGTTACTTCCTAAATTTTTATTTTAATTATTGACAGTATATGTATAATTATGAAAAAACGAAAATAATGCGTTAATAATGCGATCAGTCAAAATTCATCAATACTTTGATCACAAATCCACAGAAATTGTAATTTCTCATATTTTTAAAAATTTTCTATTTTCGTTGGTAGCGGTATAGTAAGAGGACAGAACCCGTTGTAAGGTTAATTAATTTAAAACGTTTAAGCCGATAAAAATTATTTATGCCAAAAATGATTTACCTTTAGAAATTCAAATACATGCGGTTTATATTCAAGCAACATTTTGTGACCTTTTTCATCTTTTTTTATTTCTATTTTCTTTTCAAAGGATTTTCTCGCATCTTTATCCCAGTCATCAACAATTTTCTTCCATTTACCTATCTGTCCTTTCTTTTCTTCAACTGTTTTATATCCGTTCAGAATTCCTATCAATTTCTTTTCAATTTCTTCTTTCTTTTCAAAAATTTCTAATTTTAATTTTTTATCAATTGTTAATTTTCCATCTTTCAATTTTTTAAGCTCTGTCATTTCTTTATCAAAATCATCATGTTCCTCTTGTTGTACAATGAAGGTTGCATCTTCATTTTCCTCTGCTGGAGGTTTTTCTCTTGGTAAAGAATTTGCCTTCTGCGAGGATGTTTGATTTCCTTTATCATTTTTTTGTCAATTTTTTTCTCCATCCTTTCAATCATATTTTTCAATATCGTGTGTATTTTCTCAGAAATTCTTTTAGATGTATCCTTAAGATTCTTCTGTTTTTGAATTTCGTATTCATATTCCATTTTTGGGATTTTTTCAAAATTCAAAATAAAATTCTCTGTGAATGCACTACTGCCCTTGTAAATTGGCTCAAGCAAAACATGTGTACTTAAACGAGCATCACCCTCTTCTTCTTCTTCATCATTATTCTCTCCTTCATTCTCATCTTCTTCATCGTCATTCTCTTCTTCTTCCTTCAATAATTTATCATAAACCATTTTTTCTTCGCCATGTACCAACTCTTTCAATTCATCTCCAGAGAATGTTAAGGCGGTGTCAAGCAGAAATGCCTTTCCAAAAATATTTTTTGGCAAAGGAAAGCCAATATTGCATTTATCATTTTCAAATTCTACTTGCTCAAGTTTTTCTCTCATTCCTTCAATTTTATCAATTTTCAAATAAAAATATTCCAATAATTTTGCAACAGTTATATCTTTTGATGTAAAATATTTACATCCTTTTTTCTTTGATTTTTCAAGATTTTCATCACCCTTTATTTCAAGAAAATCTTTTTCTTTACAATAAACATCACCATCAATAACCTTCGGCATAAAATATTGCGTTTTACCCACCAACTTCTGAACATATTCTTCGGCAACCATCTCTTCAGTTTTAAATGAAGGAAGACTTTTAAAACTTTTTCTTGCCGACCCTTCAGAGCTGGTTCTTGAAATGAAACTTTTTCGACCCGAACCCCATTGACTTCTTGCAGAAAAGGCAGTTTGGATCAGACAATTTGTTAAATAAAATAATAAGAGTCTCAGAAATGATTTTTTCCGACTCATCTAAAAACAAAAATGAAATTTTATGTTTGTTCTTATTTTATTATTGGATTCTTTTATCGAATTTCATAAAAGAATTTCTGAAATTTTCGATAATGGAACGGAGTTTTATATGGATAAGCCTCTCATAAATAGGGATGTAATTTTTATCTTTCTTCTATCTTTTCTGGAATAGTGTAAAGTAGAAAATTAAAAAATTTGAAATAGACTGCCTATTCAAAAATACCAAAGCATTTTATAATCGTGAAATAAGTAAATCGTGCGTGTATTAGGGGCGGATCGCCGGGGGGAGGGGTAAGAAAAGCATTGTACTAGAGGAGGATCACTGCACGGGGGAGAGAGGGAGAGGTCCCTCTCGAATGCCTGAATGCGCCAACATTAGGCTGGAAAGAAGAACCCTGTCCAAAGTTGTTAGAGACAATCTCGGAATTTCCAGCGCTGCAGGCGAAGTTCTGAGAGTTTTGTAAGGCCAAGAAGCCAAATTTTTTCCAAACTTTTAAGATTTTGGATCTTTAATCTATCAACTTAATCTCTCAACTCTCAAGATTTTGGAGACCTCCTTAATCTCTCAACTTTTAAATTCATCACGCACGGATGCACAGACCTAACTCCTCACGCTACACAAAACACTCAACAAAAACTCTTGATATGGATGCCATTTTACATGCAGCATTAAATTTTAAGGTCTTTGTAATCTCAGTTTGGATCTAGGCATATGATTAAGGAGAGTTTCTAGGTACAATCTAGTGTGTGTAATAAAAAACAAAAAAATTCAATACACCCGGTCTTAGTTCAAGGTGGCATAACCAGAAAAATTATTAAGATAATTCCGAAGGAGGGTTGAAATATAGTGCGGCTCCCTCAATTAGTACGGCCCTTTAGAAGAGGGTTGAAAAATAGTACGGCCGGCCGTACTATTTGAGGGAATACGGTATATAAATCTTTAAAGACAAAGAGGTACATCGGGGATTCGCAAGTATTAAGATAGATTTGGAGTTATCTGAAGATTTAGAGGGATATGTGAATTTTTAACGATTAAAGGGATTCATGGATAGATTTTAGGTCCCCAAACGGATTGCGGCTGCGGAAAATTTTTTCATTTGCGGACAGCCCTGAATGCGGTTGTTATGTTCGCTATTTTTTTACTGGGGTTCTCAAGGTCTGAGAAGAATAATGAATGGGAAGGGAAAATTAAAAAATTTAAAATAGACTGCCTATTACAAAAATGGTAAAGCATTTTATATGTCATAAAATAGGTCAAGCGGGCGTGTAAAAGGGGCGGGTGGTTTGGGGGAGGGGTGGGGGAGGAGGTCCCCGCGAATGCGTTTATAATGAGCGATTACACGTGTGTAATGAGTAAGATGGTATAAGATTGGACATAATATGCCCAACATTAAAAAAACATGTGACCAGATTGGCATTTAACTTTTAGTAGGAACATCCAAAAGTTTAATAAAATAGCTGGTAATTCTTATGCCTAAGTTAAATAATAAGATTTATTTTCCATTTACATATGTATATATTTTTTATAAAATACAGCAGTGCTGATTCGTCTACTATAATTCCTATTTAATCTTTGTTGAAGTATGTTACAAATCTTAAGAAGAAAATTTAAAAGTAGTATAAACATTCTAGTCAAAAAGGTTTGATTTCCTTTGAAACCAAATAATGTTTTTTTATTTTTAACTTTTTTGAAGTACATATTTTTTTAAATTTTTATCACCTATTTTATTTTTTTTATTTCATTTCTGCTCCGCATGTGTCGGTCCACAAGTGCGGGTCCGCAAATGTCGTTTAACCCTCCTAATATATTAATTTTTAATCATTAGTGTGTATACCTAGAATTCAATTCTCACGTGAAATTGACAATTTTTCAATCATGTGTATGCGTAATTTATGTATAAAATACAATACAATTTTATAAAGATTAAATTCAAATTTTTAAATTGTATACTTAAAAACGTTTTAGGCACACATACTATAGAGGAAATCGTATATTCTTTATTGACTGCATCTTTAAGGCACGTTAATGCAATATGTATTATTAATAATGTTTTAAAAATC
Source organism: Meloidogyne enterolobii (assembly GCA_963681835.1). Lineage (NCBI taxonomy): Eukaryota > Metazoa > Nematoda > Chromadorea > Rhabditida > Meloidogynidae > Meloidogyne > Meloidogyne enterolobii. The sequence goes on from CAVMJV010000044.1 coordinate 1,718,303, forward strand.
TTATGTTTTTTGGGGTAAGTAAATGGCATTTAAATCGACCACAACAAAGGGAAAATTTCAGGGAAAAGGCAGGCAAGTTTTAAAAGGTTTATTATACTTAAAAACTTTATAAGCACCCATACTATACAAATCCGATCAGTACCTATAAATGTTGTTCCTTTGCTGTTGTCCTTATAATAATAACGTTACCCTTAAAATATAAATTTTATTCCTTCGGTATGAATGAACTTACAAATTAAAATAAAAGTTTACAAATTTAATACCAAATCCACTGAATTTCTAAAAAAGAAGTAAATTGTTTCAATAAAAAATATAAAATGAATTATAATTAGAGACACATTCTTCTCTTTGGGGCAACTCTGAGGACTTATCAACACTGGAAGCCTACAACCTTATGATCAACACAAATTTTTATTTCTTTACAAGTTTAATTTTAATCAAATAATGAGGATTTGGCGGGATTAAGAGGGATATAGGTGGATTTGAGGGATTAAAGGCGATAAGGGGGTATCTTGGAGTAAGATGATTAAGGTGATATCAGGAGATTTGAGTAATAACAGGAGATTTGGAGGGATACCTTAGTATCCGCTTTAATCTCTTCAGATCCCCTGATTAAACTTGTAATTAAATAAAAAATTTGAGTTGATCAAAACGTTGTAGGTCTTCAGATTCAATAAGTCTTCGGAGTGTAGGTCTACAGAGGCCAAAAATGGCTGGTAACCGGTTAAATAATCATAAACAACAGTCTTATAGTGCGGGCCCAGATGGATCTAAAAGACTAAATATATTTATTCTGAGTAAATTTCCAAAAGCGAAGAAACTAATAATTCTTTATCCAAATATTCATGAGATTATACAAAAACTTTAAAATGTTAAAGTGGATCTTTAAGATATATTTATATAATTTATATTTTATAATAATACTAAAAAGGCTTAAATTTAATTATTATTATAGAAAATATTTTTTATGTTTTAATAATTTCCTGAATCGTTAAAAGATCCCAGTTTATTAAAATACAAAATATATAAGTGAAAGAATTAAAATAAAAATGAGGACTTTATTTAGTAGAGAATAATAAAATATACATAAAAATTAATTAAAATTATCATGAATTTTTTTGAAAACAAATGAAGAATTCAGATTAATTATTAAAAGTTAAAAAAGATACATATGTTAGGAACTTTTCCAAATAAAAATACAAAAAAAAAATTAAATTTCTTGGTAAGTAAAGCAAAAACAAATTTTAGAATTAAGAGAGAACACATTTTTATATCCCTGAGGCATTTTGTGTTTATTTATTAGCACTTTATATTTAAACAAGTTTAGGCTTAACTCCACTTCCCAATTCAACCATCTCTCCACCTTTTCCCAACCCAATATCTGTATGGTGGGGATGTAAAGGTTCATATTCAAATCCACCCGGAGATGTTGATTTTGTACTGTGAGAGCCTGGTGCAGAAGATCTTAAATATTGAGCTGCTGATTTAACTGCTTCTGTGCTTTGATGGAAAGTAGCTAGTAAAAGACAAAGTAAGATAATTTTTAAAAATTATTTTGGAAATAATTTAAACTATATCCCAAATTTGCAACTTTGTCTTCCATCCACTATTCATGTTAAAACAATTTTTATAAATTTCTAATAACTTTTGAAAATTTAAAAAATCACGATAGGGCTTTTTTAAAAGACCCAAAATCTAGATTTGGAATCAGGACGCCGGAAAATCCAACCGGGTTCGGTACTGCCAATAGTTTTGGAAATTATTGTCAAGGGCCTATATGTGATTTTCAAATAAAGAAAATAATCATTTTTACCTTCACAATGATGTACATAATCGGAAAAAAGTTGAGCAACTAATTCTCTTGCAACAATAGCACCAGCATGACCCTCAATAAATCGCAAAAGAAGAATTCCATCAGGACGTAATGAGTAATTGGCAAAACGTTGAAGGAGAGGGGCAGCTTCTTTGCAATGAACCAAATCTTGGAATTTTGCTTGTTTTAATAAAAGACGAAGTTGACGTTCTCGGGCAGATGGTGGCACCAGTGAAAATAGGCAATAAAGGAAATTGATTAAAGTTGAAATTCCAACTAAAAACATCCAAAACCACATGAAAAGATAAATCTGAAAATATGTATTTGAAAATTTAAAAAAAATTAATTGCCGAATGTGACGAGTCTCTACCTAAATTTTTATATTTAATTTTTGAAAATTTTTAAAAAGTTAATTGACGAATGTGACATGTCTTTACTTGAATTTTTAAATTTAATTAAGATAATATTGGAAGGTATAATTACTAAATAAATTCAGAGAGGATAACAAATTCGAGGTGTAACTACTACATATTCACCTTTTCATTAAACATGTTAATCATAAGAACACATTGAACGGTGTATCTAAAAAATAATCAAAATAAAATAATTATTTTCTTGCACAAAACCTGTGCATATTAGCAAGTCGCCGAACGCGAAAATCACAAAGCGAAACACGTGGAAATACTGGAGAGTCTTGCCACCCGTCTCCTAACCACAAAGATTGAATGGCAGTCCAACCCCAAAGTGCAAATCCATGACCAATAAAAGCGTTTAATAAAAAGAATTGGGCAAGGACGTTAACCTTAAATTAAAATATATTTTTTAATATTTTATTAGCTGTAAAAAATAAGAGAATGTACAAAAATATTCTAAAAACACAATTTATTTTCTTAAAAGTATATTTTATTTTGCCACTAAACTATTAAGAATGTTGACATAACTTTACTGAAATCAATAGATCAGTCATTTTTCGAAAAACTTATAGTCACTAGGCAAAATTCCCTCATTTTTTGGCCATAATTTTTTTATTTTTCAATTTTTCCATAATTTTTTTAATCACCATAGAAACCTATATTTTGGCCATAACCCCAAGCCATTACCTTTCTGTCTTAATTATGTTTAAACGTTGTATACTTTTATAATTATAAGAGTTTGTTCTTATAAAATTATCAATGACTTTATTTTTAATTTAATGGCACTTATCCTCAAATAATTTTCTAAATTTAAAGAAAATACTAACCAAATATAAAAATTTAATAAATAAATAAAGAGAAGAAACATAAGAGCCAAGTGAACGTCCAAAACGTAAACATAAAAAATAACGAGGTGTTCGGTGTGTTTCGTGTAATTCTAACGTTTCATTTAAATATTGGGCTAATTTATTCATTTCTTGTTGTCTTTTTGATGAAGACATTGAACGTAATGAACGGGCATCTGCTATAGCTGTTTCTAAATCAACACCTAAAAATAAATTTTTAATAATTTTTAAAAATATTTTAATTACCGCTTTGTTGATGCAAAGTCTTCCAAATCCAATTTGGTAAATAAAACATAACTGCCTGTAATGCCAACATTATAGGCACCCACTAAAATTTAATTAAAAAATTTTATAAAATTATTTAATAATTATTAATAATTAATTAATTATTAATTTTTAAAATTTATCTTTAAAAATTTAATTTAATATCATTTATAAGAGCTAAAATACCTAATTATAAATTTAATTTATTTTTATTTATTCTTCTCCACAATATCCCAAAAATATTTATAAATAACACAAAATTACCTGATAATAACCAAATTGTCGTTCATCCCGTTCTGTCACCTCAGCAGGTATTTCTTCTTCCGGTGCAACATAATAAGTATTTTGAATAAAACAGTAATCTTCTGCATATTGTTCCCAACCTCCTTTAAATTCCATAGGCATCCAACACTTTAAAATTATTTAAATTAAATATTTAAATTTTTATTGGCTTATATCCAAATTATTTTTAAAAATTTTTAAATAAACTCTTAAAAGATAGTAATTTTTTACTTGAATTGGACTTCCAACATATTGTTTAGCAGAAACCTTAAATATATTATTTAATAATTAATAATCTAAAAATAACCATTAAAGCAAAAAATGTCAGCAATGAGGACTTAAATTTTTTAAATTAAATTTTAAAATTTCCAAAATTCCAATACCGTAACAAAATAATTAAGCCTATCAACTGGATCGTCAAAGGCTTGAGGTTTAAACAATTTAAATATAGCATCGTCTAGGAATGGAATTCCAAGCATTTTATTTTAATTAAAAATAAATTTCATTTAAAATTCTAAAAAGAAAACACAAAAATCCATTTAAAAAAGATAAATAAATTTAAATTTTAGAAGAATAAAAGATTAAAGGAAAAAGAGAGGGATATGTAAATATTAAATAAAATGTTACAAAAAATAAATAAAAAAATTAAAAATTATTAAAAGTTTGTAGGCACTAAAAGAAGAATGAGGTAAACAAATCACAACCCATTTCTTCGGAATATTTTTTGGTTGAACAGAAATTTAATCAAAAATTCTTGTAAGGAAAGGGCTAAATTTTAAAGTAAAAAACATGTTTAATATTTGAAGTATTTATGAATTCTAAAAGAATAATCAGAACCTAGAGCCTTTAAAAGTTATTAAAATTAATTCTTAAATTTTTATTTAGCAAATACTCGAATATCTTATTAAAAATGTCTCAAATATATTTGTTTTATTAAATTAATAAAAATGATAAAAAAATTAAAGAAATAGCAAAGAATATATAAATGTAACATTTTGCAAAATTATTCATCCATCTTGAATTGATTCTTAAGGATGAGTGTGTTTTTTTATATTTTTGTTTGATGATGATAATGCGACGATGGGAAAGGACAAAGAAATGAGAAATTTGGCCATTCAGCCGTCAAGATTTTTAAGCTTAAAAAAGGGGGGAGAGGGGGGGGAGGGGGGATAGTTAATATTGAAAAGAGGAAATGGATCATCTTTATTTTGAATTTGAAGAGGGGAAATTGAGTGCATAAATATATAATTATAATTAATTAAACAACGAAAAGCAGGTTCTAGAAAAAAATTTAAAGAAAAGAGAAGCATTAAGAATAATTAATTAAATTTATTTTTAATTAATTTAAATTGTTAATTTATCAAACTAGAAATTATTTAATTAAATTAATTTAAAAATTTTTTAAATACATAATTAAGATAATAATTTGTAAAATAAGCTTTAAAATCATTAAAATAAAACAAATATTTGTAATAATATTGGGAAATAAAAGTTAAAAAACGGCAAAAAGCCAAAAATATTAGATATATTATGTAGTAAGATTCTCAATTAAAGTACATAGTAAAAAATAAATACATATGTATGTATTTATTTTAATGTTATGCCTAGAACGCCTAAGCAGCGCAATGACGCCCCACAATCGACCAAAATACTCAGTCATTGACCATTGGGCATTTGTGGAGGAAATATGTAGCTTGGTTAGTTATTCATTGCCCTCTCAATGCTAAATAAAAACTATTTTAAAATAAAGACCGAAAATAAGAGGACTGGGGTTTAAAAAATAAAAAAGAATTTAAAAAAATTTAAATTTTTATTATGTGGGAAAATTTTTTTATAAAATTTTTAAATTAAAAGCTGGTCAAGCATCAGCCTTAATTTATTCAAAAAAATCAAAGATTAACAGTTCTGTGTTTAATTAATGAAATACTACCTTAAGCTAAATTTCGGTTTTTTGTTAGCTTTACATCGATATATACTTAAGGTCAGCGTAGAGGAAAAAACGATGACAGCAAATGTGCAGTTTGTATTATGGGGAGGAAGTATAGGGAAAGAGTGACCATCGACGAAAACCTCCCCCCCTCCCTCCCTCCTCCCAAACGAACAAACATGGCCCCAGCCCTCCCCAAAAATTATTTCCTAGGTCAAAGAAAGAACTCTATCTATGTATCTACACAACAACAAATAAATAAAATTAAAAGCAAATAATAAATATTTTGGCGTGAATCCGTTTCGGGCTATTAAATTTAACAAAGTTTTGTAAATTTGATGAAAGATTTTGAATAATAAGAAAACAAATACATATATGTAGGTACTTGAGAGAATTAGCTAAAAAATTATTAAATTTAATGTTTTTTAATGAATAAATTAACTATTGAAAATAGTTTATGAATTTTTAAAGAATAAAGAACTAAAATATTGTTTAAAATAAAAATTTGGTAAAAATTTTAGATTTTTTTAAAAGTTTTTCGTTAAATGAGTCAATATACCTATTAAAAAATCAACTCAATTCATACATAAAGGTGTTGAAAAGAAATGAAATTGGTTGTTTGCATAGCAAATTTTCGATCAGCCAAACAATAAATAAATGGGTAAAAAGCGCGGAAATATAAATAAATAAATAGCGATTATCCTTTTTAAGTCAGTATTTTTTACAAAATTTGTGAAAAAAGTTTTTAAATTTAATTAATTTATTTTTTTGAAAGCGGACACAAAAAGGCTAAAGTTGATTGTTTTTCTTGAGTAGTTCTTTAACTTTTAGATTCAATAATAAGGTATAAATTCGACTCGTAATTAAAAAAGCAAACTTAACTAAAGCATCTGAAAAATGAATATTCCAATCATTAACCTTTTAGCAACATTCTTATTTTGAGGATTATATATATATCAGCAATTGATGATTTTCAGATTCGGCATTGACAATCTCAAAACATCTTAATTTGGAAATAACTCTAAATCTTTCACAATTTTGCGATCGAGATTTCGACTCGTAATCTCAAAAAATTCGTAATCTCTTCACTTACCGAACATATATTTTCGCTGTCCTTACTAAAAAATGTACAGTTACAGAAATTATTTTATTTACTTAATATTTTAATTAACTTCAAAACCTTTACGGTAGAGAAATTAATTTTATGAAATTTTGTTTTTGAACATTTTTTAAATTTTAAATAAATTATTTATTAACAAAGGATAATTAATTTTAAATAAAAATTTCATCATTTTTTTAAAAAAAGGAACACACAATTTAGGGCAATATTTAATTTTGCGGTTGATTATCGCCACCTTGTACGAGAATATAAATAAATTAATTAATCAGAATTGTAATCTTTTCTTTTAGAAAGTTTATATTTTATATAAAAAGTTAATTTTGAGATTCTCATTTTTACTTAATTTACTTTGAAAAAAAGCCGAGATAATTATTTTTTTTATTTATATATTTATTTTTTGCTACCAAAAGTTTGGTGAATAATCTAAAATTAAATAATTTATATTTAAATTTCATTAGTTTTTCGATTTAATTAAATTTTTTCTTATTTTTTTTATTTTTTGATCTTTAAGTCTTTGACAAGTCTAGTCCAGAAATTAAAAAAATTATTTGTTTTTCTCTTATAAAATGTGATTTCAATAGAAAACTTTATTTAAAAAGATATTTTTTATATCCATTTAATTCTTTTAAATTGTTTACCAAATTTAAAAAAATTTTCTTTCATTTAAATTTTTATTAAACAAATAAAATTTAAAAAAAATTTTCAAAAAAAGTCATCAGCTTCAATTTCCTTTCAGTCACCCACGTGGGAGAAGACGAGAGAAAAAAATATTTTAAAAATTTTGTCAGTCTAATCATTTGCTAATAAAACAACTGAGAAAACAAAATAAGAGAAAAAGAAAAATTATCACGCCACTTTACTTTTTTTAAATTAAAACTCGTTTTTAGTAAATAATTGGAAAATTAATTTTTTGAATTATAATTTCTTTTTCTTCATTCTTGTCTTTAATTAATAAATTAATTAATAATTTCCATTATTTTGATTGTAATTATATTTAATTTATCAAAAAAGCTTTAATAGAAGTCAGGCTTCAATAAAAGCCTATGCCTTATTATAAGTTTACTCAATGAGGGGTATTGAAAAATAGAGGTCCAGTACTTCTATTAAAGCTTTTACGGTATTTAAAAATACAATAATGTCAGTTACTTCTTCATCACTCTTCAACTATTCATTTAGACTATCAACTTTGATTAATCAATTTAATTTTGAATTATTAATTTATTTATAAATTTTTGTTAATTTCCAGCCTTAATTAACTTAAGTGATTACATATAATACCTTTTATTTATTTTAATTTAAATTACATCAGATTTAATTAATTAATTATCCTCCATTTTAATTAAATTTAAAATAAAATTTTTTTATTTATTTTCTTTCGATTTCAAAGCATGATGCAAGATTACGTGGAAATGAGTGACTATCCCGTGCTGTTTAACGGGCTAGAAGCTTAGTATAATTTTCATTTCTTTTTAAATATTGTAGATTTATTTAAATAAATAAAATTTATAAATTAATTTATTTTAATTAATTATTTTAAAAATTTATTTTGGAAATTTTTTAAATAAAATTATTTTATAAAATTTTTATTTTTGCTATTCTTTCATTTTATAAAAAATTAATTAATGTAGATTTTATTCTGATTAATTTTTATTTTTAAATTATTTATAACTAAATAATTAATTCATTGTTTTAATTTAATTTTCTCCTAAAAATTTAAAATAAATTTTTGGCCAAGCTAGAGATGGATTGTAAACTTGACCATCACTAAAAATACTTTTCAGATATACTATAATTTAATTAATTTATTAATACATTTGCTTGGTCAAATAATTTACATTTTCACAAGCAATTAAAAAGTTGAAATTTTTAATTATAAAAGGTTTGCCGACTTTTCCCATCCAATTCTCGACCCTTATCTTATTATTGCTATTCACTTTCTGTTTAATATTTTGATGAACCTTTAAATGTCCTAAAGATATCCTCCCTTCTCTTTTAACAAACAAATTCTCTCCATTATTTTTGTATGTAGAATTGATACATTATTAAATATTATTTAAGAAATTTATTTTATTTTCAAAAAATCACAATTTATTAATAAAACAATTTTTTAATTATTATCCAAATAAGAAACTTATATTTATTCCAAATTTATTCATTAAATTCTTCTTATTATCATTAATTATTTCACAATTAAAAACCACAATTTTACATTAAAATAATTTGTTAGTATTTCTTTAAAAAATGATTAATTCCTCTTATTTAATTATCGCTAAATAAATATAAAAATAAATTACAAACTAAAAAATATAATTCTCTCATGCCCTCGTGATGTCAGCGCTATTTAGTGCTACCACGTGTGTTGACCAGTCGACAATTTTAAACGGTTGATTGCTAGTGCCTCGTGAGAATTGAATAAAAAAATACTTTAAATTATTTATAAATACCTTCTCATTTTATTTAATTTCTTCATTTTCAAAAATAATCACAAAATTTTTAAACAACAAAAGAGCAGAAATTGAAAATTTTTTAGTATAATTTTCTAAAAAAATATATTTTTTAATGAGTCATTTAAATTTATTGTTTTTTTAAATTATCATCGAAAGATTTTTTCTTAAAAAGCTTTTGCAATTCTTCATTTATTTATTTATTTAAAAAATTATTTAAAATATTTAATTATAAATTCATCAAAATTTATTTTTTTTTATCAATTTTTAACGGGAAAATATTAATTATATTAATAAATTTGCGAGTTCACATTTCTTTATTACTGCTCTCAATTTAATTTAGTCACAAATTTAGTTTATTTTATCAGACATTTATTTGCCTCCTTATTTTCTTTAATTAATTAATTAATATTTATTTATGATTTCTCATTCATTTTTTTTCTATTTTTATTATCTTTTTTTAATAAAATTAATTCTTTTGTCACTATTTATTATTTACTTCCTCTTTTTTTTTAGTTTATTAAAATGAAAATTACTATTTCTGTTCTTAAACCACTTTTAAGGAGTGGAACAACAATAAATTGCCGAAAATTCGCAACAGCATTGGCTGTTGAGGATAATTTAATACAACAAAAACAACCTTTAATTATTGAAGAAGATAATCAAAAAGATACTTTTTATGTTTGTTTAGAAATTATTTTTAAAAAATAATTCTTTTTATTTTTTAAGCACAAGGATTTGCAAATAGAAAGGGCAGAAATATGGCAAATGCAAGACAAACCAGATAAATACGAACAACTTAAATTTGGACATCATTATGCCGATCATATGATAGGGGTTGATTGGAGTGAAGAGAAGGGCTGGACACAGCCACAGATTACGCCTGTATCTGAGATTAGACTTCATCCTGGTGCTAAGGTGGGAAAATAGTTTTTGAAAAATCTAAATGCCTTTAATAATTAATTAATCTAGAAGGGTTAATTCATCGAGATTTTATTCACATAAATATGATTGTACAGATTAGTTAGCTTTTAGTTTATTATTTTCCAGTTATTGAATTAAAAGTTAGATTGATAAAATTGAATTTTGTATACCCCTCTCTGAATTTAGTATACCCCCTTAGTATTTATATGAAAAATTCAAATTTTCCTATAACTATTTAAAAAGAAAATTTTAAGGTTTTCCATTATGCTGTCAGCCTTTTTGAAGGAATGAAAGCTTATCGAGGTGTTGATGACAGAATTAGACTTTTCAGGCCAGAAATGAATATTTCACGAATGCGAAAAACAGCAGCACGTTCCTCTTTGCCTGTTAGTTTTTAATAATCAAAATTATTTTCTAACTATTTTTTCTTTAATTTTAAAGGATTTTGATGGAGCTGAATTACTTAAAATTATTACTGAATTAGTTAGACTTGATAAAGAATGGGTGCCTTATTCTTCCACAGCCTCTTTATATATTCGTCCAACAATGATTGGAACAGACCCAACATTGGGTGTTGCTAATCCAAAAAATGCTAAACTTTTTGTACTTTCTGGACCTGTTGGATCATTTTATTCTACCGGATTTAATCCTGTTTCCTTATTTGCTGACCCTTCTTTTGTTAGAGCTTTTCCTGGTGGCGTTGGAAGCTTTAAAATGGGATGGTAATAATGAAAATAAATTAATTAAAAAATAATTAATTTTAAGTAATTATGCCCCAACAATAATGCTTGGAAAGATTGCCTCAGAATTTGGTTGTCAACAAGTTCTTTGGTTAAGCGGGGAAGATCAGAAATTAACAGAAGTTGGTTCAATGAATATATTCCTTTATTGGATAAATGAAGAAGGAGGTAGAGGAAATAAATAAATGTATTTTTTTATTTTATATTTAGAAAAAGAATTGATAACACCGCCTCTTGATGATGGATTAATTCTTCCCGGAATTGTAAGAGAATCTGTTTTAACACTTGTACGGGAATGGGATGAATTTAAAGTTAGTGAAAGTTATCCAACAATTCCACAAATGAAAAAGGCTATTGCCGAGAAAAGAGTGAGGAAATATTTTATTGAATTAATAAATTAATTTTTTTTAATTATATAATTCTTAATTATATTAAAATAAAATTTTTTTTATTTTTTTTCTAGTTACTTCAAATCTTCGGAACTGGTACAGCAGTTGCTTTAGTTCCCGTCGGTCGGATTGTATTCAGAAATCAAGAAACAAACAGTATAGAAGAATTTAAAATTCCAACAATGAATTCTGGAGCAACAGTTATGCAACGACTTTACGAAACAATTATAGATATTCAGCAAGGAAGGAGGGATAGACCTGAATGGATTTATGTAATTGATTAAATTAATAATTAAGGGGTTTCTTTTTTATTTATATATTTTGAATTATAAATTGTAAAATTTCGCAACAAAAAATATTTAGAAATTACAAAAAAATTATTTTTATTTAATTTAAATTAAACTACCTTTTTTTTGCAAAAGTTCATTAATTAATTAATATACTTGTTCTTTTTCTTATTTTCCCAAAATTTTTTCTTTAATTTAGTGTATAAAAATAAAGTAAAATTTTTATAATATACAGTCGTCGACATAAAGATAGGGACAAGAGTAATTTAAATGCAAATTAACTATTTTTCATTCAAAAAATACGTTCTATATATCAATCGAAAGCTCTATTCGTATCTCAGTTGACATGTTTCTGCATTTTTCATGAAATCGAAAATTGGTCGAGATAATCCGGATCTTCCGGATATACCAAATCCCATATCCTCGGAAAAAATTTTCGGGAAAAATTTAACAACCCCATTTGATAAAGCATATTTTTGTGAGTATTTTCCACAAAACCGCTTAAAAATATCTTTGTCCGGTCCAGAGATATGATTTTTTGAAAATGGCATTTTTAGCCTATTTTTGATCCGGATTATCTCGGTCAATTTTCAATTTAATGAAAAATGCAGAAACATGTCAACTGAGATATGAATAGAGCTTTCGATTGATATATAGAACGTATTTTTTGACTGAAAAATAGTTAATTTGCATTTAAATTACTCTTGTCCCTATCTTTATGTCCACTACTGTATATTTATATTATTTTTGCCAGATACTGCTAAGCAATCGGCGTTGAATTGTTAACTTTGAATTTAAATTTTAGGGTTTTAAAAGTCTAGATTTTGTAATGAAATTTTTAAAATCTTTTTCCCTTAAGATTCAAGTAAATTCAAGCATTTTTGTAGACAAAGGTAATTTATAATTAGATATCTGTTGGTGAATTAAGAATAAGCACAACTTTGATTACTAAAAATATGTAAAAATATTTATTTAATTAAAAAATTCATAAACAAATAAAACGAAAATAAATATATTTTTTTTAATGAAAAAGGAAAGGAAGTAATATTTTTAAAAAATAATATTGAGGAAGAAACATAAAATTTTTATTTTTAAAAGAGGACTTTTGACAAATTCAGATTTGGAATTTGAGTTTGATTTTTAACTTCCTATTAGAAATTAAATAAATAATATATTTAAAAATAGTGCAAATACAAAGTTATGAATTTAGGTACTTGTCTGTTAATGTTTATTTTTATAGAGAATTTATTGTGATAAAATGTTTTTCGATTGTGGATTTTTGCTAAACTTTAGAAAAAGTAAAAATATTTATTGAAATATTGATGAAGTTAAATAACCAAAAGAAGACTTTTGACAAATTCAGATTTTGAATTTGAGTCAAAATTTAAATTTTGGCAGATTTCTAACAGAAACAGACAAGTACCAAACTTTATGTGCCTTGATAGCTAACTCGTAAGTATTATAATATTGCTCAACTTGTTGACATTTCTCAAAATATTAATTGAGAAAAAATTTATTGGACAAAAGCTAATGAAACAAAAAAGTTTTTAAATAATTCTTAAATTATTTCTAAAAATTCAACAGATTATTTTTATTTTTAATTTATTGTCCAATATTTAAATAAATAAAAAAATTATTTTTATTTGTTAACTATTAGGTTTTAATAAATTTCCACAACTTCCAGATATTTGTATTCCATTTATTTTCCCATTAGAATCCGGCCGAATTTCTGTCAAGTCCAATTCTAATTTTTTCCCTCTAGCAGCGGCTTCTTGGAGATATGCCAAAAGATTCTGGCTAGTCCTTTCTTTTACTAAATGTTGCTTTTCTAAAATTTGTCGAAGTGCTGTTTTACGTCCAAATGATGGAGAAGATGAAGTTTCTTCTTTTTGTTCATCAATTTCTGTTTGATTCTCTTTTGAAAAAGATTGGTGTTGTTGGCCTTTTTCTATTTCATTATTAGATTGTTGATATTTTTGAGCATTTGTGTTTCGTTCACGAATGTGTTTAATTGCGTCTTCGACTCTTAATAAAAGATTTTAAATTGTTTTTTACATATTATTTTAAGGAAGTCATAATAAATTTTATACTATGTGGATTGTTCCTTAATTTATTAGGACGACACTAGTAGATAATTCAATTGTGTTCTCACGGATTAACATGTTGAATAATATCTTATAATAATTACCTAGTAAATACTTTCACTTGTCTTCTTGCAGCCATATCTTTTAAATAGCTAAAAGCCATTCTATAACATTCATTTCTCCGTTCAACAGCTGCATAAATTTCTGGATCTAATTTTTCTGACTGACTATCAAGTAATACAAGGCACTCAGCTTCACGAGGGACACAAACTGTTACTTGCCAATCTGCATGCCCAATAAAATAAGCTACCTAAAATATGAGAGGTGATTAAATAATTTACAACAGAAAATATTTTCCAAACCTCAATCATCCCTGAGAGAAAAGTTTTATAAGAAGGAATATAATAAAGAATATGATTGGCAGTGTGTAGAAAAGGAATTCGCATTCTACTGTCACACATTAATGCTGAAGTATAACTTAGTCCATTTTTACTGAAAAAATAAAATAAAATAAAAATTAGAATTTTAAGGATAAATTCTTTTCAGCTTACTGTAATTCAGGCACAGCTTTTTGAGTAATCCAATCTAATTCAGAAGAGGAAGAACAGCTTAGAAATACATCATAACCGACTGGAGAAGTTAAACAACCATTAAGACGTAATTTTTCACTTTTTTCTGTGGGGGATATTCGATATTTTTGTTTTTCTTTATTTCGATTAGGGCGATTATAAGCTACAGAATGTTGTTGTTGTTGTTTCACTCCAGCAGTTGTACTTCCACTAATAATTAATTCAATCATGGGCTCGTAACCATTCCCTCCCGCCAAAGAATTTGAGGATTGTGAAGAGGAAAATGTTGTTCGACTTGCCCCTCGAAAACTTTGTTGATTTTGATGTTGTGACAAACTGTCACCCATTGTGCTAACTCTTGGAAGTGGGGGCATTGGAAGTAAAAGGGTTCGTTGAATTTTCCGTTTTCGTCGATTGCTCTAAAAATTTTTTTTGAAAATTATTTTTATTAAAAAAATATTTACTTTAAATCTGTAGTAAATAACAAAAGCCAATAACAACAAATAATTGAAAGCAAGAATTGGAATTATCAATACCCAAATAGAAATTCCCGTTGCACCAAATGCCGGTGAGAGAATAAATGGTGATAATATAAAATTAAATAAGAGCACCAAAATCATTTCAAAAGCCAATAGAATAGTAAATCTTCGAAAATGGGCAAAAAGACGAGTTTTACAAAATGATTTTGCTTTTTTTAATCCATCAGAACATTTATTGAGGCAACGACGAGCATTGAGTTTTAGATAAGGTAAACGTTGTTGACTGCTTGATAAAGCCTGAGATTAAAAGAATAAATTTTAAAAAATTGAAAAATAAATTTAAGTACATCCTTAAAGACTTTCTAATGTTCGACTCTCATTTTAGTAAATTTCTATTGTAATGGGTAGGTTAATTAACTGATGAAATGTTACCCAAGACTGATATAATAACTAAACTAAATGTTTTAGGCTATAAGAGATCTAGCATTTTTTATCAAAAAATTACTTCATTAAACGGCTTGTCCCTAATTATTTTTTCGTCCACAAAATCCAAAGCTTCATTAATTGAGGTTAGCATTAACACTGAATGACGCTTCAATATTGCTTCTAACAACTAAAAATAAATTAATTTTTAAAACATTTTTAAATTATTTAGAAATACATTGCATGTTCTAATTCTGTCAGGCAAATCAACTTTCAATGCTTTATCACTCCATTCGTGCCTTCCAAGAAAAACAACAACCAATTTTGAAGCTTTTCTTGACGCAAAATAAGCAATTTCAAGAAACGAGGTTGCATTAATTGTTCCCGGATCGAGAACAAAAAGAAAAATACGGGAATTCTAAAAATAAATATACACAATAATTTTAATTTTATTTTTCTTTCAAACTTCTTTTGCTCGCTGCTCTTCTCTTATCATATTTTCACTCCAAACAGGCCTTTGTGGATCATAATAAGTAATTCCATGCCTTTTTAGATAAGGAATAACTATCTCACTTCTAAATAAAATAGCAAATTAAATTTTATTTAATTTAAAATCATCCTTTAATACATCTTTAATATTTAATAATTTTCACATTATTTAAAATAATTTAAAGTTTTTTTTATAAATTTCTCCTTTTTTTATTAATAATTTATCCCTCAACAAATCCATAAGGGAATAAATTCTTGAGGGATTAAACACAGATTTTTTTTATAAATTTAACTTTAACGGCCAATTTTTTTTTCCTTTTATTTCTTTTTATTCACTTTTCTAAATATTTTCAAAGAAAAGGGAAAAAAACGCCCACACAAGTAAATTTCTTTTTAAAAATATTCTTTAAATTAACTTTTAAAAAATAAATTTCTATTTTGTACTTTAATTTGCCGGAAATTGTCAATTTAGGTAAAAATAAAAATAAAGTTTTTGAGGGGGTTTTAAATTTTGAATTTATTTTTTATTTCTTTCCCAATAAATAAAAATAATTATTTATTCACCTCCAACAAGTATTTCCACAAGATCCCCCCAAAAATACATCATAAATAGGCTTTTGCTGGTTTTGTAAATTGTTGTCTCCACTAATCATTAATGAATTATGTCGGTCAATGTCATTTGTTGTAACATCCCTTTCAAACATTTGCAGAAATTATTTAATTTAAATAAAAATATTTTAAGAAAATAATTCAATAATTAAAGGCATCTAAAAAATAAAATAATAAAATTTTATTGAAGAAATTATTGAAAGATTATAAATAGATAAAATTATTTGTAAAATTAAAAATACTTAAAAAGAATTAAAAATGTGGAATTGATAAATTTAGAGAAATGATAATTATTATTTTTTGTAATAATATTCAAAACTCAAATTTTCATGTAAATCGAAAGAAATTAAGGGGTATTGGCTTTTATGGCCCGGGTTAAATTCTTGGCTCCAGCTGCGGCCGGAGGAGGCTCAAGAGTTAGCTCCCAAAGTCATACCCTGCAATGTGTGGAATTTCTGTCAAGTTTTAATTACCAATAATTTGAGAGATTAACTAAATAGGTATATATTTAATTAGTGCATTTGTTTATTAAATGAAGGGGCAAAAATCGAGAATAATGCTCCTAATTTGCACTATTATTAAATATTTTTCTATATTTATATTTTTTAATTTTCTTAAAATAATAATTGTTTACTTTTGTGTGTATATAAAAAAACTTGTGATCTAAGTAGTAAATAATATTTTTCAATTTTTTGATTAATTAAATAATTAATTAAAATTTTAATTTAAAGTAAAATATTAAAAGAGTTTTTATTTTTTAAATTTATTTTCTCATCTGATCCAATGTGAAGAGTGCGGATAGTGACAATGCACCGCGCACAAAACAAAAAAAGAGAAAGTCATACGTTGAAAAAAACTTTAAATAAAATTAAGGGATATATTAATTAATTAATTATATTTTTATCAAAAAAGGAAAATTTAAAAAATAAAAGAAAAAAGATTTTTTAAGAAAATAAAGAGATGATTGATGGAATAAGAAATTTATTCGAAGGGGGGGGGCAATTAAACAAAAAAAACTCTTAAAATTATGGTAAAATGACGAATTTAGTATTTAATATAAAAGAAGAAAACACAAAATGTTTGTTTGTTTGCAAAAATATAAAAATTTTTTGTTTTTAAAAAAATTTTTGAGAAAAACATTTTTATTGTTATTTTTGATAGGAAAATGTTTTTTATAAAGGACAGAAAAATAATAAATGTTAAAGCAACAATTAATACAAAAAACAAAATAAAGGTGTTTGGAAAATGTTGGGAATAGTTTAAAAATAAATCACGAAATCGGCATAAAAAT
The DNA here is from genome assembly GCA_963681835.1 of Meloidogyne enterolobii. Lineage (NCBI taxonomy): Eukaryota > Metazoa > Nematoda > Chromadorea > Rhabditida > Meloidogynidae > Meloidogyne > Meloidogyne enterolobii. The sequence continues at coordinate 1,735,695 of CAVMJV010000044.1, forward strand.
TATGAAATATTCTTTTAGTAAAATTAGATCCAAATTGAATTAACCTACAGCGCTTAAGTTAGAGAGAATTAAATCAGAACGGATTGGCTATCGTTGCCCTCCTTATAAAGTTTTTGGCCTCGTTAAATTTTTATTCATTTTTGAGCCAAAGACAAATTTAGATAACCCAACACCCACATCTGTTAACCAGTAACCACGGCAGTGGTATGTAGGTATTTAAATTCAAAAGGATTAACAGGAATGAATTTATTGCTGAATATGACGTGATAATTAAAGCTTTAATTAAATTCCTTTCTTTTAATCCAACAGATAACTTTGTCTGTCATTAACAGACTCGCGCGAATGAATTTGTATAAGAAAAATAAAAAAATTTGAAAGAGAAACTAAATTGAAGAGGATTATTAAATAATTAAAATGTTCGATTTTATCTATTAATGTATTTCCATTTATTATTTCTCCTTTTTAACACATTCTCCCCTTATCCCTATTTTTAGTCCCATTTCCCACCTCATTATAAATAAATTAAAATTGTGGTTAAAGTCACTTTGGTTTAAGCATTGCTTATATATAGGGTTGCCGTTTTCGAGTCGGGCCGACGGTCGAGGCATTTTTTTTCGGGCTTGTTTTTATCGAGTCGGGCCGGTACGAGTCTTTTTCGGGCCTAACTTTATCGAGTCGGGCCGATACGAGTCTTTTTCGGGCCTAACTTTATCGAGTCGGGCCGATACGAGTCTTTTTCGGGCCTAAATTTATCGAGTCGGGCACCGAGACATTTTCGAGTCTTTTTTTATAAGATTTATTTAAAAATAATTAGTGGATTAGGAGGGATATCTGTGAATTAAAAGGTATATCGATGGATCAGGAGGGTAAAGGAAGGGCTGAAGAGAATTGAAATGGATATCAGTGGATTTGAGGGATTAAGGTGATTTAAATTACCGGAGGATTGGGGTGAGATATTGCTAGATTTGGTTTTATTAAAGGAGATCAGATGATTAAGGGGTTCAGGATCGTATATCAGATGATTAAGGTGATATTTTGTAATGGGATTTAGAAGGAATGAGGAGATTTGAAGGTATATCGTGCGTTAATCACCAAATCCCTTAATAAAATCCCGCTGTATGCTAAAATTCCTCGTATCCTTGATTCTCGTACACTTAATAAATTCCTCGTACACTTAATCCAAGGGCGTGTCCAGTGGCGCTGCTAGAGCCACCCCCCCCCCCCCCCGAAATAGGGGAAAGGGGGAAAAAATTAGTAGAAGAATGGTCGAAGTTTTTTTCGACCATTTTCGCCTGCGGCGCTATAAATGGAATACTAGTGGACTGAAGATTGCGACTGAGTATTTTAAAGTTAAAATTGCGGACTGCGGAAAATTGTGGACTCTCAAAACTGATTGAGGTTCAAAAGTTCAAATTATGACGGGATCCCGCGGAATATATACCATAACTCCCAGTAATCCAGCTTATCAATTAAAGCCAGTAAGTCCGAGATGTGAAGCAAAGTATGGAGCTAAAAATCTTTCATTTCAGCGCCGCAGGCAAAAATTTTGAGATATTCGGAAGGCTAAGGACCAAACTTCTTCCTTTTTCAGCGCCGCAGGCGAAAATTTTTCGAATTTTGGAAGGCCAAGGAGCCAGATTTCATCCATTTTTGTCCACAAATCTGGCAAAAATATTATCGAGACTCGTTCGAGTCGGGCCGTCTTTTTCCGAGACAATTTTTTTCGGGCATGTTTTTATCGAGTCGGGCCGGTACGAGTCACTTTCGGGCCTAACTTTATCGAGTCGGGCCGTTACGAGTCTTTTTCGGGCCCAAATTTATCGAGTCGGGCCGGTACGAGACTTTTTCGGGCCAAACATCGAGGCATGACTCGATCTTTCGGTTCGAGTCGGTCCATTTTGGCAACCCTACTTATATATGTATATGTTCAGAATTTAGTTTCAGCAGTTTTCTACGTCTAAAATTTCCAACAAAACTTTTTCCTTAACCCTAAAAATCTGTCAATTCAATCTTCAAATTTTCTAAAAAATATCCAATTAACCATAATTTATTTTATAATTATGGGATCACAAATAAAACCTTATTTTATATTTTTCTTTCCTTATACTTTACATTTAAAAATGACGCCATTTTATATAATTATTAAATGAAACCTTAAATTAAAAATTCTTATATTTAAATTTTAATATTATAAAATTAATTTAAATATTAATTTTTCTTTTAATTTGACAAAGAAAAATCTGTCCGTGACAAAGAATTAAAAATTAAAAAAATATACTTTTCGAGAATTAAAGATTGAATTAATAAAATTAAATTTAAAAAAAGGAGAAAAATATAAATATAACGTCATAATTTAAAAAATAAAAATGAAACATTTTTGACACGTTTTAAAATTTTCTCATAAATAGCAAAAAAAGAAACAAAAGGGAAAAAATATATTTATATTTATTTATTCACCAACACACTTACTCAATTTCCAACAAAATTTTCCTTTTTTAAATTCAAAAATAAATTTTATTGTTTTACTTATTTTTAGATAAAAAATAGAAAATTTAAAAAATGGAAGGAAAAACAAAAATTTAAAAAGAATCTGGAGAAAAATAATTTTAGCAAAAAATTGTAATAGGAAGAAAATTATTTTTTAATTTAATAAGTTTTACAAAAAAATGAAAAAAAATTTAAAATATATTTTATTGAAGTATGAAAAACATTTAAAATATATTAATTTAAGGGAAAATAATAATTTAAAAATTATTAAAAATAAAAAGAGGAAGCATACATGAGTACAAATCGTACATAAATAAACGATTGACAAGTTTGGCAATAAAAAAATAAAAAAAAAGAAAGAGGGAAATAGATAAAATAATGCAGGGCTTCGATTTCTGCGGATTTTTCCTCATTTTGTGGTTTTTTGATAGGGCGATGAGGATTATTTTTAAAAATGCGGATTTGCGGATTTTTGTGGTCTTTTGAAGATTATGAGGATTTTTTGTAATTTCTTGTAGTTTTTAGGATAAAATGTCATTATTTTTCTGCTAGGACCTTCCAAAATCCGCAAAATTTTCGCCTGCGGCGCTAAAAAGTGAATTTTTTGACCTACAACCATCTAAAATTCTCTAAATTTTCGCCTGCGGCGCTGAAAATAAAAATTTTTGCCGCCTTCGGCGCCAAAAATTTGGCACAGAAAAATTTCCTCACTTGCCCCCCCCCCATCCCTCGAAAAAAATCCTGGCTACGGGCCTGGCTCAAGTCAACATAATTTTGCATTTAATTGTTTGGATTTTAATAAAATAGACATTAATATGAAAAAATTGCTCAATTCAATTGTTGGAGTCAAAAAATATAACGTATAAAGTGATTTTAATTCAACTTTTGTGATTGATAATTTTTTGCGGATTTTTTATATCAAATGCGGATTTTTTCGATCAAAATTGCGGATTTTTTAAAATTCGAGATCGAAGCCCTGAAATAATGTGTATATTTATTTAGTTTCTTCTAGTGTTAAAAACACAAAAAATATTGGCATTTATTTTATTCACATTTTAATGCCGTTCCTAAATTTGTTTAACCAAAAGGACAATTTTTTGTCTAGAATATTTAATGGTCCAGAAAAGTTTAAAAATTAAAATAAAAGGTTTTTTGGTAAAAATAAATTTAAAAAAATAATTTTAGATAAAAATATTTCAATGAAAAATAAATAAGTATTTTATCAAAAATAAAATAATGGGGCCATAAATAATGAGAGAATATAGGTAGGTAAATATTTTTTTAAAAATTTTCTAAAAAGAAATTAATTTTTAAAATAAAATTAATTTATAATTGTGTTTATTTTAAATATATTTAGAGAATTTAAATTAATTGAATTAAAGTGTATGTATGTATATTTCCATATATGTAGGTATATTTCAAAAAAAATTAAATTAAAAGTAAAATGAAAGAAAGAATATTTTAAGGGGCATACTATTTTTATTTTTAAGTTTTTATTTTTTAAATTGAATCAAAATTGAAAATCATCAAAAAAATATTTTTTAAGGAAATTGTAATAAAAATGACGTGATATTGAATAGAAAAATGTGATCTATAAACTTTAATCATCTAATAAAAATATTGTAATTATTCCAATGACAAAAAATCAGTTTATGAATAATATTTAAATAAAATTTAAAAAAATTATGAATAACAAATGAGGGAAAATAAAATATAAAATAATTATCTAAGTAAATGTCTGGATGGATAATTATATTTTTTAGTTAATTGGGGACCTATTCAAAATTATTATTACGTAATTTACTGGTTATTCTATGGCCTAAAGGCTTTAACACGTCTAATTGTGAAAATTGTAGATAAAAAATGACGTGGGGCTATATGGACCGCGAATAGAGAGAATGAAATGGAAAAAACTGTGGAAGTTGCTTTTTCTTTTTATTTTCCTCTCTAGCTCTAGGCATTTTAGCTATCGTTTCTAACACTATATCTAGTTTGTAAAATTTTTTTGTTTAATGCCATAGCTATAGCTATGGCATTCTCGTGCTGGAAAATGAAAGAAAGAGAGAAACTAATATATGTATATGATGTTTGGAAAAGAAGAAGTAGAGAGATGAGGGAGAGATAAATGAACCAACCGAGGACGAAAAGTCTTGCCCATTTTTTAGTCTTTCATTCCTGTTTAGTTGAAAATGGAGTGAAAAAACTAAGAGAAGTTTCTTCAAGACGAGATTTAATGTCGGAGTCGAGATTTCTTCGGGTTTGTCTAATAATCTCTTGCCAACTCAAGTTAGAAAAATATTTCTCTTCTTTTTCCCTATTTTCTATAGTTACTTAAAGCCTTTAGGCTGAGTTTTTCTCGTGCCTATTTGCTTTCTTACGAGCTAATATATCTTCCATAAAAATATATACTAACTAAAAAAGAACGGAAGAAGAATAAACGGAACGTGGAAAAAGCAAAAAAAATAACGAAAAAAACATTTATGGGCATGGATATTTCCGCAGGAATATATGAAAAGGGTTTGTATTTGTCATAAAATTACTGACGTGTTGATATTTTGGCTATATTCCGGACCGGAAGTAGATGCAACAGAGAAAGAGTGATGTAATTTGCCTTTGCATTGAAAAAATGGGAGAGAAGAATTTTTTGCTTTAAATAATTGGATAAATGGATATGTTTAAGTAAAGTGCAAGCAAAAAATAATTATGATGATTTGGTTGTGTGTTCTGTGGTTGAAGCTTTTTAGCAAATTATTATAAAAACATAATTTGTAATAAAAACCAAAAAAAATTTTGAAGATGTTAATAAACATGTAATGTGAGTGTGCCGAAAGTTATTTTAAAAAGCGAATGGCTAAAGACCAAAAAAGGCGAAAATCCAAAAAAGGCGAAAGACGAAAGGCGAAACTCGCAGACCCCCGATATGTAATGAAGATATTAAGTAACTTAAAATAATTATGTATTAATCGGATACGGTTTCATTAAAATTCAGAAAGCAGAAATTAAATCAGAAAAAATACATATATAGAAAGAAGAGTCTAAGAAGGGTCAAAAATCGAATCCTCTGAAATAAAATTTTCGAAAATGTTAAAAAACATACTCTGTTTACTATCAATATATTACTAACTAAATACAAAAATATTTAACAAATATGTAAGTAATTCTAAATAAATAAATTTTTCTGACGAATAAAATATAAAAAAAACAAAAAATGTGTAAAGGCCAATAAATACACGCTAAAGACTTGGCAAAATTATTTTATAAAAAGGCCGGAAACCATTTTCATATTTTGTTGGCAAGCAACGGAAATCATATGAGAAAAATGAGATTTTAAGAATAAAACAACAAAAATGTATAAAAATCCTTTAAATGGAGCTTTGAGCAATTAATATTTAAATATAATTGGTGTCAAATATTTTTTAAATAAAAAAATATTTTTTGATAAAATTGTTTAAGTTTTTTAAAATTAATTTTTTGATAGTTTAAGAAATAAATTTGGCAAAAACAATAAATTCATTAAAATGTAGGTATAAAACTAATATGTACCTATAATTGTATATTAAATATATTTACCTACTATATTTAAATAAATAATGAATAAAATAATAATTGAATAGAAAGAATAAAAAAATAAAATTAATTTAATCATAACTACATTAGATAGTATTTGGCCGTAAAAATGAAAGAAATGTTTACCTGCGCAAAGAATGAGAGTAAAGAATAAGCGTCAAATATCTGTTTAACTCAATTTTATTTTTCAAAAAAAATTTTCTTATAAAAACATTTAAATATATAAAAGGTTCTTAAGTAAAAAACTATTTTCCGGATTTAACACACATTCAAATCCTTTAAATAAATATTAATCTATTATTAACAAAAAAATACTATAATTAATAAAGAAAATTATTTTTAAATATTTAATGAAAAATAACAAAATTTATTCTAAAATTTCACAAAATAAATACTATTGTTATTTGAAATAAAAAAGGAATTAATGTCAAAATATACTAATTAAATCTTTGAAAAAAAAATATTTAAAAAATAAATATTTAATTTTATATTTATATAGTAAATATTACAGTTAAATTTTCAAAGATATTTTCTAAGAAAAAAAATACTAATCTTTTTTTACCGTCTTTTAATCCGCTTTATTTAAAAAATGAATGAAAATATAAATCAATGATAAGTAAATGGGACTGTAAAGAAGAATAGTATTATATAAAATTCAAGGATTAATAATAAAAAAATATTTTTTTATACATATTAGACATATGAGGTATATCTAAACGGAAAACAAACTGGAAAACTTTAGATAGAATATCTAAATTAATTTCCTCCGGCCACGGGGAAAATTTTCGGGAAGGCAGCGCCACGGGGGGGGGGGGGGGGGGGGGACGGGGGAAATTTTTTTACGGGGAAATTTCGGGGAATCAAAAAATTTTTTTGACGCCTTCGGCGCAAAAAATTTTCATTTTTTGCGCCGCAGGCGAAAGTTTTGCGAATTCTCTTAAATTCCCCGACTTTCGGCGACGGGGAACAACCCTATTATTTACAAATCCATCTTAATTTTGAATTCAAAAATGTTTTAAATAAATTTTTATAAAAATTAAATGCAAAAAAATTTTTATAAAATTAATTGCAAAGAATTATATTTATACTTAATTGCTATTTATTTTTATAACGTGCAAACTTTGCGAATTTTTAAAATATTTTATAATTAGTAATTAAAAATCTAAATTTGTATTTAAATTTATCAAATGATTCTTCTAAAAAATTGTTTTTATATGATTTAATAAAAACAGAATTTTTAGATAATAAATAAATTATAGTAGGTCTCTAAGATACTAATTTTAATTTTATATTTATTTAAAATAAATATAAATTTTTTAGAATTGATTAAAAAAAATTTTTTTGTCATATTAATAAATTATAAAAAATTAGAAAAAGTTTATTTAAACAGAAGCTTTATATAAAGATATAAAACACTCTGGAATGTAAAACATAAGTAATAAGAAGTTCTATACGTCGATTTAGTATTTATTTGGGAGGAAGCCTTTTATAAATTAAAAAAAATAAATAAGCACTTTAAATATAAAATTAGAAATCTTTTTTTTCTGTTAATTTTTTATATCTTTAAAAACAATTTATGTATTTACTTGTGTTTGGTTAAAAGCATCTTATTTATAAATAATAATAAATAAATAAATATTTATTTAGCTATATTTAGCTTCCACATTTTTTTCTCATTCACAACAAAATGACGCCATTTATAAGGGACTTGGTGGGGGGTTTTTAGTAAAAATATTTTTTTGGAAATAATATATATATTTATTTATTTTAGTATGTCGCGACATTCCCAAAATACCGGAATTCCAAATAAAAGGTATTTCTAATATAATTTAATGAATTTTTGGGAGAACAAATGGAATGCTGTGAAAAAAAAGAATGAAAAATAACTGATCCAATTTCAGTGATGAATAATTAAAAATTAAAATAAATAAAAAAATAATATTAAATTCCGGAAATTTTTTTGGCAAATGAAAAAACAAAAATGATGAAATTCTTGAATTTATATAAAAATAAAATTTTAGAGTATAGGATTTATTTAAATTAAAGTATTTATTATTAGAAAATAAAACGGAAATAGTTTCGAGGAAGTTAATTTTAGATAGAAAAATAATTTAAATATTTTTTTAATTTTATTTAAGATTTTAAATAAAAATTATAAGGTTGGAAAAAACATTTTATAAACTAAAAAAACCATTAAATTTGGAAAATTTATACCCCTTTAAAAAATAAAGCCAAAAATTATATTTTACATAAAAATATTTAAATTAAAATAATTTGGAATATTATTTTTAATAGGATTAAATATGTATGTAGTATTAAATAAATAATTAGTTAAAAAATATTCTAGAAATTATCTCTAATTATAAATTTGAATTTAATTATTAGCGCAAATATTTTAAAATAATTCATGTTAAAGCTTTTTTAAATAAAATTAATTAATAAGAAACTAAATAATTGTTGAGTGGAGGGAACATAAAACAAAATAAAAAATTTTAATAGAAACAAAGAATGTGTGTTTGTGTAACTTTAACTAAAAATATATTTAAACATATGTTTAAAACAAAAGAAAAATTATTTTCTAAAAATACTTTGAGCTAAAAAAATATGTTACCAGATACTTGAAGTTAAAATAAAAGTAAATAAATAAATGTTTGTTCTAATTTAAAGAATTACACGTTTTTATTTGTTTTTACTTGCAAAATCTTCAAAAAATCCAGAATATATTTAAATTAATTATTCTATAGGAAATGGCTAATATTTCAAAAGATGATGATGAAAAAAGACTTAAAATACAAAAATGGCCATCCTGTGCTAATTTACAACGTGCAGAAATTGTTTCGACTAAACCAGCAACTTTGGGAGTGGTAGAAAATATTTTTTAAATAAATAAATTCAAAAAAATTTATTTAAAGCCATTAACTCGTTCTTTGTCAATTTCTGGCCCCTCAACATTAGCCGATGCCCTAGGGATGCATATACCTACATGGGCATATTATTATTACAAATCCCCTAATTATCGAATTGGTTGGCCTTCAAAAATGTGGAGAGAGCGCTTTATGGTAATTAAAAAAATATTTTTATAAAAATATTTTTTCAAAAAGTGTGACCGAATTATTTACGACAAACGTTTCTCTGTGACACCAATTTATAAAAATGTTCCGATTGCTGTGCCTTATCACAGAACGTTAGTTAAATAAAACATTAAATTTTAAACAATAAAAAATTTTTTTAGAAATTTTTCCAATGAAAGTCGTGTTGGTTATTGGTCATTTGATTACGACTATATGTAAATATAAATATATTATTTTTAAATAAATTATTAAATTAAAGGTATGAAATACCTCCAAAGCCTTTATTTAGTGTTTTTGACCCTTTTGATGGGCCATACCGTCATTGGAATAAATATGGTTCGAGGCGAATGGATGAGGAAATAAATCAAAAATGTTATTATTTTAATAAAAAACATTATTTTGTTTAATTTAATAGTTGGAAAAGTAATTATAATTAAGAATTTCCAAGCTAAATTTTAAATAATTTTTGAATTTAAATATTTTATAGTAATTAATTAAAACAAAAGAAAAAGTTTATTAAATATATATTTATATTCTCAATTATTACAAATTATTTAAAAAATTACAAAAGGAAAAGGCCGACAAAAAAGCTTTAAAGTAAAAATTTTGCGTGTAAATGGGAAGGCAGTGATTATAAAAAATTAAAAATGAGGGATTCACATGTTTAAAATTGCTAGAAAATTAAGTTTAGAGCGTATCAGAACTTCATATTTAAATTTTAAAGTATTAATTTTCTATAATTTTAATGAAATTTTGAGTGCTTTATTTGCTAGAATATTAAATTAAATAATTTCGGAATTTACAGAATTTTTAAATAAATTGATGAAAGCTTAAATAATATAAAAAATTAAAATAAAAATTGAAAGAAAAATGTAAATCATAGGAATTTATTTTGCGAATTAATGAATTAAAAAATTAATCTTTAATCTCAAACGCAACCCAATTCATACCAAATAGCTCTTTTATCTCCTCTTCTTTCACCTACATCAGAAGATGGCTTTTCTATTGTTTTATTATTATTTGACAATTCTTCTTTAATTTCCTTCTCATTAATTTCAGAATTTTCTCCATTTTTTGATACATTTTCATAAATACTTGGAACACGTTCAGGACGTTCTATATTTAAATTCTCTGTAATTTTTTGAGAATCTTTGTTAGGAACAACTAGAGACTTTTTAGTATCCAAGCAAAGTACATTTCTAGAAGGTTGAGGAGTGGAAGGGGATGAATCTACTGAAAATTAAAAATTGTTAGATTTTAAAAATATGGTCGAACTTCGAAATTTAAATACCCTTTTAATGATGAAAAATAAAATTTAAAATTACTAAATGTTTTGACTATTAACCCACACCCTTCCCTCCTCAGAGGCTAATTAAATTTTAAAAACGTATCAAAAACTAAGGGGTATATAAATTCGAAGTCCGATTGTAATTAATCGTAAATTAAAATATTTAGTAAATTAATTTTGAATTAAAAAATATTACAAAAAATATTTATTTTGCACCTTTTTTCAATCCATTCACATTATTAGCACGTGAAAATTCAATTGGCGATGGTATATTATTTACTAGTTGTGTATGTGGTTGGTAATGAAAATTTTTTATTGATGAATTTGGTGAGTCTACAACAGATTTTGGGGTGGAAGTATCGCAAGGAATTAAATTATTATTGTTATTATCATCATTGCAATGAATATTAGGAGAACACGTCACTTTATGGTTGTTGTTTTTGTTTAAATTCTGCAAAAATTTTTGGGGGGTTTATTTAGTAAATAAAATAAAGCAATTTTTATAATTAAAAAATATTTAATTTTTTACATTCGTTTGTCCAATGCCATTGACTCTAAAATCATCAAAAACTTTATTTGATTGTCCTGCATTAATTGAATGAAATGAAGAATTTCCTGGATATGGAGGAGGTGGTGGACGATTATTAAATTGTTGTTGATTATTTTGAGTAGAAAGGAGAGGAGGAGCTCTCTTAGGTAATAAACTTGTGGTAGAAGATTGGGATATAATACGTGGTTGTTGAATTTGGGTTTTTTGATGATTGGGAAGTACAGATTGAGTCATTCGATTAATTACACGTTCCTCTGTTTAAATAAATTAGGTAATTAATTTTAAGAAGTTCAATTACTTTTAAAGAAATAATGTAATAGACATAATTTTGCGATTGGTACTTTAAATGACTGGTCCTTTCCTTATATTTCTTTACGAGATAGGTAAATCCACTCTAAGATTTAAAATATTACCTTCTTCTGGAAGAACATCAGCTTGCATAACTTTACAACAAGCTGGCAACTTTTGAATATTTGAATCATTTTGATTCGTAGATTTAACGAATTCTTCATGTTTTCGTCCATTTATAGAAGAATTGCGCCAAGGGGGTGCAGGGAAAGATCGTGCCATAGGAGGTGTACTAGAAGGAGGGTATCGCAAAGATCCGCCAATTCTGCCATTCCTAGCACGCATTAACATTATTGGAGAATTAAAATTATTAGATCCATCATTTGAAGGGGGAGATTGTTCTATAATGCGAGGACGGTCAATGTTTTGTTGTTGATTATAGAAATTACTACTAATTGAGGAATAAAGACTTGAAGAACAAGCTGTAGCAGTAGAAGCAGCACGAGAATGAGGAAATATTTCTGTTAAAAATTTATTTTAAATCTTAATTTTTAAAGTAAAAAAGTGTGCGCGAGTGAGTGTAATTAATCCACCAACAAGGTTAAAACGAAAAAACGTACAAATATTTATATATTTTAGTTTAACATGTAATATTACATATCACGTACATATAATCACAAATACTATACAAAGTGAAATAAGATATGTATCAAGTACCAGGGATAGAATTTTTTGATTTTTAAAAAATTCAGGCGAAGGAGAAAGAGAAATTTTAAGAAATTTTTCCTCCTTTTCAAACATTTTCATAAGTACTTCTAGCACGCTCACGACAATGTAAAAGGCGAGGCAATGCCGAAGGTGTTGAAGAAGTTGAGGAGGAATTAGAAGAAGGATTGGCAGGGGAAGAAGCTGAAAAGATATCAGCTTTCCCTTCATGTAAATCTCGTGTGTTAAGTGGAGGATTGGGAGTTGAAACTGGAACATAATTTGAAGGTAGATGAATGGCCACAGATGAAGGACGAAGGAAGCTTGCATCATTTCCTTCTTCAGTTATTGTTAAAGAAGGCCTTGGTGTTAATATTGAACGTCGTTGCTGTACAGGAGTTGAACGACGAAGCAAAGAAGAACGTTGAAAAAAACGTTGGACCATGGAAGAATTTTGTGTTGGAGTTTTTATTGAAGTTTCTTTTGGAATAAATGAATTATTAGAATCAGAACTTTGTTGACGGTTGTGTAAAATTAATGGTGGTGGTTTTGGGCAACGTAAAGGGGATTGGTTATTTGTGCTGTGCTTGTGCGGAGGAACAGGAGGTACTCCAATATTAGTGCTTTGTGGTGCTTTTCCAGAATTTTGTGTTTTAGTGGATTGTGTTGTGAAGGAAGAATGCTTACGAGCTTGTAAAGGGGAATTGGCTGGAGATTGATAATGATTATTTTGGTGAGGTTGATTTTGTTGTTGGTGGTGGTTTTGATTGCCATTTGATGCATTTTGTGAATGATGAAAGGCTAAAAATTTAACTAAATGAATGAGATAACAATTATATAACAAACAATAAGTTCCATTTGAAAAGCCATTTGAATGCTCTGATAAAGTTGTCGGTCCGGGACATGGAGGAGGTGGAGGAGGGCTGCCAACTGTAGGCGTTCTATGTCCCCCAACATTTAAAAGTTCATTTTCAGTCGAGTAAATTGAACTTTCTTCAGATTTATCAGAAGCAGAGTTGCCGTCCTTTCCGACCTTTCCTTTACGGCTTGGACTCTAAAATTATTTTAAAACCATTTAATTTTAAATAAAATATTTTCTTTTGCCTTAGCAATCAATGCTTTTGCTGCTCTTTTCATAAAAGTTGGCCTTTCAAGTTTACGAGAATCCATAGCTTTATATTGTTCCATTATTTTTTCTTCCAATTTTTCTTTATGTCTTCTTAAATGTTGAAGTTTTTCTTGTAATTCTTTTTGTTCATTATAAAAAGCATCTGAACGATTATGTAATTGTTGATTTTGAACTAGAAGTAATTCAATCTGACGAATTAATGTTCGGTTTTCATCTCCAGTATATTGTCTCAACATCTTTAAAAATTAAAGTTAATTTTTAGGTTAGGAGAAGATATAAATGAGATAAGAGTCCCTCTCCTGTTATTTAAAATATCTAAGACTATATAACAGATACAAGTCTAAAGATCCCTTCTTCAGGGGTTTTCCCAGTATGTAATTATCAATATTGTCGAAACATATTTTATCAATAGATTATTATGTGGGGAGAATCCCCATTTACTACCTCCACTTGACGTCTTAAATTAGCCAATTCCAAATCCTTTTCAGTCAAAGCGTTATTTAATTGTTGAATAATTACATTTAAATTACAAATTGTCGATTTTTGTGCACATTCAGAAATTCGTAAACGCCGCAATTCATCCAAACAAGTATCGCTTCGATTGGCAGCAGAATTTTGGTCTCTTCTAATAAAATCAAAAAAATTTTCCCTAAATTTTTAAATATTTACTTTAATTCATTCAATTCTCGATTAACACGATCCAATTCAATTTCAAGTTCTGAAACTTTGCGAACTTCCCGTTGGCGTTCTGTTCTCTCTTTCTCTAATTCTAGCTCTAAATTAGATCTTTCTCTCAGAAAATCAGCTTTAAGTGATTGTTCATTTAAAGTCTAGAAAATAATTTTTTTAATATTAAATATTGCTTTCTCAACCTTTTCTCCTTTCAATTTTTTTTGAAGAGTTATTACACGATCATAATCGCTGCTAAGCATTTGATGCAAATTTTGTAAACGATCATGGTCTGAGGCTAGAGCGCTGAAAATAAGACTCTTATTTAGAGGGATATAAATTTCTATAAGATTCAATTAAAATCTTCAACTTTTTAAATTCAATTTAAATCACCTATGTATTAATTCCAAAGATTCTAATCTCTTGAGTGACTCTGTATTTGCTTTTATTGCTGTCTCGGCCTGTAGACGTGCAACAGCTAATTCTTGTTTATGCTGTTCTTCTTGTTTGTCTTTGTTCTTAATAGCAATTTGTAAACTTGCTAATTCTGCAGTTTGGCGTGAAGTTATGAACTAAACATTTATTTTTTTAGAATAATCATTAAATATTTATAAAAACCGATTTTTGTTGTAATTCCTCAATTTCACGTTTAGCAGCTAAAAGTTCAGCTGCACGAGTACATTCGTCTGAATGAGCTTTTTGAAGGCGTTCTTGTAACAGAATTACCTTTTTAAAATTATAATTTAATTTTCAAAAAAATATTTTTTCCCTTCCTCCTTACTTGCTCTTTAATATTTCTATTCTCTACTAATAATTTATCATCACTAGCATTTAATTCATGCCCAGTACGTCTTAAACTTTGAATATCTCTTTTAAGATCGTCCAATTCTCTAATTTGTTTTTGTTGTTGTATTCTTAAAGAATCAGCTTCATGTCTGGCAGAACTCAAAGCTTTCATTAAAAGATCATCAATAACAGCAATTAATTGAATATCATCATTTAAGCAGTTTGGTTCAAGACAACAATTATCAGAAGAATTAATGGCCATTAAACAAACTAAGAAGATTAATATAGGTAATTAATGTACTATAATTTATAGTTTTCAGGTTATTAATTTCTTTATCTCTCCCATATCCAATTGTTTATCTTAGAATACCTTCTCTCTTATCAAACTCCCAGAAGTGATGTGATATTGTTGTATTTTAGTTTCCTTCAGATCTAACAGATGTCCTTTTTATTGTATCTATCCGCTAATTCCCCTTGCTTATTTCCCTCTACTATTTCTGTTACATAAAATTTTAAAATTGATTTTAATTAATGTAGGATGATTAACCTAGAGAATTTAAAGCGTTTAGGCGGTGGATAAACGATCTAAAATGATAAAAGAGAATCGATGCCCCGGTGGCTAAACTTTTGGAAAACTTTTTCTATAATTTAGAAAGGAGGTACATATTGGGCAATTTGGAATAATCCTTCCCTTTCCTCATCTCTGTCTCAGATTTATAAAAATTATTTGAACTCCAAAATACAACTTGCCAGATCTTAATCTTTCCAATAAATCTCTCAGTCGTCCCCTTTCAGTTGCTAATTCCTCTCTAAAACGTTGCCCTTTTCTAATTTCTGCATTTAATTTTTGTTTTTCTTTTTCCAATTCTTCTACAGAAAATTCTCTTTTTGCCTCTGATTGAGCCAAATCTTTTTGTAAATCAACTAATTTTCTTGTTAAATTTTCTGCATTTTGTTCAGCAACTATTAATGCTTGTTCTTTACTTTCAAGCAATTCTAAACGAATTTTAAGGGCCGATTTTTCAGCTTCAAAGGACTTTTTCTGTTTTTCCCATAGGTTAATTTCTGTTTGGTGTTTTTCTTTAATTGAGTCTAACTCGGCACGAATATCACGTTGTTGTATACACATTTTTTGAAGTTGATTCTCAACTTCATCTTTTTCATCTTTAATTAGTTCATACTGTTCTTTCTCCACTGTTAAATGCCTTTCCAATTCTTGGTTCTGAAATTTAAGTTTTTTTAAATTTGAATAGGAAAAATTCTTTAGTAAAGATTAGGGTTTCACCGGAAGTTTCGGTGTTTTTTTAGGTTCCGGGAACCGGAACTCAAATTGGACCTGGTTCCGGTTCCGGTCAAAATTTCGGTTCCGGTGAAACCCTAGTAAAGATGCTTAATCAAACTATCTAAGCTATACTGCTTGTGTTACTAAATATCTGTCCCAGAAATATTAATCAAAATCAGAAAATAATGACAAAAAATTAACTTTTTGTTCAACTCCTTCCAATCGTTCCATCAATGTTTGATGAGTTTTTAATGGAACATTTGTCCTTTTAAATTCAACTAATTGATGTTTTAATTTTTCAACATTTTGTTGTTCTTTCTGAAAACGCTCAGTATTCTCTTCAACTTTTTTGTTTGCCGTTTCCAGTTTGATAAACAAATTTTTAATATTTTCGTCTTTTTCTGTTAGAATTTTTTCCTTTTCTGCAAGTTCTTTTCTAATTTCGAATAATTCTGCTGGATTAGCACTAAAAAATAATAATTTTTATAAAATTAGTTAAACATTTAGAACAAAGTTTTGAGGGGCAATCAATGTGATAACAGAATTCAAACCCCCTCCTTCTCCTCCCACTTACAAAAACTTTTTCTTATCTCCTAATTAAGGTAATCGTGGAGAATTAAGGAAACACCTTAAAAACACCTTAAAAATTACCCTAATTATAATATTCTTTAGAAAAGTATCAGTGTTATTAAAATATTAAATAAGAAAATAATCCTTTCAGTAAACTTTTGACAATTATTCAACAGTTTTGGAAATCTGAAAATGTGTTTCTAAAGAATTTCTTTCATTATTTTCCACAAAGAAATAATAAAAAGAAGGAAAAGTAATTTTCAAATGATCGTTAGCCTTAACTATGAATAATATTATAATTATTTTCATTTCACAAAAATTGCCAACAAAGCAACTTTAAAAATATTAGATAAAAATTAATGTTTTAATAAATAAAAGAATGAAAAGGAATAAAATGTAAGCAAAGATGAAAGAGTTTTTTTTGAAAAAACAAATAAAGGAAAATTGCCTCGTTTATTCACAAAATGTTTGTGAATCTTTTAAATAACGTATAATTTAAAGAATTGGAAAATTTAGAAAAAGAAAAAGAAAATTAAAAAATAATTTTAACTATTATAATAGAAAAATTAAAAATTAATGCGCTATAAACTATAATAGAAATTGGTCTGGATCTGGATTTTTCCTGGATCCAGAGTCCAGATCCAGGCATTTTTTGAACGTCCTGGATTTTTTCCGGATCTGGATTCTTCCTGAATTAAGATCAAGAATCCTGACCAGGTTACTAACCTAAACCAGATCCAGATCCAGGATTTTTGAAAATACCGATCTCTAAAGTATAACTCTAAAATTTAACAAAAAAATTTCCGAAAAATTTTAATTAAGAAAAATCCACCTTTTACTGTTCCTTTCTTTGTTTTCCAGTTGAGCTTTAAGTTTTTTATTATCAAGTTGTAGTTCCAAAATTTGCGATTGATTGTGTGCTTCTAGTTGGGCCAATAATGAAGATTCGTTGAATAAAGAAGTATTAGAACCATTACAATTATCCAATCCAATACGAGGGGAATCAAATTCTGTCAGAGAACAAATTTGTCTTTCTAATTCAGAACATTTTTGACGATTAACACGCAATTCACGTTCGAGACGGCCATTTTCTAGAAGTAATTCTTCTATACGTTCGCGAGTCTGAACGAGAAAAAAAAAGAATAATTTAATAAATATTTTGGCGATAAAATGATTAAATATAAAAAAAGAATTTTTGTTAGCAAAAATATTAAGCTTTTAGTTAATTAAAATAAATAAATTATTCCACCTTTGTCATATCAAGCTGAAGAGATTTAACATTTCCTTGCGCCTCTATTAATTTTGTTTCTACCTGTTAATTTTTTGATCAAATTACATGATAATTTAAATACCTCCAAATGGGCAGAAATCTTTTTCTGATACTGCTCTAATTGTTCTTCCATTACTTGATTTGTCTCATGCATTATTTTATTGTCTTCTTTTAGATGCTAAAATAATTTAACAGTATTTTTAAAAAATAAATATTTTAGTGTAGATTCCCTCCAGTTATGGCATAAAAAATATCAGCAAGTCATAACTAATTAAACTGAAAACTTAATTAACATACAAAGTCTGTATTGGGCAGAGTAACTTAATCTTGCAATCATATTGTGTGTATATACATACTTATACTATGTATCCTCATAATTCTGTTATGTGATTTTTCATTTTATGCCATTATGGTCAAAATATTTTTATGTTTAGCGGTGTTAGAGTTTGTCCCAAGTATTGGTCCTTAGTTTTTAAAGCATTATTTTTTAAGCAAATATTCAATTAATTTCTCTTATTTAAACTTACATTAGCTCGATTTTTGTAATAATCCATCTCATTAAGTCTACTTCTCAATTTTTCATTTTCTGCCTCCAATCTTTCAAGCCGATTTAATTTGTGTTGCATACAATCCATCTTTAATTTTTAAATTTAATTTTCATTTTTGCTTAAAATATACTTCATCTCTGTAATCTTTTGCAGCGCGAGCATCTTTAACCAATTCTAGTCGTTCAGCTTGCAATCTACCAATTTCTATACGTTGTTGTTGTAATTCGTCTTGCATTTCTTGAAGAATTTCATCTTTTTCATCACTTCAAAGTATTAAAAATTTTTAAAAATTAAGAGGTCTTTTACTTTTCATTTCTCAATTTCCTTAATTCTCCTTTAGCTGCTGCTAATTCAACACTTAAATGTCTATCTAGAGCGTTAGGGGAAGGACTTCTTGCTCCATTATTAGAGACACATTTGTTGTTATTTAGTACTGAGATATCTCCATTACATGAAGAAGAGGCTGTAGCCATTCCACTAGATGAGGATCCACTACTTCCCTCTTGCTCCTTTAAAAATTAAATTTTCACAAGAATTTTTTTGCTTTCAAAACCATATCTGCTGCCATTTCAAAAAGCTCGTTTGTAAATTCGTCCCTTTCTCGAATTACTCTCTCTAATAAAGTAACAACTCGTTGATTGTTACTTTCTATTCCTTCTTCCGTTGTCTTATCAGCTGCCTCTTCGTCAGTAGAAGCTGATGATGGTTGTTGCTCTAATTCAGCCAACAATGAATCCAAATTGACGACCGGTGAATTAGTATTGGTACTGTTAGAGGTAACCTAGAAAATGAGGAAATTTTTATTCCTCGTTAGCTGTTATAAATGTTTTGGCCGTATCTGAAAATAATGCTGCAATCATATTTTTTCCTTATTCTAAAAAATGGTTAATTTTCTCATACATATTTTTCTCTCTATTTCTGATTTGTGCCTTAAGACTATAAGCGCAATAGATTATTTTTCTTCAATTTTGTGAGCATTTACTTTTTTTCTGTCCGATGTGTATGCGTGCTTTGTCTGTCCGAGTTCGTCCGTGTTTTGTCTGTCTGTCCGAGTTCGTCAGTGTTTTGTCTGTCCGTGTTTTCTGTCAGACATCACAAAAATGTAATATTTTTTATTTTTTGCTTTTAATCTTTTCTCTATAATTACATTTGAAAATGCCACAGGGAAATTCATTGGAAGTGAACGAGTGAAAAAGTCTGACCTTTCTGTACAAAATAAGGAAAAATATGGAAAGGAAAAAATGAAGGAAAAAATCATTATTTTCAGATACGGCCAATGTTTTTTAATTATTGAAATAAGCACCCGTTGGATTTCTTCGACAAGTTCACTTTGAACCTCCGGTCGCATATGCTTTATTCGTTCGATAAAACGTTCTCGTTGAGGTGACTGAACGGCAGCACCTAAAAGCAGCGCCAATAATTTCTGCATTTCATGGCCAGAAATCTCTAAAAATGAATAAATTCAAATTTATTTGAGAGAAAGTTACGTGGAAATTTTTCTGTTTGTGTAAAAATTAAGAGAAGAGTTTGAGAGAAAATTGAGAGAATCGATCAAATATTTCCCTAGTAATATCAGCATTTTATGGGAAGGGTTTGGAGGGCCATATTTGCATTTGGCTGGCAGAAAAGAGTCGGTTAGGGGAATAAAGCAAAGAATAAAAGTAGTAAATAAACTAAATAATATTATTTGAGGCATAAATCAAAATAAAAATCAGCAGTTGGAGAGGGACAACAACAAATGAATTTTTGTTGATTTACAAGAATGAGGAAGGAAAATTAAACAAATAAATACAAAAATAAATGTTTGCTCTTGAATATAATATATAGATTAGTGATCGGAAAATGAACTTAAAAAATTAGACAAGTAATTGATCAAATAAAAACAAGTAATTTAGATTTTTATAAAAATTATTTTTTAATTATTTTTGCAAAAAAACATGCAAAAAATAAAAAGTGCCATTCTAAAAAATTTAAATACTGTTTGAAAATTAAAACAAAAAGTTTAAGGGCAACAATTTATTTAGCATTTAAGTATTTGTATTCACCTTGATTAATTAGTTTTGATTATTTAATTAGATAAAATTTATAAATTAGTGATTATAAGTAGATTAAATCATTTAAAGGATCTGATAAATGGTCAAAGTTGAATTAATTATTTAATAATTCAAAGTTAATTATTTATTAATCACTTATTAATTATTAATAATTATTAATTATTAATAATTATTAATCACTTCTATGTTAAATATCAAATCTGATTTTAAACTTAAAATAAATTTTTCTACATAGGATAAAGTAGGACATTACTTGTGTAAAAATAAGACAAAGAATCTGCATATACTATTTGGGATATAAATTACGTAACTCTCATTCAAGTGGTCAACAAATTTTAAAAAATTTGTTGTATTTTTCTTTTTAATTACTTATGAGTCAGGCTATTTTAGGTCCAAATTATTAAAAAATTTAATTAAAAAAACAAATAAATATAATCGATGACAAAAATATATTTAAATAACTACATAAGCATTAATTTATTCGGCAGGGAGAATTTTACTTATAACGGGTAAAAATAAGTAAAAAATTGGGAAGGAACGTTGGTAGATTAGCTGCATTTATATATTTACTTGTATACATATATTCATTTACTTGTGTTCTACTTATTTTAAATGCTATTTGTTGGGAAAAGCGTCCCGCTGTCGACATCAGGGTCATTTTAGTTAATAGAATGATGTTATTGGATGATTTTACAAAGTTTTCAACATTTTACTAAAAATATATACTAATCTAATTATTATATTTAATTTTTTTTAAATTAGGTAATGTTTTGTGAGCATTTCGGATTAACTTTGAATCGTTCATTTAAAAAGATAAATTAAATGAATTGTCAGAAAAAATGTTTAGCTTTATTAAAAAATGAATCTTTGAATATTTTTCTAATATTTTAAAAATTATTAATCTTCTTTATTTTATTAAAGATAAAAAATAAATCTTTTTTTCAAAAATAACTTTTTTCTAAAAAATACTTTAAAGAAAATATTATAAAAATAAATTATAAGTGAGAAAATTTTAATCTGAAAGCCTGCAAAGCTTTTAACGCAAAAATGGCTATTTCTTAATTAAAATTCTCTCATTATTAAATTTTATCTTTATTTAATTATTAATTAAACCAGTTTTTTAAATATTATTTTGATCTTTAAAAAGTTTTTTGTAAAAAAAGACTTTTCCTTGTTATGCAGCTTTAATTTTATTCCCCCATAAATGGCGTAATCAGAAAAGTCATTTGCCGTCAAAACTATTAAAAAGCAAAAAAAGGAAAATTTGAGAACACGCAAAATAAGGAAAGAAGGAAAAGTAAAGTGCAAATAAAAGCTTTTAATAAAAAAATAAAAGTTTTTAAAGCGTTACTAAAACTCTGCGCAGTATAAAAGAATAAAACAGGAATTGGAAAAAAGGAAAGATTTGGCAAAGATTTTATTAGTTTTAATAAAAAAATAGCTAAAAATGGTTGGATAAGAATTAAAAAAAGCTCTAATGTGTTACTTAATGGATGGGCTAAAAAATTGAAAAAAAGATGATAAGATGGAAAAAGGAGTATAGAGAGAGGTAGGTAGTCTTTTGATAATTTATTTTGTGGATATTTTATTGTCTAAAATTATTTTAAAAATTTTTTCGAAATTTTAAAGAAATTTATTTTTAATAAAATATTATTTAAATAAATAATCGGGTGAAGTAAAATTTTAAAAAATAATATAAAGAGTGACAATAATTATGCAAATTAAAAACGAGATGACTGATGTGTGTGTGTTTCTCATTTTTTTTGTTTTCCCTTTAATTCTTGAAGCCTTTCTTCCAAAAATAAATTTATAAAAATTGTTTTGCTAAAAAGAAAATGTATTGTTTTGACCTTTTCTTGAGAGTATTCATTTGATTAATGGATTTTTGTTTAGATAAAATAAAAATTTTTAAAATAAATTTTGAATGAAAATATTTAATAAAAAATTATTTAAGCATATTTAAATTAAACTTTTAGTAATTTAAATTAAGAGTAATTATACTTTTATTAATCAACAGATGACATAATGAATAAAAAATATTTTAACAGAACAAAAAAAATTATTCAAAATATATTTTTAAAATCTAATTTTTTTAAAAGAAAAGCTGGTCAGACTATGTATTTTTATAAATATTCTATTTAATTAAAGGTAAATATAATTGCTCGTGTCAAAATTAGTAATTCTAAGCACGAAAATAAAAAACAGACATATTAAATTACAAAAACAAGTAAAAGAATAAAGGTTGCAAATATTTAAAATATTAAGTAAAATATTTTAAAAAATCTATGTTAAAATATTTTTTAATATTTTAACAAATTAGACTAGACAAGGAAATTCTGAAAATTTTGACATTAAATTTTTATTTAATTTAATATGTAATGATTTTTTAATCAACAAATATATGTTAATTAATTTTTAACAAAAAAGTAGTAGTATTTATTAGTGATAGAAACCAGGCGGGAGTTAGGGGAAAAATGACAAAAATAAAATAAAATGTAAGAGTAAAAGTAAATGAATAGCTATGCATATATTCTCGTATATAATAGTGTGTTGGTAGAAAATGACCTTGTAATTCCTTTCCATTATTTCAAACATTCACCCTTTAACCATATCTAAACAAGGTAAACAACAAGGGATATGTACAGGAAATTCTTTTTTTATGAGAAATATAAAACTTTTAAGACTTGAATTGGCAAAATTCAAAAAATATACACTAGTAATGTTAATCCCTATCACCAGGGATAAGGATTCCTCGGAGGACGAAGGTGGAAAAATTTCTCGTTTTACTCGCCCAATAAATTCATTTCCTTGAGTAAGGGAGAAATTACTATATCCATTTCGCCTGATTTTCTGGCATTGTTGGAAATCAACCTTATATTTTTCGAATCTAAAGAATTTAGTGAAAATAATGCAAATTAGAATGTCCTCATAGTATAGAATTAAAATTTCCAAAAAGATATTTGAAAAATAAATTATAAGAAAGGATTTTTAAAAATAAATATGATATCCAAGATTTAATATGTATGAATGAAATTTCTTAAAATCATAAATTGCAAAGATTATCGTTGTAAAGGAAGTAATAAATTCTTTAAAGGTAAATAAAATGTTTATGATGGGGACAGGAAGTTTAAAAAAGAATGTTTAGGATTTTAGGTCATATTTTGTGTCAGTCATTTAATCACCGTTTGGGTTATTTAAAGAAAAAAGCAATTGTCAACAATAAAAGACAAAAATTCCACGCCTAAAACAACAAAATTTTAGGACTGAGAAAGGCTAAAAGTATAAAGGCCATTTATTTTGGATATGAGGAGGTGGACGGTGCTGGGAAGTACTTGAAGCTTTTACTTGGATGGGGGGAGTACTTTAAACGGAAAAATAAGAAAAGAAAAGATTTTTTATTTTAATACATCTGTCTGGAAGAAAGTTAAAAATTGTGAGCACATTTGGGCTTTAAACTCACTCTCTTACACAAGCAAAATAAATTTTTTTTCATTGGTCAGAAAATTGGAAAAAAGTTGGAAATAATAGAAAATCCTCCAAGAATTGTAAATAAATCTTAAAATGAATGGAAAGTGAGAGGAATGATCGGGTGGATGATGGACAATTTCCTCTCCTTTTTTTAAATTTAGGTATAATTGTGGCACAAACATATGTGAAAGCCGTGAAGGGGAAAAACAAAAAGTGATTAGAATAATAAAGTATGGGAATTTTGAATTATAAAATTATAAAGAGAATATTTAAAAAGAATTTATGTACATATAGAGGTTTGGATTGCGAAAACATCGTAAAAAATTTTTACGACGACTGTCGTAACAATTACAAAAGATTGACATTATTTGTGAAGAGGAAGCCAAAAATGTTAGATTTAATGTTAAACAGAAATTTAATAAAATTAATTTACCTGAAGAAGGGGATCGAGCAATACAATGAATTTTAGGTAAAGTAATGATGAGAAGAGAATTGCTCTTTAAAATTAAAAAAATTTATTAATTAGTTGATTGTGATTAAATTTATCAGTTTATACTTATTTATGTTTAAACTTCATGCATTAAATAACAATTAAAAATTATAATGAAGGTAAACGTTTTTAGATTTATCTGAATTTCTGTTTTATTTGACTGGAAGGGTAATTAAATTTTGGAAAAAGTTTAGCCATCTTCAAAAATTCTAAAATTTTGTTTGATGTTAAATAACAGATTATTTATATACTAGAATTTCACAATTACAAAACTTTAGATTGTCTAAACACCCCCTCCCCCCCCCCCCCCCCAATTAATATTTTAAAATTATTTTGTATATTATTAAAATAACTTGATAAAACAAGCAAAGTGCCCTCAACAACTGATGAAATTGTCTAAGCCGTTTAACAATACTCTGACAATTACCAGCGCAAATAACGTGATTATTATTATTATTTTCTGATGAAAAGCCTGAACTAAGGCTTTCACTTCTTTCAACAGTGAAATTATTTTGACGATCGCAATTATGCAGCTGATGATCTTCAATGGGAGGAAGAAAGTTTTTAAAAGTGGTTGTTAAAGTAAATGATGGAAAAAGTAGAAAAGCAGCTGATTGTTGTTGTTGGTGATCGTTTGCACTACTTCTTAATTCAGAAAAGAAGTATATAATTATGCAAATCAATTAATCAGTAAATAAATAAATATATTTTTTTAAAAAACTAGTTATTTTGCTGGTCATTATAAATTAAATATATTTTTTTGAATAATTTTTTAGTCATTTAATGATAATAACTAGTAGAATTATAATCTAATTATAATAGTAAAAGAGATTTGGAATGTATAAAATGGAAATCTTGTTAATGCTCTAAGTTTATGTTTAAATTTATTTTTTAAATACCAATTAACGACTTTTTTGAAAAATCGGGAATCTTTGGTATTTTTTCTATCATACAGTTTTAGTAATTTCCTAACAGAATAATTTAAAATAAAACATACAAAAAACAAAATAAAAGGTTTAAAGCAATGCTATCACAAAGTTCCGAATAGCGAAGCTGAAGATCAGTATTGGCAGGAGATCGCCAAGTAGATTCAGATATTAGTGGACCATGGAGGTTGGGATTAGAATGTTTAGAATAATGTAATGATGTCCCACAGACACAATCACTTAAAAATATTTAAAATTAGGGAAAGTTGAAAACAAAGTTTTGCTTAAAAATATTCCTCATATCCCTCGATAATTACATATGTAAAATAAAAATAATTTATTAAATATTTCTCTATTTATTTGTAAATAAATTAGAAAATATTTAGTAAAATTGTGTTAAAGCTTTTTTGCTAAACGGACCCAAAAACTAACCAAATCCACTCGCCCAAGGCACTACTCCAAAATCGTTGTTCATCCATTCACAAAATCGGGTCTATTATTGGCTAATGGACATTTTAAGAATTAAATTAAATAGAAATTTTTTATTTGTAAAATAATTAAAAATATATTAATTCATTCTTTTGTTACTTCTCTGCTCTGTTTATGTTCTTTTTTAAATATTTAACGGACAAAAATTTTTGTGATGAAGAATAAAGAGAGAGAGAAGAATAGGTTAAAGCTCTCTAATATTTTTAATAAAGCTATTCTAAAAAAATAAAAAAATATTTTTATAGAGCAAAATACGGAAAAAGTTACAAAAAAAAGAGAAAAATAAATAAATATTTTTGTTAAAATTAAAAAAAGGAGAAAAGAAAAATATTTGCAGGTGTGTGTTCAAACAAAGGGCAAATTGTGAAAAAATCTCCTCTTCAACCCATAAACGGATGGTTGCTTCAAATAATTGGATTAATTCTATTTAAAGGGCAAGGGCAGGAAGAGTTGGAGGTGGTAAATAGAAGAAGAGATTAAAAAGTAATGGATGGAATATAATTTTTAGAGAAAGGAATTTGATAAAAATTGTGGAAAATTAAAAATAAATTTTAATGAAGATGAAAGAAATTAATTAATTTTAATTTAAACTAAAGGTGTAGCAATTCGAAAATAATTAATCAAATGTTTCCAATTTAATTTAATTTAAATTTTATAAATTTATTTTACATAAAAATTAATAAATAATATAAAAAGTCTGAAGCGGAAAAAGTGAAAGAATTAAATAAAAATAATATTGTGCAATTTTGGGAAAAGCTCTTTTAAAATGCTTCAAGTTTTGGAGGAAGAATAATAAATTCTTTTATATTATTTTTTTGTAAATTGCAAAAGAAATGCTAGAAGATAAATAAAAAATAGTCAATTTAACGAAATTAGTTAAAATTATATTAAGGCCATGAAAGCTTAGAAAGCTAGAAAATAAATACTTGATATATTGGGTAATTTAAATGTTTTTAAAATAAATCATAAATTCTGTTTTATAAATAGGGTGTTTCAAAATATGCACGAAAAATTAAAAAATATGCGCATATATATGCACCGAAAAAGCCCAAAATATGCATCAAAATATGTCAAATTTGCCGAAATATGCACTAAATATGCAGCAAAAATAATGAAAATGTGTTTTAAAAATCAATATTTTATGTAAAAAATATAAATTTAGCATTTGAGTTGCAGTTTATGAGCAATTTTAAAAAATTTTTATCAACTTTAAATTCAACCAAAAAAAATTTTTTTGAAAAAAAAATTTCCCGAAAAATTTTTCGGATAAATTTTTTCAACAAATTTTTATTAAAAAATTTTTTTGCCCAAAAAATTCCAAAATTTTGAAAATTTTGCCCGATTTTTACTAAAATTTCTCAAAAAATGCCAAAATATGCACAAATTTAGGTAGAAATATGCAAAATTTCCCAAAATATGCATCGATATGCAAATATGCACAAAAGTACCGAAATATGCAAAAATATGCTATAGGAACCCGGTCCCTAATCATCGTACCGACGTAAAAACACCATTTTTGAGCGTTTCAGCTCATAGCATATCCGCATACAAAATATGCATTTGCATGTTTTGAAACACCCTATTTATAAACATTAAAATATTAACTACTTTTTTTAATTCTAGACAGTCAAAACATCAAAATATAATTTATTTTGAAAGGAATTTAACTTAAAAATAATTTTTTAAAGAAAACTTCATTAGAGTGTTTTCAAGTCATTTGACACCAAAATTGCAAAAACGAAGCTTCTTTATATATTTACTTTTATTTCCTTCCCTCGCAGATTATATTTATGTCCACCTGGGAGAATAATGGTCAGTCAACATTTCGAATATAATGAAGAGACTTTGAAAAAATTCGCCAACCTGTCCAGAATGGTCAAGAGGAAGAAAGGCGTTAAAAAGAAAAATAAATAAAATAAAAATAATTTAATTTATTTTATTTATTTACAAGTTCCAGAGAAACAACAAAAAATGCTCATTCATTCAAAAGACTTAAAGTGAACAATTAAAAACAAACTTAACTTCACTTAAAAACATTTAAGTTCCACATGTTTTCTTTTCTATTATTTCCTGTTTTTTTGTTTTTTTAAAGATTATTTAGTCAAACAAATGAAAGATTAAAAAATGATTTAAAAGTTATGTGTGTGGATTATATGACGTAGATGAGTGTTAACAATTAATTAAAATAAATATTTATTTAAAAGATTATTAAAAATAAAATTGCTTAAAATATTTCAAAATAAATTTTTAAAATTTAGCAGGAAGGAGTGATAGACTTTAACTTTAGTCATACATTGACATAGACTTTAGCATTATTTAAACATAACCTGAACTTAAAAAACCCGTAATATTATTTCCTAAAAATATAGTACCTAAAATAATTTTACAAATTAGAGGTTATATGGCCTTGTACAAACAAAAAAAACAATGAAAAATCTATGGCAGTCGATACAGGATATGTTCTCTCTGGAGGTGGGCATCGATCGTTAAATGGATATATCCTTATTTGGTTTTAATTTTAGAAAAAATAGAAATAATTTTTTAAATTATTTTTTGGAATGCTTTAAGAAAAAAGAAAAGTTTAGATTTTCTATCAAAAAACATTACTTTCTTTTTACAAAAAAGCAAAAAAGCTTAAATGGAGAAGGTAAGTGACTGGTAAAGTAGAACAATTTGCGGCTTTGGGAAGGGGTTAGAGAAGAATCTACAGGCCAACGTTGAAAGGTGCAAATATGGGGGAATAAAAAAATATCAAAATGGATGAGAATAAGGAAAGAAGAAGAACATTTTCTTTAAAATATTAAAAAAATTGTTTGGAGTAGAGGAAGAAGGTGTGCAGCCGTCTGTCTGCAAACGAAGATGGAAGACGAAAATGGTTAAAAATAATATATAAAATTGTTCTGCCGGAAAGTTTTTTGAAGAATTTTATTTGTTTGAAGGACACGGAACAGAAAATGTTAAAAATTAATAAGAAAATTTTAAATTAATAAATTTTATTTAATCATTTATAAATTAAAAGTGAAGATTAAATTGTAGTAATAGTAATTTATATATTTTAAATTAATTTTAAATAAAAAAACCTAGTTATTTCAAACAAAAATTAATTACTTAACAAATATGGATCTAAAAATAATTTTTATTAGAAAAGTTTTCAACTCCAAATAAATGTCTAAAAATAAAAAATATATGTATAATAATAATAAAAATATATGGCCGCTCCTAAATATCTATTTTCATCTTTTATTTTTTAGCTTTGTCTAAAATAAAAGCAAATAAATAAAAAATATTTTTGTTAAAATATTTGCATATTGACAAACATTTATTTTATTTTTAATATTTGTCGATGTTCGGGTCAACCTCAAAAAAGGTCGTTCCTTTAGTCATATTCTTTTTTATACATATTTTTAGGCTTAGAATTTA
Organism: Meloidogyne enterolobii; assembly: GCA_963681835.1. NCBI lineage: Eukaryota > Metazoa > Nematoda > Chromadorea > Rhabditida > Meloidogynidae > Meloidogyne > Meloidogyne enterolobii. The sequence continues at coordinate 1,764,752 of CAVMJV010000044.1, forward strand.
CACATTCCCCTTCCTTAAATGAAATTTTTCGTATTTTTATTTGCTAATTTTAGCCCTTCTCGGAGTGCCAAAAAATTACAAACGAAAATTAATTATAATCGGGAAAGAGAATAATTTATTCACTCGATTAATTACCTTGGGTTATTATTGTTTCAACTTTATGCTTGAAAGGGAGAGTAATTAATTTTAAAAATAATCAGAATATTTAATTAAGAATTAAAAAATATTTTCTAAGATTGCTAACAATAAATTTATAAGAAATATTTTAAAAGAAATGCATAGTATATCTTTACAAAAAAATCTATAAATTTGTGGAAATTTCGGAAGCTAAAAAAGAAAAAATAATGGGGTTATTGCCGAGTTAGTTTTAGTGGACGCTAGAAAATATATTAAAAGTCTGTTTGGTTGTTAGGTAGTTAGGCAACCAAATGGGGATATTAAATGGCAAACCACTCATTTATGAGTAGTATATGGCAAAGAAAAGTGGACAGAAGGCAGGTGCTTGGGAGAATTTTTTGGTTTAACAATTTTGCTTTACCTTTTTTATTTTTAGACAGAAAATTTTGAAATTAAAATTTAAAAATATTTTTTTTAATTTTAAAATATATAGTTAGATTAATCCTTAGTATGGCCTACATTTAAATTATAAATTAAATAATTCATTATACGCATCATTTTAGGATCTATGTAATGGAAAGAGATTGCACTATCTGAGCAGCAATTACGGCCCTGAAATATTTCTAAAATTATTTTTAATTAAAGAAGGATTCCTTTGAGAATTTGATTTACTAGCTTATTATTAAATATTTACAACTTTTTGTTTAAGTCAGAAAATTAATACATATTCATAAATACATATTTAGCTTTCTGAGATTGTTTGGGAAGAAAACATTTATTTTAAATATTTACCGATTTATAAGGAAATTTGCTATAGCTTTTTACCCAATTATAATAATCATCATCTGGCAATTTAATAAGTGAATTATCTGGAGAGACTGGAATGAATCTATGTCTTCCTTTAGAATCTCTATTAATTTAAAATAAATTTAATTTATTTATAATTTAAATACTACCTAGAATCTATTAAAGAAATATTTAATTTTCTCATACAACTACCAATTTCTAAATCTTCATAAATCTCTTTTGAGTCACACAATTTATCGCCACGTAGACCTATTTCAACAAATTTACGAAGAGCCGCTCTACTTAAGACGTAACCAGCACCTCCACTTGGATATGTTTGGCCAAGAGAGGCATCTAAACGTTTTCTGATTTCACAAAAAATAAATTATAATTAATCAACCCATAAAATGAAAGATAGCCCCAAAATAAACGAAAGAATCTGCTGAATATTTTTCTAATAATTTTCTTAAATTTTCCACAATAACAAAAGTATCGTCATCCGCCTTTAAGAACCATTCAAATTTTGACTTAAATTTTACTTTATTTTTTAAAATATTTCATTGAAAATACCTACAATATCTATATTGTCATAAATATATTTAAAAGCAGCTTTAGTTTTTGCCTAAATTTTATTAAAAATCAAAATAAAATTTTTTTCAAAACCCAAAGAAATTCTCTCCCTTCAGGCACAGATAAATTCACAATAGGTAATTTATTGTCCTTTTTAGTACTCATAAATAAATGTTTATCACAATGTGGTGCCCACGTTGCCTCTACGTAATCAGCCCTTTCACGATGATATTTTGGAGTTGTCATAATCCAACAAAAAATATTTGCATTTTCTTAAAATTTTAATTGACTTTAATTTCAAAAAATAAATAAACTAGAATATTTTGATAAATCAACATTTTCAGTTTTTAGCCATTTAAATTGCAAAAATTGAATTTGAAAGTCAGAAAATTGACTAAACAAAATAAGTGCTGAGCCAATTGCTCCAATAATCAGACCAAACAAAAAATTAGAAAAATTTTGATTTGAAGTTAAAAACGAGTTATTATTTATCATTAAAAAATATTTTTATTTTTGTGTGGCTAAAAATATGTAATAGAAAAACGGGTCAATCACAAAAAAATAATTAAATGAACTGCACTTATTTTTGAAAAAAATATTTCCTTTCGGGTCTTTAATTAAGTGATTGATTTTTAACTTTTAAATTATATGTCGCAATTTTTATTAATTAATTTTGTTGAAAGAAAGATTAATTGTAAGTAAAAATTTAAAATTAATACTTTTAATTGTTTGAAAATAAAAATGTTAAATTACAAAAAATTTTTTTAAGAAATGAAAAGACTGAGATTTATTATGCTTGCACATTTACTATATAGTTACTCGGATTAACCATTAAATTTTAATAAATAAATTAAAAATAGAATATTAAATTTATATGAAATTTGTTTAATTTGTGTATAATTTAAAGAAATTTTAATTAATTTTTTTATTTTTAATTTTATTATAATTCTAAAAAATTTTCCTCCTATATAAATTAAAATTGATTTCCAAAACAAACAAATATCTAAAAGGTAGTTTTATTTTAAATATATTGGATAAGCATTTTTATTTTTTTATGATGCATAAAAACGGTGCATTTTATATTTCAATTTAATAATTGGAAACGAATTTTTTGTTTACTTTTTTTGTTACCATAGAAACGCTGGACAGTTGGCCATTAATTTTTATTTCTATTTTACACATTTTGTTTTGACCATTCATAAAAATTAAATTTAAATATGAATTATTTGGAAATAATGTAAAATTACCAAATAAATCTATAATTAATTTATAAACTTTAATGGATTTTAATGGATGTTAATTTACATTCTAACGAGTTAGAAGCTCGTTTCCGTTTGAGGCTCTTCACTTATTTGAGAAGCCAAGAAGATTTAAAACAGTTAATTTCTAATGATCCTACCAATTCAACTCAATCATCAAAATTTAATTATTCCCAACTTCGATTAGAATTGGGACGCTTTTTGGCTGCTTATTATTTAAATTTTTCATTCCCTCTTTTATTCAAAAACATCAAAAAATTGGATATTTCTCTTAAAGGTTTTAGCTTTTTTTTGTTTATGGTTGGCTGATTTTTATAGGGACAAATTACTCTTATAGGATTCTTATATATAGAATTCTTATTTTACTGTAGTAAATTTAAATGTTTATTAAAACAGTAAATTTCACTCAGACTTGTCTTCTATTCCTCAAAAAAACAAAAAAAAAATTTTTAATTTGAAATTTATTTTTAAAATTATTTATTTTTTTGAAGACATAACAAATAAATATATTGTCTGATATTTAAAAATTAATTTTAAACATTTAAATTTACAGATATCTCCAATTCTGAGAATATTTGTATATTACCAAATTTAATAATTTGGTCAGAATTAGAAGAACAATGGATTGATGAAAATAAAGAAGAAAATAATTTAAATTTAAATAATAATCATTGGCAATTAGGAGAAATTTTATCAGAAGATTGTTCTCCTAAATTAGCAATATATCTTTTATTAAGAGAAGAGAGAATTTTAGAGGCAATATTTTTCGTTGATCATTTTAATGATTTGAGGGCTATTTTGCTTTTGAGGTTTTTGGCTGAAAAGATTTATAGGTTGACAAATTACTTTAAAATATTTATTTAAAAATAACAAAAATTTATATTTTAATAGTCTTCAATTATTATCTGATTTTTGTCAAAATTTATTTATTAAACAATTTTTGGAAAGAATTTTGTTCCTTGAAAATTTTGATAATGCTCAAACTTTAACAAATAATCAAGAAATTATTAAATATATTCAACAAAATATAGAGGTTTATGTTTACAAATGTGAATTTAAAAAATATTTAAATTTATGATAATATAGGGGCTTATTAGATAAAATAATATTAGATCCATATGTAGATCCATCCGCACATATCCACTCCAATGCGTGGATATCGCCATCCTTTAAATCACCTTAAAAGTTTAATTTGAAAAATTAAAAAAATTTATTTTAGGCGGCTTTAAATATTGACGTTCTTTTTCCCTCTAATTTTCACAATTATATCGGGTTTTTTGATTGCCTTATTGCAGAATGTGCCTATCATATGGGTGCTGAATTTGAAAAGCTTTTAGAAAATTTTTCTCTTGGAAATGAATTTATTTGTTCCTCAGATAATATTAAAGTAATATTTTTATTAAATTAATAATTTAAAAATTTAATTTTTAGTGTCTTTCACGTTTTTTACCTCGTCCACCAATATTTTCTATTCCTTTAGAAGAAGATAATTTTAATTTATTTGGTAACAATAATCAAGAAAAAAATCAAGAATCTTTAAGTTGGTTAAGGCTACATAGATGTTATTTAATTATAAGTATGGCTTTTGGAATTTCAAATCGATTGGAGAATTTAATTGGATTTTTTGCACTTTGGATGGCTCAAAGTCAAGAAAATATTAGTTACAAAAATAATAAAATAAATGAAGTAAATTTTAAATATTTTAATAATAAAATGAAAAATTTTATTAAAGAGACTAAAATCAAAATAGTTTGATATATCTACAATTAATTCTACAATTGTAGATTTGTAATTTCCCTAATAATATTTTAATATAACTGCTATTCCGAAATTATTTATACGATTTTTTTCAATTCTACAATTGTAGATTTGTAATTTCCCTAATAATATTTTAAGATAAAATCATCTAGTATCATCCATACACTCCGAATACAATAACTTTAATTTCTATAAACCAACTTTATTTATTTAATTATTATCAATTTATTAAATGATTTAAGCTCTTTTTTTATTAATTTAATAAAAATTCATAATTTATTTTTTAGTTTACCAATAACTTATCAAATGATTTCTCAATTATTCTTGAAAAACAATTATTTATTGGCCATTCGGAAAACGAAATTTATACAGATTTAAATATTTTTCAAACCTTATTTTCTGTAGTTATTGGAATGCAAATACGAGAATTACTTATTAAATCAATTAAAAATAATGATTTTGAATTAATAAATAAATATAAAATAAAATTAGAGGTTTTGAGTTTTTCCTTCAGAAATGCCAGTCAAAAACCCAAAGAAAATGAATTAATTTGGCGAAGTATTAAAAGGTAATTTTGGATTTAAATAAAATACTAGAGAGCAGAAAACACTAAAAATTTTTATCAAATATTTTAATAATTTTACTAGACTAAGCAAGCTAGTCACTTAATATTCAAATTAATTAAATCTAAAAAAATTAGATGGATAAAATTGGCTGAAACAGAGGATTTAGACGCAGCAGCGCTTTTCTTACATACTTTACAACAACAAATCCAAAAATATTTTAAAATGTAAATATTTCATTTATGTATTTCTAAAAATAATTTTAAATTTTCTTGTTATATAATTTAAACAAATTAAAGGAATTTTCCTCCATTAAATGAATTAAACAGGCCAAATTGGTACTCACTTATTTTGAGTGGGGCTGAAGAAAAGTTTAATTTAAATGAATTAACAGAATTGAATAAAAATAATTTACAAGTATTTCCTTCAGAAAATTACAAATTTCAAGTATTTTTAAAAACTTTTAATTTAAAATTTAATTATTTTTAAATTTAAGTTAAATAATTTTGAGGATATTTTGATTATGCAGTATTTATCTAGTGAATTCCCGATAGTTAATTTGCCTACTCCACTAATTCAAATGCGTTTAGAACTTGTACCTAATGAATTTTGTAGTTGTAATCGACAATCTTTTATCTCAAAAAATTTAAACAAAAATACTCAAAATAATATAATTGAAAATTTTGAGGAAATTGGGAGGAAATTTTCTTTTAAAATAAATGAAAATAATTTAATTAAAGAAAAGGAACAAGAAAATATTTGTAAAAGAGAAGAAATTGATGAATTAGAAATATTAGCTGAGGAAATTCGTTCAGGGATTAAACGGTTAGAATTACTTGAAGAAGAAACGAATTTAATAAATGGAAAGGAAATGGGAAATTTACAAGCAATTGAGGGTATCAACGAAATAAATAAATCAGGTAAAATGGAGTGACCCATTAGTTTGGGCATCGTTTGTACAACCAAACAAATCTAGAAATCGTATCTTAAATGTTGATTTATTAGCTTAGGTATTGGGTGAAGTCCTATTAGTTCTATTAAATGCTAATCATTAAAATAATAAATAAAATAAAATTTAAGTAAAACAACAAAAGAATATTCGCCCAAAACATCAATTAAAACCAAATAAAAAATTATCAAAAATAAATAAAAACAAAAGACAGTCAGTAACTCAAAGTGATTTAGAAAAGAAACAAAAAACATATTCAGCTTTTCTTTCATCTTTACTTAAACAAAAAGGTATTGAAGGAAGTGAAGAATTAACATCAACAACAGAACCATTAAAAAGTAGTAGTGAAATAAATAATAATAATTATTATTCTACAAATAATTCTGTTTATTCTTCTGAAAGTAGAAGTTCCTTAAATTCTAATAAAGAAAGAAGAAAAAATAAAAAAATAAATTGTTCTTCAAAATTAAATGAAGAAGAAGAAAGTTCAACAAGTAATTGGGCGTCTGAAGAGGAAGAAGAAGAAAAAAATATTTTTGAAAAGGAATTAACAAAGGAGCAACTTTTACAGGAAATGAATAAAGTTGGAAAACATTTGGAATGGATATGGGCTCAAATTGGAGGAAGAATAAATGAAGAAAATGTTGATGAGGAAGATTATGATAATGAAGAGGTTGATGAAGGGGAGGATAATCAAAAGGATGAGGAAATTTTAGAAAGAAAAGAAAATAGGTTATTTGTTTTGTGTAGATATTTTAGGGTATGGAGATTATTCGAGTTTCGAACTGTAAAGCTTATAGCAATTGCAAAGCATATAGCTATTTATCTCCTAAGGCTGTGCAGTAAGCGGCGTGTTAATTAACAACAACCGATTAACATTTTGCACTAGCTGAAGGAGAGAGATAGCTAAAGCCCAGCTGCTTTACTGAGCTTTGATAATTATTTTCAAACTTGTTAATTTTTTTACTGGGAATTTTATTATGGCTTGATTAGTTGATTTAATTATTATTTCTTTAGTTATAATCAAGAATTGTTGGAAAATGAAGAACAAATTAAAGAAAATAAGGAAGGTAAAGAAGAAATATTGCAACAAGAACCAAATGAACAAAAATTCTCATCTGAAGAAGAATTTCCAAATAATAATATAGAAATAAAACAATTTAAAATGCCTGAAATAAGAATAAAAAGTAATGTAGATTTTTCAATTCCTTCGTTAATTGAAGAAGAAAAAAGTTATGAATTGAGAGAATTAGAAGAAATTGAGGAAATTGAATTAAATTGTAGGATTTTATTTTGTTATTAAATTGGGATTTTTTATTAAGTATGAGAATATAATAAGCCAAAATTAAATTTTAGAATAAAGAGAAATACTATTACTTCAGTTTCGATTCTATCATTTTCGATGAAAACTAGATTTTTTCAGTGGAATACAAAATATTGGGGATTGTTGTGCAAATAAATCCTTACATATTAAGAATTTTCCTTTAATTTTTTAAATTACTACCAAGTTCTAAATAATATATTTATTAATCAGTCCATTAATCAATAAAATAATCATAATCCACTTTCTGAAGCTACATTTTATTTTAATTAAAATTATATTTTAGCAAATAATATTTCCTTGAAAGCCGAAGAAATTAAACCAGCATCAGGTCAATTATCAAGTTCTTCAGGCTATCATCATTACCACTCTTCTCGTTCTTCTTCAGAAAATTCGCAAAGGAAAAATGATGGGTTAATTAATAAATCTTTTCAAAATTGGTCAATACCTCCAAATATTCAACCTATGGATTTTAGTAGATTAGATATTGATAGTGATGAAGAAGAGAGAAATTCTGGTGGGAAAACAATAAATAAATGGACGGATATTGAGGTGAATTTAATAGATAAATCTGGGAAAAATTTCTGTCAATTCTCAGTCCATTAATTAAAACTTTCACTTAGGTTAATATTAATTTATTCAGGTTTACCCAAGAGAGATTTTAAAAGAAAAACCACCACTTGTTACTAACGAAAAAATACAAAATAAATCGTCTAACCAACAAAAAACGCCTTTAAAAAATAAATGGAGACCACCAAGTTGGCTTAGATTATTACCGCCTTTTGATGGAACAATTAGAACAGAGAGGATTTCTTGTGGTAAAATAACTGCAGAAAGGCAACTTCTTCAATTGAATTTGGATAGAGGTAATAAAAATCGGGGAAATAAAGAAAATTTACATTTGTATTTTAATTTATAATTCAATGGTGTTCAAAATTATAGTCGAATAAGAATAAGAAAAAAATGATGTAATTTTTGAAAAAAATTCAAATTTGTTTAAGTGAGATAATGAATAATTTTGAATGATATAGTATGTAGCTGTTTGATCTTGAAAAACTAATTAAAATATTTTTCAAGGCCATCAACGAACATTTTTGGATATTGCTGCTAGAAATAGAGAATCTTTAAAAAGGCCAAAAAAGAAAGAAAAAGGGGAAGAAATAATTAAAGTTAAAACAAATAAAGAAATAAAAGAAGAACATTCTAAACAAAATTTTCCAGAACAATCCTCAATTTATGATAGTGGAATTGCTCTAGATCAAACAGCAAATACATCAAGATACAATCAAGATTTTTTGTTATATTCCGTTGAATTGTGTGAAGAAGAAATTAAATTAATGAGACAAATGGCTAAACAGACATGAAATAAATATAAATTTCTTTCTCTTTTTCTACAATTGTGACTTGAATTGTAATTGGCCAAAATTGTATAAATTTCGGAATAGCAATTATTTTATTATTGAGTAGATTACAAATATAAAATTGTAGAATAATAAAAAGATTTCAATATTTTATTGACTTATAAAAAATTGAGGCTATTGTCATATATACTTTTTAGTTTAGCAATAACTTACCGTATTATCTCTAATAGAATGCCCGGGCATTCTATTTTTCAATCACCTTCCAAAGGGGCATTCTATTGGAGGGGGGCATTCAAATGGAGGTGGGCATTGTATTTTTCGATGAGTAAATTTTAAAGTTTGAAAAATTTTTAGATTAAAATTTTATAAAAAACTGTAATTCTCATCGTGTCCTGTTGATAACATGGTAACCTAAGAGTGTTTTAGTTAAAAAACATTTTCTATTAAAAACGGAAACATCCTTAGCACCTCGCTTTTCAACCGAGTTCCCACCGGTGTCCAACCAAACAGATGTCTCATCACAGCCATAAATTCTGTTACCAAAAGTTTCTTCATACGGAGTTGTCGAACATACATTAAGAATTGGACAATTATTTCCTCATATTGGACAGGAGGTTTTTGACACGCGGGAAAATTTTAGTGGGAAATTTTTCTGTGAAATTTTTAGAAAAATCTAACAAATTTTTCCAGACAACCTAGGCTTGGCTTGAATTTATAAATAAATATTTATCTATTTCTATTACTGTTTCTAAATTAGAACCAGGCAAACTCTATTTTGAATTAGAATGGGATGTATCCGTAATGACCTCTTAAAACTCTAAATTTTTGACTTGCTGAATGTAACAAATTAGCCTACATATTCAATTGCATCAAGTTTTAATTTTAATGAATAGGAACGTCGATATTTTTTGGGTTTACTTGGATTAGGCTTATTAACAGAATCGCTTATATTAATACATAACGTCTGAATAGTCATTTCACTAAACTAGAAGATTCGAAGAAGATTTAAATATATATGTAGTAATTAATATCTTTTTATATTTAGAAAAATTTCAGTAAAAAAGGGGGGCATTCTATTAGAGGGGGGCATTCAAATGGAGGGGGGCATTGTATTTTTCGATCTTCCGCTAGAGGGGCATTCTATTAGAGGGGGGCATTCAAATGGAGAGAGGCATTCTAATAGAGATAATACGGTATCTAATATTATCTTTCAATTATTTCTGAAAAACAATTATTTTAAGATTCTGAACAAGAAACTTATACAAATTTAAATATATTTTTAATACTATTTTATTTGAATGCAAATACGAGAAAAAAACTTTATAAATAATTTTCCATATAGAATAAATAAAAAATAAATTTATTAAAATTTATATTTTTAATTCTCTTACATCAGATATTATTTATTTATTGAGAACGTACAACAACCGCAGATTGTTGTACGTCAACTTTGTTTTTTACGTGAACCTGCTGAACATTGTTTTTTTAGTTATACTTTTATTACTTAAAAGAACTTTATAAAATTATCTATAATTTTTTGTAAAATTAATATATTTTAATAATATAATAATAATATACATATTTAGATTTATGATAAATTTTTCAAAGAATTTTTGAAAATATTTTAACCTAGGAATATTTATTTTATTAGCAAAAATTAACAAAATTGTTCAAACTAACGAACAGAGGACGATTGAATTCCGACTTCCGATTTCCAAAAATTTAGGCTGATTTCCGACTTTTGAGCCATTTCCGATTTCCGGCACTTTTGTCAGTTCTGATCAACCTCTGCTAAGAAGACGTTTTTTGATTCGACGTTCCTTCAGCGTTCCTTTATTCGATATTCCATATACTTCAATACCCGATACGTAAAATATCACAACAGATTTATAGAATTACTAAAAAGTTGAGTCTGGCTAAGAATTTATTTATTGGTTATATAGAACATGAAGAGAATAAAAAAATTTTAAAATTAATTTTCAAAATATTCTCAAATTGTTAAAAATGACTATCCTGTCTTCAAGAAAAAATTAGTTTGATTATTAACGGGCACAGCAGGCTGTACTAAAATAGTATTTTGTTGAACTTTGTTATTTCGAATTATTTTATATAAATGAAGACAATCATTTCTAATTGTTTTATTTAAAGTTAAATAAATTATTGGAGGAATACCTAAATAAATTATAAAAATTTCAAATTAATTTTAAAAATATTTAAACTCGCCATGAATGTGAAACCTAAAAATAAAATAAATTTAGAATTTAAATTTATTTTTGTAAAAACAAGTAATAACTTGCCATAAAAATTCAGCTAAAATACTCATCCATTTTTGCTGTGTTGCTGTATATTGCATTATTATATAAAATACACATTGTGTTGTGTTTAATAAAGAAATTATAAAAACTTGTAAAAGTACCTTTAAAATTAAGTAAAAATGGATATTATATTATTATTATTATTGTTTTGTCTAAGTTTAACTAAAAAAGTAGACTTGCTCGTTTTAAAGTACGAGTTAAAAAGAGGATAGCTTATCCGAATTACGAAAACTAAAAAAATGTAACGGCATAGCATTAAATAATTAATAATTTTTAGTATACAATTGTACTTAACTTTTACGTCATGGCACTTTTATAATTATTTAAACCATTATTCTTTGCAAAAGAATAATTACCTATCTTCATTTTTCAAAATTATTATCTATATTCTAAATAACACGCTAAAAACTCGCCATCAAGAGATTATTTGTTTGAAAGTCTGTTTGTAAGTTTTTCATCATCATGTAAAATGAGGTTTGATTGTATTATGTGACATAAAAAGGACACAATAAAATATATAAAAATATTTCCTACCATTCTCTCCAAATGGCTAATTGAAAAATGAGTATTACCATTATTTAAATTAGTTGTTTGTTTGTATTTTTGATTATTAAAGCTATAGCAAAAATTAAATATATTGCCGGAGAAAGGACGGCTAAAATAAAATTGTGATATGTAGGTAGACTGTCGAAAATAAACTGAAACAACATTTACATAATTTATTTATCTCCAAATAACCTCTCCATAATCTTCTTTATAACCAACAAAAGGATAGAAAAACCACGCAAAATAAATCCCAGAAAAGAGAATTGGTTTAATAAAAAACATGCAATATAGGGCATAGAATGTACAAAATAATAACCAAATGTAAATACGAATTCCTTTAAAGAGAAATTCAGCAATTGTTCGGAAAAACATCTGTAAACAACGATTGAGTGCCAAAACCTATAATAAATCAAGATTAAAAATAAATTGGAGAATCTATTTTTTCATCTAGTAAAATATGCCAGATAAGTAAACTGGGTTAAAATATCTGTCCAGTATAATTGTCTAAACTTTTGAAATTTCATGTCAAACTTGGTATGGTAGAATAAAATGTTTGAAAATTATGAAACTGGTTAGAGTAATTGTAAATATGTTATTAGACTTTTAAATAAATTGGACATGACTTTTCTTGAATAAACGTAAAAAGTTATTTTTAATTTCCTCTCCTTTAATTAGTTTCGTGATTGCTTCTGACTTAAACTCTCTCTACTAATTACTTTCAAATTCTCTACTTAACCATCTTTATTAAAGAATTACATTTCTAATGTTTACAACTTTAAGAATTTCAACTTTCCAGATCAGGGCTATAAAAACCAGAAATTGGATATGGGAAATCGAACATCCTCTAAAGGATTTTGAGTAAGCTATACATATTTCCTTTGATAGAATCATTTAACATATTAATAATTTATTAATAATAGTTTCCAATAAATTAAATCCTCGCGGATCCTTTTTATATCTTCCTTTGTATCATACATATAATATAATTTCAATAAACTAACCAAATTAGCACTACTCTCAGCAACCCAAACAACTTAAATTTATAATATTCCATTAAATTTAGCCAATACTTACAATTAGCTAATGTTCCAGCTAAAAAGATGAGTGTTGGATATGAACAGAAAACAGCTCCTAGTAGAGAAAGTATTGGATGTAAAAATCCAATAATTAACAAAGCAACCAAATCAACAATGCCAATATATAAAAGAATTGTATAACAATAATTTTTCCAATGTTGTTTCCATATAGAATACAAACAAGGCAAATAAAGCAAAAAATATATTATTCCCAATATTAAATTAATTAGTGCTTCTATTGTTAAACGACGGTTTTCTATTGGAATTGAATCAATTACTAAATTAGTACAATTGTAAAGACGTTCGTATTCTTGATGTTGAAATAAAAATAATTCCATTTTATTGTCCAATTTATTTGTTAAGAATATTCAAATCTGTTAAAACTGAGTTTAGGATTTACACTAGGGATGTATAGGTCTGGGGAAAAAGTCGGGTCGGGTTTTAGATATTTTCCTTGGATCGGGTTTCGGGTCGAATAAAGTTTGGGTTTCGGGTCAGGTGAGTTAAAAAATTTAAATTCAGCCAAATTTATGAGAATATAAATTTTCTTTCTTTGTGGCTAAACTAGGTTTAAAGTTCACCATATTCTTCGTTTAACCGAAACAGAACGAGGATATTTGTGGATGTGGGATTACGAGGGATATCGGTGGAGAGTTTTGAAGGTGGATTAAGAGTGATATGGTGAATTTTTAGAATATTGACGATTAAAGCAGATTAAGAGGGTATTAGTGTTGATTACTGTTCTTAATGTTATCTCGCTGGTTTTAACTAGGTAGTTACTTCTATCTGCATATACTCCGATATCCTCTAAAATCACATATAAACATTAACCCCTCTTTATTCCCTCAAAATTACGAGATCTTTCCTTTATACATATTATATTCAATGTAAAATTTTTCTGAGAATTTTTAAGTTTTTTTAAGTTTATGTTTACAATTTTTTAGAAAATGGTTGTTAAGGTTAAAATATTTCAGTTAATAGTAATAAATAGTTCGTGATATGAAAAATACAAATAAATTTTTATTAAATGTTTAAATATTAATTTGTTAAAATGACTTGTATGTATTCTTGAAATGTTTCAAAAAAGTGCAATATTTAAAATTATGCATGAATTTGATTTTAATTTTTAATTCCAGATAGAATCGAACTTCTATTTATTAAAAATTTATAAAATAAATATATTTTAAAATTATTTTTAATAAACCAATAAAGCAAATTTTTACTTAAAATTATTTAATTTATAAAATTAATTAATTAAATTTTGAGCAAATATATATTTAAAAAATTTTTTTCTTTATTTTTGTGCAGCAATTAAAGACTTTTTTCTTTTTGATTCAATTAAAGGTGCAGACATTTTTCTTCTTTGGGCATTCTGTACTCTTTTTGGGCAAAGTATTTTTCTAAAAGCTCGTCGAAATTCCAAATTAAGAATTCCATAAAGGAAAGGATTTAAAGAACTATTTATATAACCGAGCCAAACAAATGCCTGATGGACCTAGAAATAAATTAATTTAAAAAGGACTTTTTTAATTTAAAAAACCTTTGGATGTAAATAACATCCAGAGCAAAAAGGCATTATTACATAAGTGCAAAAGAAAGGTAACCAACAAAAAGTAAAAACAAAAATAATTACAGCAATTGTTTTGGCTGCTCTTTTCTCTTTTGCAACACTTATCTAGATTTAATTAAATTATTTAATAGATTTTTTTGTTAATTAAAATATTGAAATCGAGAACCACAAATAAACTTTTTTAGTCTAATATTCTCGATATTTTCAAAGTTAACGTAAATCTTCTAATTGAAGCAAATGTGCTTCTATTTTTCAATCCTCTCGCAGAATGTGCTTATATTAGGGAGCGTGTTTCTATTGGAAGGTGTGCTTTTATTAAAAGTTTCAAAAAATATTTTCTTTCTTCTCTTTACCTTTTCTCGTTCTTTTAAATGTGTTTTTAATTCAACAGTTTCTGTTGCTTTAGATTCTGGCAATAAATTCCCCCCACCATTTTCTACTATCATTAAAGGATCTTTTTCTTTTTGATTTTCTTCTTTTAATAAATCAGCACTTTGTTTAATTCCATCTAAACTTGTTGCTGTCATTAAATTATTTGTAGGTAAAGGCAAATTAATTGATAATGAATAACGTTTTTCTAATGTTGAGGGTAATGGAAAGAAGCTAGTACCTCCATTCTTTATTAAATTCTGAAAATTAATTAAAAATTAAATTTGGATTGGGAATAATTTTGAAATAATTAGAGAGTTGATTATCGGAATATCTTAGTTAGAGAGCACAGAGTAGGTTAATCTACTCATGTCAATACATTTTGACATTTAGATAAATGTCAATTAGGTCTATTTGAGTCTCGCACTCTTTCTCTAAACAAAAAGGATTTCCTGGAATTATTTTTTTCTTAGTGTTAAAATATTTTTAGTAAGCTATTTGGTTTTGGGTAAATAATTTAAAATCTTTCTAGGGTTTCTTCAATTTTATGTTAATTTTAAATTAAAATACATTTGTAGCATTATTTTGTGCCAACAAAGCATCAATTCCGCCTCCTCCTCCTCCCACTCCGTTTCCAATATTATTTACACTTCCCCTTTTAATATTTCCATCATGTCCACCTCCAGTAGAACTATTTGTTGCCGAAGAAGTTCCTCTCAAAGAAGAAGAAGATATTCTTTCTTTAATAATTATTTCCTTCTTTCTTTTATTTTTTCTAAATATTTGTGCTCCTGTTGCACTAGCTAATGCAATAACCTAAAATTAAAATTTTATTTTTCAAATAATTTTAATTTTAAAATACTGAGGCTGCGGCAACTGGCGCTCTCTGTGATCTATTTCCTGCCTCTTCAGCCATTTTGAAAAGGGCACTCCTTCCTTTAAGAAAAATAATGGAAATTTATTTAAAAAAATTTTAATCCCAACTAGTAATTGTTTAAAATAAGGTAGCACCCCGAGCCTTCGTGGGCGGGATCGTCGGGGATCGGAGTTTGCAGGGGTGGAGCCTTCGGGGTTCGGGCCGGGGTTTTGCCTAAAAATTCGTCGGAAGTAGGGGGACGGGGTGCCACCCTAGTTTAAAAGTTTAATTGCAATTCGAGAATAAACAAAGAGAATAAATAAAACACCTTAATTTGAAATTTAAATAAATAAATTACCTCTGTTTTTCCTAATTCTTTGTCTAGCATTCAAAAATATTTTAACATAAACAACCACCATAACAGCGAGAGGAAAGAAAAAAGAACCACAAGCAGAATAAACAACAAATGCTTTTTCTGTGGTTAATTCACAATGATCTACCAAAGTTTGAGAGGTCCAATCATTCCAACCAATTAATGGAGGTACGGAAATAACTACACTCAAAACCCAAACCTTCAAAATTAATTTTGCTTTGATTATTTTGAGATTATAATTATGGCATCAAAAGTAATAAAAAAATAATTAATTATTTTTAACTTTTACATAAATCTGGACTAGATTTTTAGAAAGTTATCAAAATTTTATTTATCAAATTCTCAAATTCTCAGAAAAATTTAAAATTAACCAAAACAATAGTTCCTCCAACCAATTTTAATGATCTTTTTTGTGCATAGCCAATAGGATCGTGTATTGCTCTATATCTATCAATTGCTATTGCACACAAATTTAGAATTGAGGATGTACATAATAAAATGTCTGCTGTTGTAAATAATTGACAGATTGTGACTCCAAGAAGCCAATGACCATCTTTTTTAATTAAAATAAATAAATTAATTCAAAAATATTTAAAAGAGAAAAATATATTGAGTATTTCACACACTTTGTTTTCTAATTTGATTTTAATTATTCCCTATATTTTCTTTTAACAATTTTATGATTTTTAAATCAATTTAAATAATTAATCCAGTAATAGTTCCCAAAAAAGCTAATGAAATTTTCTCTCGCCTGTTTAAATTTTTATTTCCTAAGTTGCAAATATTTTAACCATCCGTAATCATAACTTATTTTCTTATAAGGGAAAGAAGTAACTTTGTTTTAATATTTTTTTGGTCATTTTCCAACAAAATTTTTTTGCAAAATTTTTCCCTTTTTACTTTTTCAGTTCCGTTATTATATTTTTTAATAATTTGTTGCACTTCAATTTTTCCAGAATTTTGTTAAATTTTATTTTTCTCGTTATTATTGGATTATTCAAATTATTTCCGTTCACATCATTTTATTATTATTAAAATATAAAAAAGGAAAAGTTGGCAATATTTTAGAAAATATTTTAATTAATGTATTGTTTTTCCTATGTTTTTTATAAAGAAAGTGGAAACATGGAACAACAATTAAAATAAAAAATATTTTTTATTATTAAAATAAAGAATATTTTTAAAATCAAAATTGAATTTAAAAATATTTGATAATAATTGCTTTTTTAGAATTAAATAAGATTTAATTTTCTCTCTCTAAAAAATATTACTAGCTTACCAGCCAAAAATTTAACAACATGTAAAGGCATAACAATTATTGCAACAAGCATATCAGAAGCTGCCAAGGATACAATAAAATAATTTTGAACCTTTTTTAAAGGTCTATAATTAAATACAGCCAAAATAACCAAAGTATTGCTTTAAAAGATAATCAATTTTTTAAAGAAACTCCTTCTAAAATTACCCAAGAATGGTTATTCCGATAATTAAAAAATATGTAAAAGTGCCAAGTATAAGTTCTAAGGCAGGCAAAGCTCTATTAGAATTTGTTGATATATTTAGATTTTCATTTAATTTATTCGAAATATTTATTGTTGTCCCTTCATTACTATTTAATACTTCAGCTAATGCTGAGGTAAATGGGAAGACATTAGAAGATGGAATAGAAGAAAATGAAGAGGAGGAAGATAAAGAATCTTCTGTTAAAGATGAATTTGGTTCAATTAAATTAAGTACTTGATTTTGTAAAGAAAATAGGTTCATAAAAACCATTTCTATAAAAAAAAATAATTTAATTAAAATTAATTTATTGTTAATAATTAAGCCAAAAATTAATAATATTAATTTATTATGTAAATATTTATTTATGGAAACTATAAAAATTTTTTTATCTAAACTTTAAGGTTATTTAAGTATCCCTTCTTGCAACCTAAACTTAAATATAATTATTGTATTAAAAAATAGAGGAATTCCAAGATGCATTAACTAATTAAATTTTATCTAGTAAGAAGTCTTAAGCTTAAAAAAGGAAAATTTTGGAATAATAATTTTATTAAAATTAATTAATTTAAAAAAATATATTATTATAAATTATCAATAAAATGACATCAAATTAAAATATATATTTAAATAAAAGAGATTGTTTGTTTATAAATATTTTTTCCTAAAGATTGTAAATAAAAGGCTACCCAACTTCCTTTTTCGTCTTTTTTTGTTTAATCAATTTTTGTTAAAAAATTCCGTCCGGAGGGGCTCATTAGGAGGGACTGTTTCTGTCGCGTGCCTCCAAAAGATTTTTCCGCCTTTTGGCCCTAGCTTTTCGTCCTAATCCTTCTTTATCCTCCCAAAACACACACAAACATGTATTTCTGCACAAAAGGAGAAAATGAAGGGAATGGGAGCGGAAGAAGGGGTAAAAAAAATTTTTAGAAAATTATTGGAGACAAAAAGGACAGTATTTTTGTTTGGTAATGTCTAAAAAGAGAGGGGGGAGGGAGAGCTGTTGAAGACAGGACAAAAAAGTGAAAAGAATAAAATGGGAGAGGATGAACGGAAAAGACATTTTTTGTTTTTTTGAATAAAAATATTTGGACTTTAACACGTTTTGAAATTAAAAAAAAAGGAGGAGGAACAAAAAGTGAGCTAATTAGGCTAATTTATAAAGAAAAAAAAGGAAAAAATATATTTAAAAATTATAAAAGTTAAAGGAAGTTGAGGAGAGTATTTTACAAGTATTTTAATTATAAAATGAAAATTAAATTAAATAATTATGTATATTTTAATATTAATTATTTTAGTTCTAATGTGTGGGTATTTAAATAAACGTAATATATATTAAAATGATTTAAAACGTGTGAAATTAATTATAGAAAAGATTAAAATAAATCTTTTCTCAAGGAAATTAATTTTTTAAAGTTGCACAAATCTTGTAAAAAATATATTCATTTAAATAATTAAAAATAGCTAAA
Source organism: Meloidogyne enterolobii (assembly GCA_963681835.1). Lineage (NCBI taxonomy): Eukaryota > Metazoa > Nematoda > Chromadorea > Rhabditida > Meloidogynidae > Meloidogyne > Meloidogyne enterolobii. The sequence continues at coordinate 1,783,510 of CAVMJV010000044.1, forward strand.
TTTAGAGAATAAAAATATAAATCTTTTTTTTTATTACCTTTTTTAGCATTTAAATAAAGTTTAATGAGAAAACTCGTTTTAGAGTAAAGATTTAATTTTGTTTTAGTGGAAAGAATTTTTGGCACTATATGAAAGGAGGTCGATAATCGTTTTTTTCATTACTATTTTCATTAACCTTTTTCCTTCCTTAATTACAAATAATGGTCAGTCTTTTCTTCCTCGTTCAATTCCACTCTTTTTACCTGTGGCATATTCAAATGAGGACAGACAAAACACGAGTGTTTTCTGTTCGTGTCCGTTCGTGTTTGTCTGGTGTTTTGTCTGTCTGTGTCATTCCGTGTTTGTCTGTCCGAGTCCGTCCGAGTTTTGTCTGTCTGTGTCATTCCGTGTTTGTCTGTCCGAGTCCGTCCGAGTTTTGTCTGTCTGTGTCATTCCGTGTTTGTCTGTCCGAGTCCGTCCGAGTTTTGTCTGTCTGTGTCCGTCCGGACGGACGGACTCGTACAGACAAACACGGACGGACACAGACAGACAAAACATCAGACAAGCACACGAACAGACACACTCGTGTTCTCTGTCCGTGTGTGTGTTTTTGTCTGTCCTCATTTGAATATGCCACAGGTAAAAAGAGTGGAATTGAACGAGGAAGAAAAGACTGAACATTATTTGTAATTAAGGAAGGAAAAAGGTTAATGAAAATAGTTATGAAAAAAACGATTATCGACCTCCTTTCATATAGTGCCGAATTTTTTATACATATAAAAAAAGGAGAAAAACATGTGTGGTACATACATATTTAAATATATTTATTTAATTTTGTTTTTTAAAAGAGAGAGAGAATTAATTTAAAAATAATATAAATTATTTTAATTAAATTTAAAAAAAGGAGAAATCGTTTCTTTTAAAAAATCTTTTAATTTTTATTTTTAGCAAAACGGAAGAAAATTTTTAGAAAGAAAAAATAAAATAGTAGAAGTTCATTAACCGAAGGAGGAATTCATTTCCCACAATTTAAATTCCCCACACTTTTAAAAAACCTTTCATTCATTTAACGGTTAAAATATATTGTTTGCATTTTGGAATAGTAGACAAGAACAATTTTAGAATTAAAAATAAATTAATAGAAAAAAAGATTTAAAGAATTTTTTAAGTAAAAACTTTTCTAAGAAAAAATTTAAAGAAGAAAATAAAAAGGGGAATTTGAAATAAGAAATTTTAAAAAAATTATTTTTAGTTTTTTAACAAAAAAAAGAAAAAAGTTTCTAAGATAATAAAGTTGATTTTGGTTATTTCCTACACATGAGGATTCATTCCCATATCCCACAATCATCCAACTTAAAAAATAAAAAAAAAGATTTTCACTAATTTTTAGAAAAAAGTTTTAATTTGTGAACCCTTAAAACCCTTATTATAATAACAAAAACACCAAAAAATATTTAGGGAAAAAGTAAAAATCTTCTTAAAAAATTCTTTTGTTATTATTTTTTATTTAAATTATTTATTCATAGAATAATTTATTTTTATATTCAGTTCACACGTTTTCATGACGCAAAAGAAAACTTTGCGCCCCAAATCAAAAGAACAATAAAAAGGTATATTCACATGAACATAAAAATAAAATTTTTAAAAAATGTTAAAATTTTATATTTTGAATGGAAAGAGTAAAATAAATCAGACCTGTGATTATCCGGATATCCACGGATGTCCGCGGATAAGGACAGTTATGTATAGTGTTTTTAAATAGAATACGGATATGAGCTCCAAATCCGCGGATATCCATCATATAACTGACCATTTTGAAAAACGGATAGGTCCGTGGATAGGTCCGTGGATCCAGGTACATGTCTGAAATAAATAACAACAAGTTAATTAACGTTTTACTTTTTGAACCCTTATATCCATCCGCGGATACCCACGGATGGATATGATACAAAACATGAAAGGATATAAACGGATACGTATATTGTCCTCATCAATATATCATACCAGGTACATGTCTGAAATAAATAACAACAAGTTAATTAACATATATGTATAATTGATTAATATTTATATTAGAATTGTATTTATTTTGCAAAATAATTCCAAAAAATTTTAAACAAGAAAACTTTTTCTTTAAATATTTATTCTCTCATATATTCAATGATTGATAAAATCTTTACTTCAAGTGCCAGTCAAGCATTTAAATATTTTAATCTTTAAAAAGACTTTCTCACTTTTCTCTCAAAATATTTATTTATTCTTTCGCTTATTTCCCAGGATTGAAAAAAATGACGCGATTTTCTGCTTGAAAATTCCAAAAAACAAAAAGAGGATTATTAGTAGGTGATGATAGGGAAGGTTAATGAATAGAAGTAAATAAGCTTAAAAATTATTTGACTTATTTAGAAAAAAGAAAAGAAAATGAAGACCAAAAATGGAATAATTTAGGAATAAATACTTGAAATTATGTTAAATAAATAAATAAAAGTAATTTTTAAAAATTAAAAATTTTTTTAAATAATAAAGTAATTTTTTTAATAAATAATGTTTTTATTTTTATAATGAATTATCTATACTATAGTTTTGTCAAAAAAATTTTTTTGAATTTTTATATAATTTTTAAAATACATAGTAAATGTATCAAATTTCACTCTCGTTGTTTTTTTCAAATAAAGGTATGTTTACATATTTTTAAAAGTTCAACAATATTTTTTTTAATTTTATAGAAAAATTTAATATTAAAAAATAATAAGAAAAAACAATTGGTTAAAATATTTATTGAAAATAAAATTTAAAAAGATTTTTACTTAAAAAATTCTTAAAATAAAAAAAATGTTTTTATATTTATTGAAGAGTGACAAAATGAGTGGAATAAAAAAACATTGCCGGCACTCAAAAAAAAGAATAAAATAAATTATTTCTTTTGTTTTTTAACAATCGGCACTCATTCATTTATGGGAAAATTGGCCTCTGGACTTGGTTAAAATTTGTGGTATTTTATATATAAGCTTTAGAAAAAAATTATTTTTAGGCTAATGGGCCTGTGGAAAATAAAAAAAATAAAAAAGAATTGAATATCTTTAAAAGAGAATGAGTGGCAGTCATAAAAACTTGAGAGGATTCGAAGATATTTGTTGGCTAGTGGTAAATATTTATTGAAAAAAAGTTTTTTTTCGAGAAAAAACTTTAGCCTAAAGTACTTAAAAATAAATTGCTAGTAATTAAAATAAATTAATTAAAAATGATAAAATTAAAAAAATATTCTTTGAAAAATTAAAAATTAATTTTGGTAACACTTAAATTACTAAAAACTTGTTTAAATTAGAAAATTATAGAAAAAAATTTTTCAATAAGCATTTTTTGCAAATTTACAACAACTCTTCCAAATAAATTCAAAAAAACTTAACAAATTTAAAATTAAATGTTTAATAAAGAATAATCCCAAACTTCTACATAAATATTTTAAAATACACAAATGTTCAAATATTGTGAGAAAATATAGGGAGGATTTAAATATTTTAAGGAAAGTTAAGAAATAAAGAAATGATAAAACACACTTTTTATGCATTTAAATATGTTTTTGAAGAAAATTTATTATTTAAAATTTATTTGAAATTAATAATTTTTGTGATTTAAAATGTATTTAAAATTTGAAAATGTTTTCATAAAAATATGACAATTGATGTCAAAAATATTTTCAATAAATGGCTAGTTTATTTTTGAATTTGTTACTATTGTTTTTATTCGAAAAAAATAAATTTACATATTTAGTATGTAAATATTTTTATGAAAATTAATTGATAAAGTAAATAAAAAATGTTCTTTTGAGATAAATAAAATAATATAAAAAATTAAATTAAATATAAAATACAAAACAAAAAATATTTTCAGTGGATGGAAAAATCATTGTACAGGAACGAGGAAAAGATAGAGAAATATTAAGTCCAGGTTATCCCCTATTTTTGAATTTTTTAAAAATTTAAAATAAATTATGAAAAAAAATAGAAAATATTTTTATGAATTAAAAAACATTTTTAAAAAATATTTCTATTGAAAATAGACAATAGAAACAAAAATTTTTATTATAAATTTTTCTTCCATTTTATATTAAAAAATAAAAGAGCATTTGTTGTTTAAAAAGCTTTTGTTTAAATCAATCATTAAAATATTTTTTTGTTTAAGTAAATATTTATAGTCCAATAATTTTTAAATTTAACTTCGAAGAATAAAGAAAAATTTAAAAAAATTTATTTAAATTAATTTATTAATCACAAAAAATATTGTTTCAAAATTAGAATGTTTCAAATCTGTGCACAAATGACGGCGCATTTCTTATTCTGTTTGCTTCTGTACATGCCCTTCTAATTTGTTTATTAACTTGAGCTGGCCCACAACTAAAAACTCCTATATCGGATACCTTTAAAAAATAATCATCTTTATTAATTTAAATTAAAAATTACATCCTGATGCCGACTTTGAAGAAATTTAAAAAATAAATCAAAATTTGGACGTCCAAAGTGGTTGGTAGCTCTGAGACCGGTGAACATTGAATGACCAGAATTGTTGCCACGGAAATGTTTCTCGCATATATACTTAAATATTTTATTAAAATTTAGAGGAAAATGAAATTTTGTTCGAGATATCCATGAAATTCAGATGCATCTTTCCCTGCTCTCATTCCTAATCTTTATCCTTACTCCATTCCTATCTTTACTGTCCGCTCTAAACTCACCAAAACAGTCGTCCTCAAATCAAATTTATGAAAGAATTGGGTGACAAAAATATGTGTTTCAAGAAGATTTTGTGTGTCATATTTCTCAACTTCTTTGAGTACATCAACGAACCATTCAAAATTTTTGTGTGTTGGGCATATCCAAAGAAAATAAACCTTAAAATTAATTATTTTTTAAATTTATTTTGTATTTTTAACTCTTTTGCATCTAATTCCACTATGATTACCAGAAGCCCTTTCCAATACCAAATCCATTAAAGTAGAAGCATAAGGCGTTACTCCAATACCTCCACCAACCATAACAACAACTTCGTGATTATACCATTCCTTTTAAATATTTTATAGCTTTCTCTTTCATTTATTTTTACTTGATTTCCATCCCCGTAAGGGCCATCCAAATTAAGGACAGGATAAACAAGTCCATTCTCTTGTGCTTCAGTTATTTCATTTCGTAAACTCCAAGTCCAAGGCCCTACTGCTTTAATAAAAAGTGCCAAAGTTTGAGCTTGTGGTGCAGATGCAAGTGAAAATGCATGATGTTCATTAAAGGCACAAGAGAGTGCTGGACAAGAAATACGTACCCATTGTCCACTACGGAATTTAAATGAATGTGGACGTTTAAATTGAATGTAGATTATATCTAATAAGATAAGGATTATAGTATTATTGAAGAGAATCTAGAAGCACCGGAAGGAAGAACAGCTGCCTCAACAATTCTCAATTGCTTATATTGTTTTCGCATGCCAATAATTCGATCTTTAAAAAATTATTACAGTGGAATATAATAGAGATTATAGGACATTAATAAAAATTTTATCATTTTTGAAACCATTTAACTCTTACCAATAATGAAAATAATTGTCGGACCAAGTACAATATACCAGAATTTTGGAGACTAAAAATATAATAAATTATAAAAATATAAAAAACAACATCAAGAAGTTTAGGCAATCCATGAAGAATAGTGAAAGCATAAAGAAGTATGTTGAGCAAATGAGTGAGACGGAAAGCATGATAAGCACGTTTCATTACTGCCGGAGCAGAAAATACATAAATAATACTCATTAAAGCAACCTTAAGAATTTTTTTTATTTTCATTCGCAACGGAATCAAACCAATAGAATTCCTGTAAGGCCAGTTAATGTTTGAAAAAACCAATAATAAATTGATGGAAGGAAATTGGAACCAAAAACAGCCTTCAAAAAGAATTTTAATAAAAAAAATATTTTTTGTTAGCTCTTGCCTCTTGAAAGAGGCAAGCAAGCCCCTCTTGACTTTGCGTTGCAACGTGGTAGAAGTTGACACAATGCCCAATTGTATGAATTGCTGCAAACACACCAGCCGTTATCGCAACAATTTTGTGGAAAGTAATAGCCGAATCCAAAGGAATATACTTTATAAATGAACATTAATTCAAAGAAATCCAAAAATAACAAACTTCTCCAACAAAAGATTCTCGTAAAATTGTCAAAATATTTCTACAAACAGTCAAAAGTATTAATGCCATATCAAAGGACAGAGCTGCAGCTGCTCCTCTAGTTATGGCAATCCCTAAATATTTTTTGTTTTTAATTTCAAAATTTCCTTCTTTCGCTAAATTTAAATGATGTAAACATAAGAGCCTCATTTCTAGATATCCCCTAAATTAGGCATTCCTTCAATAAGGCACAATTTTTTATTTGATTGGTCTCTAAGTAGGCAGAACTGTCTAATCTATACTTCCAATTTAATGTACCCTTAAATATAAAGTACAAGTATTCCCCTATAAAAATAAGCCTGACTTTCAGAAAAATCAAACAAAAATTTCATTTAAAATTAGGGGATTTTAGATAATATAGTAACTAATCGAGACTTAAATTTTGTTGTGAAAATTCTAAAAAATTAAAAGCAAAAATTCACCAACTCCCATTACTCGACGTAAATCACGATGTTCATTTTCATATCGATAAACTATTCGAAACAAAAATATTTTTAAAAAATTTATTTTCTAAACTTACACCAAAATCTTTCTAAAAAAACAATGGCATTTGCAGCAAAGAAAAGAAATAAAATAACAATATGTTGTCTATAACTTTCCAAATAACTAAGAAGTAAAGAAATTGAATTTTTGTCAAATGGATCTTTAACTTCTGAAGTAACAGCAAAACTATTTAGACTTTGTGTTCTTTTTAAAAAAAAAAAGGGAAAATAATTATTTAATTAAAATTTTTTAATACAGTCTAACCTCATATTTAGATGCCCTCCCTTTAATGCAAAAAATCTTAAAGTTAAAAACCTAGCTTGCAATTAAGAGAATCTCAAATAGGGTGCAGCTCCGTCCACCCAGCGCCAACCAGATTAAAAAAACGTATCCTAGATTGAAAAGTACCCAATATTGGGAGTATCTAAATATGAGGGTTAACTGTAAGCATTATTCAACTCACTCTTCTAAATTAATTCTCATATTTACTCCTCTCAAATGCACACCAACAGGTCTGCGTATATCCACCATTTGACTAAATATTGCTTCAAAATCTTTGTAAGTTAAAATATCTCTTTCTGGGTCAACTCCTGCCCTTTTCAAAACACATTCTAATACTTGATCTTGGACCTTATTTTAAAAAAAATTTAGGATTAAAATTTAGAAAAACTTCTTGGTCAATTCTAACACCGGCAGCAATATTTAAAGATTTTACAAATTCACAAAATTGTTTCCGTTGAACACGCCCTTCACGTTCAAGATCACACATATCAAAGACTAGTTGAAGCTTTTCTCTTAAGGATCCTTGAGTAAATTTACGCAAGACATCGAGAAACTCCTAAAAGATTAAAATAAAATTTTTATAAAATAATGAAAATTATAATGGTCTATAATCTTTTAAAATTATTTTATATTATTAAATATATTCGTAGACAATCGAATCTGAATAATAACACTCTTAGTTAACAGAAATTATAGCTTATAATGAGGTATGTATATTTTAAGAGGATATATCAAGAATGGCCAAAGTTAATAGGATAATAATGTGTTAAATTTTAATAGGATAACGCAGATTTATCAAGTATTGGGTGTATCTTAAAGAGGTAGTACTTCCTTGAACTACTATCGAAACAAAGTCTTCCATGATATTTTCTAATTCTCCACCTGAAAAGTCACAACTGTATCATTCCCTCCATCAATTTCTTCATTAGAATTAGCTGCCATACAAGCAAACATTCTTTGAACAAATAAATCACTTGTTCTCATTCCCAATGCTTCAGCAAATTCTGCTTTAGTTAAAGTCATTGCCATTACTTGCTGCATTGAATTAAAATTTGTATTAGATATCTGGGAAGAATCACTTAATGCTGGGTCATTAAATGCCTTTACAAAAATTATTTCTTTATTAAAAATAATTTTCATTTCTAAATACTCTAGAGTAAGCTTCTCGAAAGAAATGGTCCAATTTAGATTGTCTTTTATCTTTTGTTTCTGCTGCTTCAAGTAAAACATCATTTTCTGCTTCAACTTCTTTTAAAAGTTTCCCGTGTTTTAAAAGGCAATTCCCTAAAGAAGAACGGAATTTTGACCATTGATGTTTTGAACGAAGCCTTAAAACCTGGCATAATAAATTTAATTTTCCTTTATTCTTTTCCAAAATTAACTAACAACATCATAATTTTTTGGTAAAGAAATACACACAAATGGCCCTTGTCCTTTCCTTACACTTCCACTTTTTGTTACAGTTAATCTCAATACATTAACGTCTCCAAAATCTAATTTACGCAAAATTCCTCCACTTCTACGCTTCAAAATTTTTAATTGAGAATATTCTGAATTTAATTCAACGAGTATTGATCTTTAATTAAATTTTTATTGAAAATTTTAAGTTAAGGAAATTAATGACCTGCAAAATGTCTCATTTAACCATTCAATTGCTAAAAAATATTTTTTAAAAATTATTTAAAAATAATTATTTAATGTCCCTAACTACATAAATATCTAATGAATTTCTAGTTAATGGTTACATGGTTTAATACAAAAATCAAAATTTTCCTGTATTTAGTTTTAAATTCAAATTAATTTTAAATTTCGCCCAAATTAATTTTTGTAAAGATTATTTTAATATTTTATTAACCAGGAAAAACAAGTTTTTGATCTTTTGCAATAATTCCCTCATCCTCTGTTGATTCCTGATTTTGTTTTTTAATGGCACCAGGTTCGAATAACATTCCCATTTTCTTTCTTCTTTGGACAAGTAAATAACCAATACCAATACAAACTTTTTTAGAAAATTATTTAAAATTAAATTAATATTTATTTACCTAAAGGTATAGTAAATAAAGCAATACAAGTAAATATATAAGTAACTTCATTTCCAGTAAAATGCTTAAAATAAACTTTAATTTTAATTAATTTTAAAAATTATTTACATCAAAACGCATAAAAGGAACACAACTTTCAAGACTAGAAATATTAACTTGAAAAGGTTGCGGACACGGATCGCCATTTTTCCAAAAGAATACCTTTAATTAAAACAAAATTCTGAATAAAATTTAAATTTATTTTTACATTTTCTTGAATATCTTCTTTTCCGATAGATGTTGTTTGTCGAATTATATCTCTATAAAAATACTAAATTTGTTTGGCACATTTTTACCTTTTGTTAAGAGTACCGTATAACACGAATAATCTCCATCTCTCAAATAAGTGCCCCTCTCAATTAATTACTCCCCCTCCGAAACGTTGAAATAATAATTACTCGGGGTAATTATTTGAGGCATATACAGGAACAAAAATAATTTTAAAAAATCATTATTATCTCCTCACCTTAAAGTAATTCTTCTAATAAAAAATATTTCTCGATCAGTAAACAATCTAATAAAAAGTTTAAATTTAAAATAATTTTTTCCTCTAATTTTTACCCATTTTGCCTATTTTCAAACCAAAATCTGTCAGATTCTCTAAGTCTAAGAAATTGATCTTTAATTATTGCAGAGAAAAGTTCTCCAGGTCCATTTCCATCAGCTTCAAGCATTCCCCCAACATAAGCATCCAAACGGTCAATTTTAAAGTCATAAAGACTTGCCAGTTTATTTATTTTCTTTAGGAAAAATACTTTTATAAAAATTATTTTTTCTAAGAAAAAACTTCGGGATTTGTTTCGTTTAATTTTGGATTTATTGTAGTCCAATCTTTTGGTTTTAATTTATATGCTTTTCTTAATTGATTATATCCAGGTAATCCATTATCCCTTGCTCTCATAATTGAAGTGGAAACAACATCTAGACGAGTAAAATGCATTGGACCGAAAATAAAATCTTAAAAAAAAATTATTTTTAATTCAAAAATTTTTTTGTTTTCAAGTAACCACGTAAATCTTCAACAACTATATGATCCTCATCCTCCGCTATTTGGGAAGCCATTCCTAAGACTAAAAAAGAAATTTTTGATTGGGTAATAAATATTATTAATTAACCAATTTCATCAACAGAATATTCACGTACAATATCCTGTGCATTCCACCAATTCTGACAGAGTCTAAGGGCTGGAAAGCCCCCAACCTTTATTTTATTTAAAATTTTATTTTTAAATTAATTATTACCTCTTTTCTAAATTCACATTTTCCGTTTCTTTTTCTAAGTAATAATGCTGGAGGTACTAAAGTATGTGGAAATCGGAAGGCTGTAGTTGCGAATGAATGAGAAATTCCTGGAGGAACATGAGGATTATAGCCTTGATATTCTGGTATTTCTTCTTTTGAAATGCTTAGCAGAACAGGCAAAAATTCGTAAAGAACGATACTCTTTAAATAAAGATAAATTTTTTTAAATATTTTTTGAAAAACTTGCTTATAATAGTTAGAATTAATTTTTATTTTATATTTTTTGATGAATGAAAACTTTTGAAACCCTCTTCGATTTACATGGCACTTAGTTTTCCTAAGAAATCTGATGGTAAGGAGTCACAAAAAGGATGTACACCTTTTTAATAAAGTCAAAACTATACTTGTAAAGTAGCAATAACCAATCGTCTGGCTCCCTGAAAAAGCTCTTCATCTGTCCATTCCGGAAATTCCTGTTGTAGTCTCAAAGCTTGAATATTATGCCAACGAAAGAGAATTAGTCCAAAACTGAGAAGACCGGGATTTTCGTTAATTCTTGGATCACCCAAAACTTTAAACAGAATAATAAAATCAGAATATATCCTTTAAAAAGTTATTTACTGAAAAGTCGTTCAGGATTCATTAATCTATGAATTTGTGGAGGTGGAGGATTAATTAAAGGGATGTGTGGATCGTTGAAAGGAGGGTAGCCCGGCATTGGGCCTTCAAGAAGAGTGCCATTCTCAAATGAACGTAATGCTGCAACCTTAGAAGGAGATTTATTATTTTGATCATAAAATTAACAAAAAATTACCCACGGCTCTTGAGTACTATAGAGGAAGGAAGCATCAATCCTGTAAATTTATTTTTAATTTTAAATAATTTTAGAAAACAACTAACCAACTCGTTCTTTCATTAATTTGTTCTCTAGGAGAATTTAATCCATGTCCTGTCCCTTTGTCATATTTTGCTCTAGTAAAAGGAATATCAGTTTTTCCTTCACAATCCTTGTCAAATATTGGATCACAACGTTCGACAGGAATTTTATGCATTTCCAAAGGGCAACTGTTTTGTGTTGATTGCATTATTTCATAGGCAATGACCTGACCTTTTATTAATTAAAATGTAATGAACGTGATCTATTTAGATTTTAAGTGTATGTTAAAATTCATGCTTAATGGCCTTAAATCTATTTTCTCAATATTCAGTAAGCCAAAGAAATCCAGCTAGCTCAATTCCTCTACATATTTTACAAAAATTAATTTTATTTCTTACTAAAGAAGGCAAACATCGTTGTCAGATTGCGCCTGCTAGGAATACCTGGCTCTCCTTTGAACATTAATTCTGCAAAATTAGAAGACTTTCTAATCTCAATAATCTTTTATTAAAAATTACCGGAAATAACCCTAGCTGAAGGCAAAGATGAATCCAGCCTGTAAACACCATCTTGATAACTGCTAGGCGCGTCTCTGTGTAGTCGACTTCCAACACTTCCTAATTATTTTAATTAAAAATTTGAAATTAATAATTTTTCTTTTATTTCCAAAAACATACCCCATTGTGGATTTGCCAAATTCTACAAATTAATTTTTGTAAATTGAAATTTCTTTAAAATTTAAATGAACTTACATTAAACCATCCATCAAAACGCTGATATTCACTAACACGTTGTAATGCTTGAGATTAACAAAAAATAAATAAATTTTATATATTTATTTAAATATTTATTTTTAAATTATATCCTTCTACAAACATGAATTGAGAATAATTTAAGAAAATAATTGGTGTCTCCTCCCCCCTTCATTAGGCAGCTAACAATACATATTTAGTAACAAACAATTAATTAATTACCTTCATTTTTTGTTATTTTACAAAATAAAATAAAGATAAATAAAAATATTTTTAATTTTGTTAGAAATTGTGATAATATTAATTTATTAATTCTCCATCGTTCTTTCCGTCGTTTAAAATTTAAATTAAATAATTGTTGTTCTAAAAATGTGTTGAAAAGGGGATTTTTATAATTTATTTTCATTTTTATAAAATTTGTACTATTTTTTTGACAAATTTTTGTCTTTAAACTTTAAACTAAAAAAATTTAGAAAAATTAAATGAGATTTTTTAATTAAAAAGAAGGGAATTGAGGAAAAAAGCATTGATTCATCGGAGGTTTTGACTAATAAATAAATAAATATATTTTTATTTAACTGATTGGAGAATAATTTATATAATTATTTTGAAGGCGCGAGTGAAAATTAGCACCTCTAGCGATTTTAGAAAAAAGAAAAGGAGAAAATGAATTTTAAAGAAGTTTTAGCTGGTAAATTGCAAAAAATTAAGAATTTTTGCATCTTATTTTATTTTATAAATTAAGATTTTTTTAATTTTTAGATTTTTCTAGGTACTTTTCCGTTATACGACCTCAAACTGATAACGTATCGGGCTATAACTTTTTAATGAATGAAAAACTTGATCTATCTTATTAGAAAAAGATAGAGATTATCTAGGGCTTTGAAATCATATCTAATTCGTTTGTACTGGATCAAGCATCGAAAAGTTATAGCTTTTCAAAGTCGGCTGGTACTCAGTTTGCGGCCGTATAACGGGAAAGTACCTTTTTCAATTTATAAAATTTATTCTTTAATAAAATTATTTTATTTCCTTTATACTCTTATAATATTTCAAGACTTCTCGAACATTTTGAGAGTCTTGATAAACAAAATTTTATTCAAAGAAAAATCTAAATAAATGTCTATCCTTCCCTTTAAAAATAATTTGAAGAACAAAAACTTGTAATATTTATTTTAGTAAAATATTTTCAATTCAAAATAAAAATAAAAAAAGACAATTACTACCTACTTATTATTAAATAATAATTGTGTAAAAATACAGGAAATAAGGCCAAGAAAAAGTTATCGATATTAAGAAAAAAAACTCGTTTTTGGGGGAAAGAAATTAATTTGTAGAACTTGATCTAAATAAATAAATAAATATTTCTTTTATTTTTTGTAAAATTAAAATGTAGAAATTGAAATAAAATAAATTATAAAATTATTTTTAAAAATAAACTAAAATTATTAATTTTATATAAAGATACTTACAAAATTACATATTTAAAGAAAAAATAAAAACTTTCCCTAAGCAATAAATTAAATTTAAATTTAAATAAATTATTAATGTAAAAACACGGAAGTAATTAAAAATATTTTTGTTTACTATAAATGAATTGAAAAAGGGTAATACTAATTAATTTAATATAATTAAATTATACATATTTCAAGAATTTTGTGACTGATTTTTAAAATAAAAAATTATTTATAAATTTTTTTGTCTTCAAAAAAAAATCAAAATTCTTCTCTAAAAATTCAATTGCGGCTTTTTTTAATTGTGAACGATCCAAACTAAAAATCAATAGCTTTTGCGCATAAATGGAGAGTGGTTTCTTCTATTAAAATATTTTCTCTCCAAATAGAAAAGAATGTGTTCCCCTCAACAAAGCTATCACTTTTTGTGCTTTTCTCAATTGCGCAAAGAGGTTGTTGAGAGGAAAAGGGAGAGAGGAGATGAAAATTTTTACGATAAATTACGTGATGGAACAAGTTGGTTAGGAAAGAAAATTTATTTTTATTTAGAAAAAATAAATAAAAAATAATTAAATATATTTTAATTTTTAATTATTAAAATATTTACCGTATTTTCTCTAAAATAGCCCCCGGGGGTTATTTTTTTCGATCGACCTCCAGAGGGGGGCTATTTTAGAGGGGGGGGGGGGTTATTTTATAGGGGGGCTATTTTAGAGAAAATACGGTATATTGTTAAGAGAGAGTAGCTAATTACAAAAATTTTAATTCTAAAATAAAATAGACTTCGGTTGTATGAATATATTGCGAGTTTAACAAACAAGCTTTGATTTAAAAAAATAAATATACCAAATTATTGTCTAAAAATATTTTTTGAAAATAATAAGTAGTAATCTCAAAAAAAATTCTTAAAGCATTTTTAAATTTTATGTGAAAGAAGGAAAAATTATTAAAAAATAGAAAAGATTAGTGTAAAAAATTATTTAAAGGTTAATTAAATTTTAAAGAATTTGGAGAAATTAAATGAATCATAACTTAGAAATTTTAACATTTTAGTAAACTTTTAGATGAAAATATGACGAAATACTTTTTAGAAAATTAGAAAAATTAATCATTTTTTAAATTAAAATTATGAAAAAATTAAAGTTTTCTTAAATGATTATTTATTAGGCAGCTCCTCTACCCTTAGCAAATTTAAAAAATAGACCTTAAATTAAAGTTATTTAGGGGGTATCTAAAATTAAGATGATTCTATGATACACTTGCTTGAAAATAGATTAGTTTCTTTATGGAGAAACTATACTTTTCGTACATTTATTCAAAGTTAAGTTTTCCCACATATGACAGTTTTTCAATTTAGAAATTTTTATTAAGAGTAAGTTAGTATATTTCCTCGATTAATTCCTTCCCTCAATTAATTACCCCTCTTCCATGCTTGAAATTTTACAGAAAAATTTTAAAATAAAAACTTTTGAAATATTTATACTGTAATGTGCTAAACTACATTTTAAATAATAAATATCGTTAATCCAATAAAATAGTCCCATGGGGACTTTCAATTCTCGGTAAAACTTGCTTTGGCCTGAACTCCGATATACTATGGAAAATCTTAACTATAGACAAATAGATGGGTCTCTGAATATTGAAAAACCATAGGAGGCAAACGGTTTTCTAAAAACTATTGGAATACTCGTCGAGCTTTTTTAGTCGATTGACATCGAGTTTTTATTACCTATTATTCATTTTTTTATCACTTATCGAGCTTTTTTAGTCTATCAATACCTTTTTCGAATAGCATATATCGACCGAATCTGGGCCTTCAAAGCAAGTTTTCACAAATCACTTCGCTAGGAAGGACTATCATAAAAAAACACATTTTTTCAATAGTCGAATCTCCCTCGTAAATACATTCTTATATCAGACACACCTCAATTGAAATTCAATTTCTGAAATTTCTGGCCACATTGTGGATCTGCCTCAGCTATATAGTTTTACATAATTTTCTATATACATTTCTATAGTAGTTTTTCTTTATAGTAAATGTGAATCCCCCTAATCCCTTTTTAGTCAAAATAATTTTCAAAAAAAATTCTTAATTTGGATCAAAAATATACAAATTTTTGATTAACTAAAACGGGAATTTTAAACTTGACAGAAAAACTACTATATAAATTTTGAAATATACCCTTCGAAATAATTCTAGTAAATAAAAACCCAAAAAATAAAAACATAAAATTTAAATATAAATCTAAAAAATATTTTTTCTTTCTTTTTTTTACAATTTCCTTTTTCAATCCTCATCTGACAACTCTTCTACAGAATTCTCCTCATTTACATTTTCTTCATTCAAAAATTTATTTGGAACAATATTCATTTCCTCAAAACGTTCATAGCGCAGATTTTCTGTATCAATAGAGCAAAAAGAATGCCAATTTTGTAATTCATGATTTATAAACAATTCACACTTTTTAATAAATTCATTTCCAATTTCATGACATTTATTTATAAGGTTGTTGAAAATTTGTTTTTGAATTTTCTTATAGTATCTAGAAAATGAATTGTTAATTAAGAGATTATAAGTATTAAAAAAATTATGATGGCAAATGTACTACTTGTGATTATGCCAAATATCCAAGCAAATTTTTGGTACTTTAGCTTTTATTTATGGAGCTAAAAAAGCCTAATATCAGTAAATCCCTGTTCGGATTAGAAGATTCATCAATATTGGTATTGAGTAATGACCGAGAAAGTATTGACCGAGAAGGACTATTCAATACCTTGGACCTGATTTGTAAATACACCTCTATGTATTTGAGATGCATTATTAAATTTGGCTACCCACTGAAGGAGGAGGTTGAGCTTTAAAAGATACATTCCAACCCTTAGTCTGTATTTAAAAATTTTATAATTTGTTTATTAAACAAATTATTTTAATTTTTGATTTTTAATTAAAATTTTATTATTTATGATATGAATACTTCATATCAATTCGTGTTTGCCCCAAAAATTCTTTCAATTCCAATCCATATTCATGCCCAACACCATCACTCAAAAAATCAGAAAATTTCACAGTTCCATCTTTGTTGAATGAATTTTCAATTCTTTTAGTTAAACAATAACCAACAAAATTATCACC